>JASMQC010000050.1:0-254131 GCA_031305395.1 Phytophthora citrophthora
AAAGTCTCACTACGACTCAAGTCCACTCTACCACCCCACCACCACCACACACCCCAGCCATGTCTGTCTACACCAAGTTCGCCATCATCGGAGCCGGCGGCGTCGGCGGCACCGTCGCGGACGAGTGCTCAAGAAGAGCGACGTGTCGGTCGCCATCCTCACGCGTGACGAGTCCAAGCCGGAGCTGCAGGCCTTCAAGGCGCGCGGTGCTACGCTCTACCAGGTCTCGTACGAGGACGAGGACGCCGTGAAGAAGGCTCTGAGCGGCAGTGAAGTGGCCGTCAGTACCGTGTCGCCCTACAACATGCCCGTGCAGAAGGCTATCGTTCCCGCTGCCAAGGCTGCCGGTATCCAGCTGTTCGTACCGGCCGAGTACGGCGTCAAAGTGACGGATTCGAAATGAAGGTGAGCCAGTGTCACTGGGGAATTCACCTCTGGCGTTGACGGAGGAAAGGGTCCGACGTGACCAAGAAGGAGGTGCAGGATCTACTTACGCAGCACCAGATCCCCTTCACCATCTTCTACACGGGTCTGTTCGCCGAGTTCTTGCCCTACTTCCTGGACTACCACTACGACGAATTCACATGACGTTTTGCTGTGCTAGAATCTTCGCCTCTTCTGGTGGGCAAGGGTGAGACTGCTTTCAGCATCACGGCACGCACGGATGTCGGTCATTTCGTGGCTCACGTGCTGTCTACGGCGCCAAAGAGCGCACTGGAAGGCGCCAGGATCCCGTTCGAAGCTGAGCGTTTGTCTCCGCTGCAGATCCGCGACCTTGTGGAGAAGAAACTGAACAAGAAGATCGAGGTGCGTCACATCGACTTCGAGGAGAACAAGAAGAAGTTCAACACGGACTTCCCGGCGTTCACGACGCTGTTCGAGGAAGGTCGCGGTGTTGTCGGTACGGAGCAGGAGGCGCAGGAGAGCGTGGCCAAGTTCTTCCCGGACTGGAACCCGGCCAAGTACGAGTCTTTCATCCAGTAATTGGTGTGATTGACAGCACCGTCCAGTTTCGAAGGTCATACGTAACATGTAAATACAAAACACACAACTTGACTTGAAACTTTGCGTTGTTGAATTCATGACACCCCAGGGAGCTCATGTACTTCGACGTGTGTATATTCTGTAGTTGTGAATTTGGAACTATACTTTCGTAATACCTTTATTGGTTGCAGCTTACAAGGGGTACCGTCCAGTCGACGGGCTCCAAACGCGACTTCGAATCCAGGTAGCTTTCTGTCGCCTCTCCACTTGTAAAGCTTGGATTGTCCGGGCCACTTCTTGCTGGTGTCTACTTCTCCGTTCCCGTGTCTTCTGCTTCGTTAATCTTCCATCACGACGGTGGTCCTTTAAGAAACCCTTGCATGAAACGTTTCGTTGTCGTAGTATCTTTTCGCCGTGAGTTCACGTGAATTCGGTACTATTTCTTGCAGTCTTCGTGGAGACGATGAAATGGGAGGACATCGATCCCGACAATAGTCGTTCATACCCCTTTGTTTTCTGTGACGCCTGACAATTCGAAATGAAGGTGAGCCAGTGTCACTGGGGAATTCACCTCTGGCGTTGTCTTCGTCACTTTCACTATCGCTTGGGGAACGTGCGATCTCTATCCACCGAGGCTGAGCAACACTATGAACCGGACTGGCCTCCGTCCGACCTAGATCTGGCTTGTTTTCGGTAGCAGTTGATACAACACCAGGTAAGCCGTCAAACTGATGCAGGGCTCCCGCTCGTTTAGATACAAAGTTTTCAGAATTGGTACATCGATTTTTCTGGTTCTGCTGGTTCGAACAGCTCTCCATCGAGGTCAGCAATCGATTCAGTGATCTCTCGTACCCAACTTCATCCCAAAGCTGCCGTCCTCTTCGATCCAACCCTCTACTTCATCGACGGAGGTCAGTCCCATTACCCTCCGCCTTGCATTCATCGCATCTTCACGCTCAAGCTTCTTCCGCTCGTCGTCTACGTTTTGCTGTGCTAGAATCTTCGCCTCTTCCTTTCGTTCTTGTTGCTCCTTCTCTTTTGCTTCGGCAGCTTCCTTCGTGTCTATCGCAAGAACGTGCTTGAGTTTGAGCATCGTCAGGTCCAGTTTCTCCAGCACCTGCAGATGTAAAATTCTCTCGAATGGTTCTTCATTCTCCTCTGGCACAGCTTCCTCACGTTCAGTCACTTTCAGCCTTTCCTCAGTGCGTTTGGAAGGAGTTCCAGGAGCCATTTCAACGTTGGTTTGTATCCAATCCACTGCTTGCCACGAGATACCATCGCCTCGATCGCTGTGATTCTGCTTAGAAGCTTTCGTTGATATCTGCAAATCAATCGCTTGGATTTTAAGCTCAGTAGCGTTCCGTAAGGCCTTGATCTCCGCTTCCAGGTCGCTTGGTTCTACTGTGTCGGAGCCTTCAAGCTGATTTAGAACATGTTCAATGTCTGTCGAGCACGCCAAGAGTTTACCCTGCATTGGGATCCTGCGTAGGATCTCCATCTCTCTCTCCTTGGTCGCCTTCTCTTCAGTCTTCTTCTTCTCATCAGCAGCTTCTCGTTCTTTCTTCTCAGCATCTTTAGCAGCAGCGACAGTATCTGCTTCAGCCTTTAAATCAGCTTTACGCTGCTCTGTCATTTCTGCAAACGCCAGGTCTAACTGAGAAACGATCGTCCGAGTCGCTGACGGTAGCTCTGCCGTCGCGGCGTTCCGGATCGCTCCAGATTCCTCATCTTCAGTCGTCTTCTCTTCCTCTTCCTCTCGTTGTTTGTCTCCAAACGGCTTCAGAGCTTCCAGTAACAATTCGCTGATAGCGTTCGACGCATTGCGAACTTTCAAAGCTGCAATGGCGCATACCTCGGAGCTACTCGGACTCGTTTGAAGGCGGGTGCTAATGGAGCTCGTTCGGAGCCTCTTTCCCTGGACTTTTAGTTGACAGAACTGAGCTAAACCTGCGGCTCGTTCTCAGCTTCCGTATCTCCTCTGCAAACGAATCTTCTTCTTCTTCCGAGTCTTCTGGGGGTGGAGGAGGTGGGGGTGACTCAGACCTGGATGTACCTCGAAGTTGAAGTCGAAGTGAAGAGTGGTGGTCATTGCCTTTGTTTCGTCGGAAGCGAGTACTTTGTCGGACCGCCGTCGACATCTCATCGGTTGTTGGGGATCGTGCTCTTCCTCTGGATTGTCGAAGCTCACAGCTCCCAGTGGAGATTAATCGATTGAGGTCTCGAATATCCTTCCCTATCAAAGCGTCGATGGAGTCCTCGTCTGGAGTTTCAGCCTTGTTATCCTCCAATATCGAGAGTAGAGAGGATGAAGACGTTGGTGGGGATAGCGAATGTGGAGTCAGAGAAGGAGAAGACAACACCGGCGATCTGGCTTTGGGTTTTCTCTGTTGAACTGGATCGTCTTGACTGGGTGGAGGATCCAACGATGGCTCGGCGTTTGGGGATAAACGATGGTTTGTTTCGAAGCACTTGGTCGAGGCGAGGCATGGGTGATACAGCTACGTCGTCGTCACTGAGATCATCCATTCTCTCTTTCTTCGCAGCGAGTTTGACTGGTTTCGTCTTATGCGTTTGCTTTACGGCATGATCACGAGCAGAAAAGCTTCTGTCTTTCTTGTCGCGCTCCTTCCTTTTCGATAACTTTGGAGGTGATGCCGCTCGCACCGGTGAAGAATTGGAGCTCGACACGCTCTGTTTTAACTTGCGATGACTCGTGGCACTCTGCTGGAAGTCGGAGATGAGCTCATCGAGAGACATTTCCTCCTTGTCCTGGTATCTCCATTGATGCGCATCTTTAGATGTAGTGACCTCCTTGTCATCATCATCCTGCGAGCCGAAGGACAGCTCAAGGAACATGACCGTTGAGGTCTACAACTGAAGTTACAAGGTGCCCAACACAAAGTGTTCGAGATCCGTTTCGATTTCCAACTATTCGAGGCATTTGGCGGTTTTGAAGTTGCTTCACTAAACCCCAAATCGAAGTCATGTATCTTGAAGGGCTTCAACGCAAACTACTATTGCTATTTCGAAGTACTATCGAGTGACTAGAGGAGTTGTTCACATGTCGCTTGAAGGGGGCGCGAAATAGTCGACAGCCTCGTGGTTCAGAACTTCAGACGCCGTATCTGTCTCCAGTAGTTGTTGTCATGAGGTGGCGACCAGATGCGAGTCCTGCTTCCTCGGTAGAGATGAGAAGTGCTTGTGAGAAGTGGTCTTCCCTGCACCGACATAGTTCTCTAGCGCTGCAGTGCCTCCAGGTTGAAAGTCATTATCCAATTTCGGATCTACCGGTCACTCGGTTACCAGCTACACAAGCTCCAACAACTAAGCCTCGACTCCAAGTCCACCTGTCAAGATGATGTTCAGCAAGACGATCGTCGCTCTGTGTGTGGCCGCGTGGCCTTCTCGAACGGGGTGGTGGACGCCTCTGTGGAAGTGGTCGAGACGTACGGCAAGTCCACAGACAGCTACAACACCAACGGAGGCAAGACTGTGAGTGTTGGCACGGGTGTTCACGGTGGGCTCGGCGCAGGACTCAACGCGCTCCTGCATGTCGGCGCGAATATTGGTGCAGACGTCGCAGCAGGTCTTGGCGCGGGGGTGAAGGCGGGTGCTAATCTCGGCGGAGGTGTGAAAGCTGGTGCTGGAGTCGGCGGGTACGGAGGCCTTGGAGCTGGTGTGGGTGTGGGTGCCAACGTTGGAGGTGGCGTAGGCGTCGGCGCTGGTGGCAAGGTCGGTGCAGGTGCTGGTGCAAACGTCGGAGGACACGGCACTGGAGCTGGTGTCGGTCTGAATGCAGGTGCTGGTCTCAACGCGGGTGCTGGTCTCAATGCGGGTGCTGGTCTGAACGCAGGTGCAGGAGTGAACCTTGGTGGTGGAGTGAAGGCTGGTGGTGGAGTGAATGCTGGTGCTGGTGTTGGTGCTAATCTTGGGGTTGAAGCTGGTGTCGATGTGAACGGCGGTGCAAATCTGGGGGTTGGCGTGAAGGCTGGTGCTGGATTGGATGCAGGAGCGAACCTTGGTGCTGGCGTGAAGGCTGGAGCTGGTGTCGGTTTGAATGCTGGGGCCAACCTTGGTGCCGGTGCAAGTCTTGAAGCCGGAGCCAAGACCGGCGCTGGAGTCGCTGCTGATGCCAACCTTGGAGTCGGAGCGAAGGCTGGTGCTGGCGTCAATAGTAATGCCGACGTTGGTGCTGGTGTCAAGGCGGGGGCCAATGTCGGTGCGAGCGTCGGCGGTGCAGGTATTAAGGCGGGTGCCGAAGTTGGTCTGGGGGTGAACGGAGGTGTAAAGGGTGCTTCTGGGACAGCAGCCGGCTACTCTGGGAAGACTCCAGCGGCAACGAAGATGCAGCAAACGACAGGTCAATACCCGTCGAAACAGTACCGCCATCTGCGCTACTAGTCTTGACTATTGACTCTACTGTACTGCTTGTTTCGTGAGCAGCTTGTTGAAAATGTACATACAAATGCAAACTGTTTGATGTCTTAATATCCTACATACTGTAGGACAGAACGTTTTGTTACAGCTCATCTCGATCTATTCTCTCTTTGTCGACATCCGCTATGTGCTGTTGCATCCAAGCCCCACCCGGAACACCGTCGCTATCTCGCCGTAGTCAGTAGCATTTTGAGAGGTCAGGTTGCCAATTCCATAGGTAACTGATAAGTATCATTAGTTAAATAAAATAATGCTTCAGTTTGTATTTTGGTGTCTTGGAAAATTTACCGAAAATAATATCAAAAAGTACGGCTCATATCGATAACTTCATGCCAAATCATACCAGAATGTACACTCTTAAGTCACAGCATAATGAAGATCTCACAGGTTTGAACAGCACCAAGAACTGAAGAAAGCGGCTAGTGCTTCAGAACTGGACGGGTAAGAGACGCACACCGACAACTGGTCATGGGTTGTCGTTAAGGATCTAAGTGACAACAATGTACCTCACTGTCGCGTTTGCGAAGTACTTGTACTGCGTTGCTTGCTTGCAGGTAAATGCAAAAGTGAGTACTGATCAGTTAACTGCTTTAGAGCCTTTCGCTAGCGGCCCATGGAGGGGTTCCTCCATTAACTATCCCAAGATCTAAGCTCCACCGCTTGTCCATAGCATAGATGTAGTTTCTACTACACCTAACGCGCTGCCGCTCGCGTTCACGTAAACGCTGTCTAGTGCTCATGAGCAAGCCCTCATCAAACCTCATTCAAGCACCGTGCGTCTCCACGCCGCGGAAACCATGCGAGATCTGTTGCCGGAGTTCGTCCATGTAGCCAGAGTCCTGAATATCCCCACAATCACGTCCAACAGGAGGCTTGTCCGAACACTCGAGCTAGGATACCGTCCGTTATCATCTCAAATGAAGTCATAGTTGTTGATGGTAGTAGACTTCAGTATGAATATAGCTGGAAACCGACGAGCGACGTGTGGTGGAGGAATTACCTCACGACGATGATGAACGAGCTGAATACGGGCGTGATGCTCAGCCTCGCTACCAAGACGTCGAAGATAGCTGCGGCGGACGACGAGCACCACGGCACCACGAACACGAACAAGAAGCCCCGGAACGAGCAGTGCGCCGGCGCCATGACGACGACGAACAACGGGAACGTGGACGACGACACGAGAACGAGCAAGAACGACGCCGACGCCGATCCCGAAGCGAAGCGAAGCACGACGGCGTGGAGAGCCTCAAGGGCATCACGACCGACGTCCAGTGCAACGACGAGCACACCAGGGTGGTGATCCTTCAGACGACGACAGCTCCGACGACTCGGAACGGGGACGTGGTAGACCGCCTAGCGACGGTGGTAGCAGCTCCGAGACGAGTAGTGGAAGTTCCAGTGACGAGAGCAACCAAAGACTGAAATCTTTGTATCTAAACGAGCGGAAGCCCTGCATCAGTTTGGCTTACCTGGTGTTGTATCAACTGCTACCGAAAACAAGCCAGATCTGGGTCGGACGGAGGCCAGTCCGGTTCATAGTGTTGCTCAGCCTCGGTGGATAGAGATCGCATGTTCCCCAAGCGATAGTGAAAGTGACGAAGACAACGCCAGAGGTGAATTCGCCAGTGACACTGGCTCACCTTCATTTCGAATTGTCAGGCGTCACAGAAAACAAAGGGGTATGAACGACTATTGTCGGGATCGATGTCCTCCCATTTCACCGTCTCCACGAAGACTGCAAGAAATAGTACCGAATTCACGTGAACTCACGGCGAAAAGATACTACGACAACGAAACATTTCATGACAAGGGTTTCTTAAAGGACCACCGTCGTGATAGAAGATTAACGAAGCAGAAGACACGGGAACGGAGAAGTAGACACCAGCAAGAAGTGGCCCGGACAATCCAAGCTTTACAAGTGGAGAGGCGACAGAAAGCTACCTGGATTCGAAGTCGCGTTTGGAGCCCGTCGACTGGACGGTACCCCTTGTAAGCTGCAACCAATAAAGGTATTACGAAAGTATAGTTCCAAATTCACAACTACAGAATATACACACGTCGAAGTACATGAGCTCCCTGGGGTGTCATGAATTCAACAAAGCAAAGTTTCAAGTCAAGTTGTGTGTTTTGTATTTACATGTTACGTATGACCTTCGAAACTGGACGGTGCTGTCAATCACACCAATTACTGGATGAAAGACTCGTACTTGGCCGGGTTCCAGTCCGGGAAGAACTTGGCCACGCTCTCCTGCGCCTCCTGCTCCGTACCGACAACACCGCGACCTTCCTCGAACAGCGTCGTGAGGAACGCCGGGAAGTCCGTGTTGAACTTCTTCTTGTTCTCCTCGAAGTCGATGTGACGCACCTCGATCTTCTTGTTCAGTTTCTTCTCCACAAGGTCGCGGATCTGCAGCGGAGACAAACGTTCAGCTTCGAACGGGATCCTGGCGCCTTCCAGTCAGCGCTCTTTGGCGCCGTAGACAGCACGTGAGCCACGAAACGACCGACATCCGTGCGTGCCGTGATGCTGAAAGCAGTCTCACCCTTGCCCACCACGTTCATGTAACCTTCGTCGTAGTGGTAGTCCAGGAAGTAGGGCAAGAACTCGGCGAACAGACCCGTGTAGAAGATGGTGAAGGGGATCTGGTGCTGCGTAAGTAGATCCTGCACCTCCTTCTTGGTCACGTTCGGACCCTCCGTCACTTTGACGCCGTACTCGGCCGGTACGAACAGCTGGATACCGGCAGCCTTGGCAGCGGGAACGATAGCCTTCTGCACGGGCATGTTGTAGGGCGACACGGTACTGACGGCCACTTCACTGCCGCTCAGAGCCTTCTTCACGGCGTCCTCGTCCTCGTACGAGACCTGGTAGAGCGTAGCACCGCGCGCCTTGAAGGCCTGCAGCTCCGGCTTGGACTCGTCACGCGTGAGGATGGCGACCGACACGTCGCTCTTCTTGAGCAGCTCGTCCGCGACGGTGCCGCCGACGCCGCCGGCTCCGATGATGGCGAACTTGGTGTAGACAGACATGGCTGGGGTGTGTGGTGGTGGTGGGGTGGTAGAGTGGACTTGAGTCGTAGTGAGACTTTTGAATTATGAGCAGGGGGATACCGAGCATTTTGCTAAGCCGAAGCGAATCATCGTCCTCGTTAGCGCCGTCGTGGCAAGAAGAGCTGCTGACGTACTTGAGGATGGTAGGGCGGATTGTGAATACCATAACGAAAAACACGGCTAGATGTAAAATAGTGCAGGACGGATACCATAAATACGACAGTGAGATTCTAATGACATTTGTGATTACAGAAGCCATGCTTGATGTCAGGCACAGGTCGCATTCTTAAGTACGGGACAATTCTTTCGGTAGCATTTTTTGTCTTGGAATGACTTTTGAATTGTGAGCTTCAAAATGCTTAACGCGCGCTTGAAGGCTGGAGGACCTCATGTCGAGACACTTGGCTGCTGGACGGCACGCTTTGGCGTTCCTCACGAACGTGTCGCTTATTCATACGGAGGAGGCGCACGTCTTCCCGGACTGGAACCCGGCCAAGTACACGTCCAGTAACTGGTGTGATTGACACAGCACCGTCCATTCGAAGGTGCAGTGCACTGCATTGAAGTGACATTAACATGCCACAACTTCGACTTGATCGCACGGCAGGCGTGTGTTGTCAGCTTCATTGTTGTTGTTAGGATACCCCAAGAACCTTAACTGCGTGCGTGTGTATATCCTGTAGTAGTGACGAAACCGCATCAAATGTTACTGTTTCTCCCGTAAACCTTAACCATGCAGCGCTCGGGATACGATAAAAGTCATGCATATCTCCAAACGCGACTTCGACATGCCTAGCTTTCTGTGTACCGTACCACTACCGTACCTTGGACGCTGGCCACGCTTGCTGGTGAGGTCACCAGTGGCCAAGTGTCTCGGCATGAGGTCACCGCTTCTATTACGTGGTAGCATTCAAGCTCGAAAGCATGAAAGTCGTCCAACCACTTCGTTTCGTAGTCCCAGTTTGTCCAGTTCACAAATTCGGTACTATCATCGGAGCAGGCGGCGTGGAGACGGTAAATGGGAGGAGCGAGCGTCACGACATCCTCACTCGGGACGACAGCCAAAAGCCTGACAATCGAATGCACAAGGTATGTAGCTGTCACATTGTGCGTTGTCTTCGCAGCTTCACTTGCCAGATGACTTGCTCTAATACAGCAGTATCGATTGGCTCGGCGAGTTTTTGTAGAGTCTAATGACACTTGTTATTTACGGAACCAGCATGACAACAATATATGGTAAAGCACTTCAAGTACGTCAGCAGATCCATGTGCCATCAGCATGTCCGTGTAGGTTCTACCAGAGTTCTACCGCTCATAATTCAAAAGTCTCACTACGACTCAAGTCCACTCTACCACCCCACCACCACCACACACCCCAGCCATGTCTGTCTACACCAAGTTCGCCATCATCGGAGCCGGCGGCGTCGGCGGCACCGTCGCGGACGAGCTGCTCAAGAGAGCGACGTGTCGGTCGCCATCCTCACGCGTGACGAGTCCAAGCCGGAGCTGCAGGCCTTCAAGGCGCGCGGTGCTACGCTCTACCAGGTCTCGTACGAGGACGAGGACGCCGTGAAGAAGGCTCTGAGCGGCAGTGAAGTGGCCGTCAGTACCGTGTCGCCCTACAACATGCCCGTGCAGAAGGCTATCGTTCCCGCTGCCAAGGCTGCCGGTATCCAGCTGTTCGTACCGGCCGAGTACGGCGTCAAAGTGACGGAGGGTCCGAACGTGACCAAGAAGGAGGTGCAGGATCTACTTACGCAGCACCAGATCCCCTTCACCATCTTCTACACGGGTCTGTTCGCCGAGTTCTTGCCCTACTTCCTGGACTACCACTACGACGAAGGTTACATGAACGTGGTGGGCAAGGGTGAGACTGCTTTCAGCATCACGGCACGCACGGATGTCGGTCGTTTCGTGGCTCACGTGCTGTCTACGGCGCCAAAGAGCGCACTGGAAGGCGCCAGGATCCCGTTCGAAGCTGAGCGTTTGTCTCCGCTGCAGATCCGCGACCTTGTGGAGAAGAAACTGAACAAGAAGATCGAGGTGCGTCACATCGACTTCGAGGAGAACAAGAAGAAGTTCAACACGGACTTCCCGGCGTTCCTCACGACGCTGTTCGAGGAAGGTCGCGGTGTTGTCGGTACGGAGCAGGAGGCGCAGGAGAGCGTGGCCAAGTTCTTCCCGGACTGGAACCCGGCCAAGTACGAGTCTTTCATCCAGTAACTGGTGTGATTGACAGCACCGTCCAGTTTCGAAGGTCATACGTAACATGTAAATACAAAACACACAACTTGACTTGAAACTTTGCGTTGTTGAATTCATGACACCCCAGGGAGCTCATGTACTTCGACGTGTGTATATCCTGTAGTTGTGAATTTGGAACTATACTTTCGTAATACCTTTATTGGTTGCAGCTTACAAGGGATACCGTCCAGTCGACGGGCTCCAAACGCGAAGGTAGCTTTCTGTCGCCTCTCCACTTGTAAAGCTTGGATTGTTCGGGCCACTTCTTGCTGGTGTCTACTTCCCCGTTCCCGTGTCTTCTGCTTCGTTAATCTTCTATCACGACGGTGGTCCTTTAAGAAACCCTTGTCATGAAATGTTTCGTTGTCGTAGTATCTTTTCGCCGTGAGTTCACGTGAATTCGGTACTATTTCTTGCAGTCTTCGTGGAGACGGTGAAATGGGAGGACATCGATCCCGACAATAGTCGTTCATACCCCTTTGTTTTCTGTGACGCCTGACAATTCGAAATGAAGGTGAGCCAGTGTCACTGGCGAATTCACCTCTGGCGTTGTCTTCGTCACTTTCACTATCGCTTGGGGAACATGCGATCTCTATCCACCGAGGCTGAGCAACACTATGAACCGGACTGGCCTCCGTCCGACCCAGATCTGGCTTGTTTTCGGTAGCAGTTGATACAACACCAGGTAAGCCGTCAACTATTGACGCCAGCACCGAGATACTGATGCAGGGCTTCCGCTCGTTTAGATACAAAGATTTCAGTCTTTGGTTGCTCTCGTCACTGGAACTTCCACTACTCGTCTCGGAGCTGCTACCACCGTCGCTAGGCGGTCTACCACGTCCCCGTTCCGAGTCGTCGGAGCTGTCGTCGTCTGAAGGATCACCACCCTGGTGTGCTCGTCGTTGCACTGGACGTCGGTCGTGATGCCCTTGAGGCTCTCCACGCCGTCGTGCTTCGCTTCGCTTCGGGATCGGCGTCGGCGTCGTTCTTGCTCGTTCTCGTGTCGTCGTCCACGTTCCCGTTGTTCGTCGTCGTCATGGCGCCGGCGCACTGCTCGTTCCGGGGCTTCTTGTTCGTGTTCGTGGTGCCGTGGTGCTCGTCGTCCGCCGCAGCTATCTTCGACGTCTTGGTAGCGAGGCTGAGCATCACGCCCGTATTCAGCTCGTTCATCATCGTCGTGAGGTAATTCCTCCACCACACGTCGCTCGTCGGTTTCCAGCTATATTCATACTGAAGTCTACTACCATCAACAACTATGACTTCATTTGAGATGATAACGGACGGTATCCTAGCTCGAGTGTTCGGACAAGCCTCCTGTTGGACGTGATTGTGGGGATATTCAGGACTCTGGCTACATGGACGAACTCCGGCAACAGATCTCGCATGGTTTCCGCGGCGTGGAGACGCACGGTGCTTGAATGAGGTTTGATGAGGGCTTGCTCATGAGCACTAGACAGCGTTTACGTGAACGCGAGCGGCAGCGCGTTAGGTGTAGTAGAAACTACATCTATGCTATGGACAAGCGGTGGAGCTTAGATCTTGGGATAGTTAATGGAGGAACCCCTCCATGGGCCGCTAGCGAAAGGCTCTAAAGCAGTTAACTGATCAGTACTCACTTTTGCATTTACCTGCAAGCAAGCAACGCAGTACAAGTACTTCGCAAACGCGACAGTGAGGTACATTGTTGTCACTTAGATCCTTAACGACAACCCATGACCTTGTCTGTGCGTCTCTTACCCGTCCAGTTCTGAAGCACTAGCCGCTTTCTTCAGTTCTTGGTGCTGTTCAAACATGTGAGATCTTCATTATGCTGTGACTTAAGAGTGTACATTCTGGTATGATTTGGCATGAAGTTATCGATATGAGCCGTACTTTTTGATATTATTTTCGGTAAATTTTCCAAGACACCAAAATACAAACTGAAGCATTCTTTTATTTAACTAATGATACTTATCAGTTACCTATGGAATTGGCAACCTGACCTCTCAAAATGCTACTGACTACGGCGAGATAGCGACGGTGTTCCGGGTGGGGCTTGGATGCAACAGCACATAGCGGATGTCGACAAAGAGAGAATAGATCGAGATGAGCTGTAACAAAACGTTCAGTCCTACAGTATGTAGGATATTAAGACATCAAACAGTTTGCATTTGTATTACATTTTCAACAAGCTGCTCACGAAACAAGCAGTACAGTAGAGTCAATAGTCAAGACTAAAGCGCAGATGGCGGTACTGTTTCGACGGGTATTGACCTGTCGTTTGCTGCATCTTCGTTGCCGCTGGAGTCTTCCCAGAGTAGCCGGCTGCTGTCCCAGAAGCACCCTTTACACCTCCGTTCACCCCCAGACCAACTTCGGCACCCGCCTTAATACCTGCACCGCCGACGCTCGCACCGAGACCCCCGCCTTGACACCAGCACCAACGTCGGCATTACTATTGACGCCAGCACCAGCCTTCGCTCCGACTCCAAGGTTGGCATCAGCAGCGACTCCAGCGCCGGTCTTGGCTCCGGCTTCAAGACTTGCACCGGCACCAAGGTTGGCCCCAGCATTCAAACCGACACCAGCTCCAGCCTTCACGCCAGCACCAAGGTTCGCTCCTGCATCCAATCCAGCACCAGCCTTCACGCCAACCCCCAGATTTGCACCGCCGTTCACATCGACACCAGCTTCAACCCCAAGATTAGCACCAACACCAGCACCAGCATTCACTCCACCACCAGCCTTCACTCCACCACCAAGGTTCACTCCTGCACCTGCGTTCAGACCAGCACCCGCATTGAGACCAGCACCCGCGTTGAGACCAGCACCTGCATTCAGACCGACACCAGCTCCAGTGCCGTGTCCTCCGACGTTTGCACCAGCACCTGCACCGACCTTGCCACCAGCGCCGACGCCTACGCCACCTCCAACGTTGGCACCCACACCCACACCAGCTCCAAGGCCTCCGTACCCGCCGACTCCAGCACCAGCTTTCACACCTCCGCCGAGATTAGCACCCGCCTTCACCCCCGCGCCAAGACCTGCTGCGACGTCTGCACCAATATTCGCGCCGACATGCAGGAGCGCGTTGAGTCCTGCGCCGAGCCCACCGTGAACACCCGTGCCAACACTCACGAGTCTTGCCTCCGTTGGTGTTGTAGCTGTCTGTGGACTTGCCGTACGTCTCGACCACTTCCACAGAGGCGTCCACCACCCCGTTCGAGAAGGCCACGGCGGCCACACACAGAGCGACGATCGTCTTGCTGAACATCATCTTGACAGGTGGACTTGGAGTCGAGGCTTAGTTGTTGGAGCTTGTGTAGCTGGTAACCGAGTGACCGGTAGATCCGAAATTGGATAATGACTTTCAACCTGGAGGCACTGCAGCGCTAGAGAACTATGTCGGTGCAGGGAAGACCACTTCTCACAAGCACTTCTCATCTCTACCGAGGAAGCAGGACTCGCATCTGGTCGCCACCTCATGACAACAACTACTGGAGACAGATACGGCGTCTGAAGTTCTGAACCACGAGGCTGTCGACTATTTCGCGCCCCCTTCAAGCGACATGTGAACAACTCCTCTAGTCACTCGATAGTACTTCGAAATAGCAATAGTAGTTTGCGTTGAAGCCCTTCAAGATACATGACTTCGATTTGGGGTTTAGTGAAGCAACTTCAAAACCGCCAAATGCCTCGAATAGTTGGAAATCGAAACGGATCTCGAACACTTTGTGTGGGCACCTTGTAACTTCAGTTGTAGACCTCAACGGTCATGTTCCTTGAGCTGTCCTTCGGCTCGCAGGATGATGATGACAAGGAGGTCACTACATCTAAAGATGCGCATCAATGGAGATACCAGGACAAGGAGGAAATGTCTCTCGATGAGCTCATCTCCGACTTCCAGCAGAGTGCCACGAGTCATCGCAAGTTAAAACAGAGCGTGTCGAGCTCCAATTCTTCACCGGTGCGAGCGGCATCACCTCCAAAGTTATCGAAAAGGAAGGAGCGCGACAAGAAAGACAGAAGCTTTTCTGCTCGTGATCATGCCGTAGAAGCGAACGCATAAGACGAAACCAGTCAAATCGCGATGAAGCAAAGAGAGAATGGATGATCTCAGTGACGACGACGAGCTGTATCACCCATGACGGCGCCTCGACCAAGTGCTTCGAAACAAACCATCGATTTATCCCTCGACGGAGAGCCATCGTTGGATCCTCCACCCAGTCAAGACGAACTCCAGTTCAACAGAGAAAACCCAAAACAGATCGCCGGGTTGTCTTCTCCTTCTCTGACTCCACGGCTCCCCACCAACCTTCATCCTCTCTACTCTGATACCGATAACAAGGCAGAAACTCCAGACGAGGACTCCATCGACGCTTTGATAGGGAAGGATATTCGAGACCTCAATCGATTAATCTCCACGATAGAGAAAGTGACGCTTCGACAATCCAGAGGAAGAACGATCCCCAACAACCGATGAGATGTCGACGGCATTTCGACAAAGTACTCGCTTCCGACGAAACAAAGGCATGAACGACACTCTTCACTTCGACTTCAACTTCGAGGTACATCCAGGTCAAGAAGTCACCCCGACCTCCTGAACCCCGAAGAAGACTCGAAGAAACATTTCATGAGAAGATTCGTTTGCAGACCCCGAGATACGGAAGATTGAGAACGCAGCCGCAGGTTTACGGAGAAGTTCTGTCAACTAAAAGTCCAGGGAAAGAGGCTTTACGAACGAGGAAACGAGTCCGAGTAGCTCCGAGGTATGCGCCATTGCAGCTTTGAAAGTTCGCAATGCGTGAACGCTATCAGCGAATTGTTACTGGAGCTCGAACTGGACGGTGCTGACAAACAACCAATTAGAGGAAGAGAAGACGTACTGAAGATGAGGTTCCAATCTGGAGCGAACCGGAACGCCGCTGACGGCAGAGCTACCGTCAGCAACTCCGCGATCGTTTCTCAGTTAACCTGGCGTTTGCAGAAATGACAGAGCAGCGTGAAGCTTTTAAAGGCTGAAGCAGTACTGTCGATCTGCTGCTTCAGTTGCTGAGAAGAAAGAACGCGAAGCTGCTGATGAGCGGAAGACTGAAGAGAAGGCGACCAAGGAGAGAGAATGGGATCCTACGCAGCCTCCCAATGCGGTAAACTCTTGGCGCCGTCGACAGCACATTGAGCCATGTTCTAAACAGCTTGAAGGCTCCGACACAGTAGAACCAAGCGACCTGGAAGCGGAGATCAAGGCCTTACGGAACGCTACTGAGCTTAAAATCCAACGATTGATTTCATATCAACGAAAGCTTCGAATCACAGCGATCGAGGCGATGGTATCCTAGGGCGAACTGGCGAACACTTACGGAACGCGCCGTAGACAGCACGTGAGCCACGAAACGACCGACTCCGTGCGTGCCGTGATGCTAAGCAGTCTCACCCTTGCCCACCACGTTCGTAACCTTCGTCGTAGTGGTAGTCCAGGAAGTAGGGCAAGAACTCGGCGAATTGATGGTGAAGGGGATCTGGTGCTGCGTAAGTAGATCCTGCACCTCCTTCTTGGTCACGTTCGGACCCTCCGTCACTTTGACGCCGTACTCGGCCGGTACGAACAGCTGGATACCGGCAGCCTTGGCAGCGGGAACGATAGCCTTCTGCACGGGCATGTTGTAGGGCGACACGGTACTGACGGCCACTTCACTGCCGCTCAGAGCCTTCTTCACGGCGTCCTCGTCCACGTAGGAGACCTGGTAGAGCGTAGCACCGCGCGCCTTGAAGGCCTGCAGCTCCGGCTTGGACAGCAAAACGTAGACGACGACGGAAGAAGCTTGAGCGTGAAGAGCGATGTGCAAGGCGGAGGGTAATGGGACTGACCTCCGTCGATGAAGTAGAGGGTTGGATCGAAGAAGGACATGGCAGCTTGTGGGATGAAGTTGGGTACGAGAGATGGACTTGAGTCGTAGTGAGACTTTTGAATTATGAGCGGTAGAACTCTGGTAGAACCTACACGGACATGCTGATGGCACATGGATCTGCTGACGTACTTGAAGTGCTTTACCATATATTGTTGTCATGCTGGTTCCGTAAATAACAAGTGTCATTAGACTCTACAAAAACTCGCCGAGCCAATCGATACTGCTGTATTAGAGCCGTCATCTGGCATTAAGCTGCGTTCACAATGGACAGCTACATACATGTGCATCATTGTGCTTTCGCTTTTGGCTGTCGTCCCGAGTGAGGATGGTGACGCTCGTGACGTCTTTAGCAGCTCGTCCGCGACGGTACCGCCGACGTGCCGGCTCCCTTGATAGCGAATTTGGTGTAACTGGACATGACTGGGATTGTCGAAGTTAAAGTGGTTGGACGACTTCAAAATGCTTACGAGCTTGAATGCTAGAGTACCGAATTCACGTGAACTCACGCCGAAAAGATACTACGACAACGAAACATTTCATGACAGGGTTTCTGACCTCATGCCGAGACACTTGGCCACTGGTGACTCAGTCTGCGTACGCAGCGTACGGTACGGTACGGTACATCAAGGTAAATTAGAGCATGTCCGTAAATAGTTTGACAGATATGCATGATAGTTTTATCGTCAAAGCGAGCGCTGCATGGTTAAGGTTAACGGGAGAAACAGGTAACATTTGATGCGGTTTCGTCGACTACTACACGACTTGTAGGCACGCACAGCAGAAGATTAAGGTTCTTCCGGGTATCCTAACAACAACAATGAAGCTGACGAACACAGGCCTGCCGATGCGATACAGTCGAAACTCTTGGCATGTTAATGTCACTTCAATGCAGTGCACTGCAATAGCGATATGACGGAAACGTCCATGAATAAGACACGTTATCCGAAAGCGTGCCGTCCAGCAGCCAAGTGTCTCGACATGAGGTCCTCCAGCCTTCAAGTCCGCGGAAGAACTTGAAGCCACGCTCTCCTGCGCCTCCTTCCGTACCGACAACACCGCGACCTTCCTCGAACCGTCGTGAGGAATGCGCCATTTTGAAGCTCACAATTCAAAAGTCATTCCAAGGCAAAAAATGCTACCGAAAGAATTGTCCCGTACTTAAGAATGCGACCTGTGCCTGACATCAAGCATGGCTTCTGTAATCACAAATGTCATTAGAATCTCACTGTCGTATTTATGGTATCCGTCCTGCACTATTTTACATCTAGCCGTGTTTTTCGTTATGGTATTCACAATCCGCCCTACCATCCTCAAGTACGTCAGCAGCTCTTCTTGCCACGACGGCGCTAACGAGGACGATGATTCGCTTCGGCTTAGCAAAATGCTCGGTATCCCCCTGCTCATAATTCAAAAGTCTCACTACGACTCAAGTCCACTCTACCACCCCACCACCACCACACACCCCAGCCATGTCTGTCTACACCAAGTTCGCCATCATCGGAGCCGGCGGCGTCGGCGGCACCGTCGCGGACGAGCTGCTCAAGAAGAGCGACGTGTCGGTCGCCTGCCGTCTAGCACGCGTGACGAGCGGTGACCTCATGCCGAGACACTTGGCCACTGGTGACCTCATGTTGAGTCTGCACTCAAGGTAAATTAGCGCTGCATGGTTAAGGAGCATGGTGACGAGTCCAAGCCGGAGCTGCAGGCCTTCAAGGCGCGCGGTGCTACGCTCTACCAGGTCTCGTACGAGGACGAGGACGCCGTGAAGAAGGCTCTGAGCGGCAGTGAAGTGGCCGTCAGTACCGTGTCGCCCTACAACATGCCCGTGCAGAAGGCTATCGTTCCCGCTGCCAAGGCTGCCGGTATCCAGCTGTTCGTACCGGCCGAGTACGGCGTCAAAGTGACGGAGGGTCCGAACGTGACCAAGAAGGAGGTGCAGGATCTACTTACGCAGCACCAGATCCCCTTCACCATCTTCTACACGGGTCTGTTCGCCGAGTTCTTGCCCTACTTCCTGGACTACCACTACGACGAAGGTTACATGAACGTGGTGGGCAAGGGTGAGACTGCTTTCAGCATCACGGCACGCACGGATGTCGGTCGTTTCGTGGCTCACGTGCTGTCTACGGCGCCAAAGAGCGCACTGGAAGGCGCCAGGATCCCGTTCGAAGCTGAGCGTTTGTCTCCGCTGCAGATCCGCGACCTTGTGGAGAAGAAACTGAACAAGAAGATCGAGGTGCGTCACATCGACTTCGAGGAGAACAAGAAGAAGTTCAACACGGACTTCCCGGCGTTCCTCACGACGCTGTTCGAGGAAGGTCGCGGTGTTGTCGGTACGGAGCAGGAGGCGCAGGAGAGCGTGGCCAAGTTCTTCCCGGACTGGAACCCGGCCAAGTACGAGTCTTTCATCCAGTAACTGGTGTGATTGACAGCACCGTCCAGTTTCGAAGGTCATACGTAACATGTAAATACAAAACACACAACTTGACTTGAAACTTTGCGTTGTTGAATTCATGACACCCCAGGGAGCTCATGTACTTCGACGTGTGTATATCCTGTAGTTGTGAATTTGGAACTATACTTTCGTAATACCTTTATTGGTTGCAGCTTACAAGGGATACCGTCCAGTCGACGGGCTCCAAACGCGACTTCGAATCCAGGTAGCTTTCTGTCGCCTCTCCACTTGTAAAGCTTGGATTGTCCGGGCCACTTCTTGCTGGTGTCTACTTCCCCGTTCCCGTGTCTTCTGCTTCGTTAATCTTCTATCACGACGGTGGTCCTTTAAGAAACCCTTGTCATGAAATGTTTCGTTGTCGTAGTATCTTCTCGCCGTGAGTTCACGTGAATTCGGTACTATTTCTTGCAGTCTTCGTGGAGACGGTGAAATGGGAGGACATCGATCCCGACAATAGTCGTTCATACCCCTTTGTTTTCTGTGACGCCTGACAATTCGAAATGAAGGTGAGCCAGTGTCACTGGGGAATTCACCTCTGGCGTTGTCTTCGTCACTTTCACTATCGCTTGGGGAACATGCGATCTCTATCCACCGAGGCTGAGCAACACTATGAACTGGATTGGCCTCCGTCCGACCCAGATCTGGCTTGTTTTCGGTAGCAGTTGATACAACACCAGGTAAGCCGTCAAACTGATGCAGGGCTCCCGCTCGTTTAGATACAAAGTTTTCAGAATTGGTACATCGATTTTTCTGGTTCTGCTGGTTCGAACAGCTCTCCATCGAGGTCAGCAATCGATTCAGTGATCTCTCGTACCCAACTTCATCCCAAAGCTGCCGTCCTTCTTCGATCCAACCCTCTACTTCATCGACGGAGGTCAGTCCCATTACCCTCCGCCTTGCATTCATCGCATCTTCACGCTCAAGCTTCTTCCGCTCGTCGTCTACGTTTTGCTGTGCTAGAATCTTCGCCTCTTCCTTTCGTTCTTGTTGCTCCTTCTCTTTTGCTTCGGCAGCTTCCTTCGTGTCTATCGCAAGAACGTGCTTGAGTTTGAGCATCGTCAGGTCCAGTTTCTCCAGCACCTGCAGATGTAAAATTCTCTCGAATGGTTCTTCATTCTCCTCTGGCACAGCTTCCTCACGTTCAGTCACTTTCAGCCTTTCCTCAGTGCGTTTGGAAGGAGTTCCAGGAGCCATTTCAACGTTGGTTTGTATCCAATCCACTGCTTGCCACGAGATACCATCGCCTCGATCGCTGTGATTCTGCTTAGAAGCTTTCGTTGATATCTGCAAATCAATCGCTTGGATTTTAAGCTCAGTAGCGTTCCGTAAGGCCTTGATCTCCGCTTCCAGGTCGCTTGGTTCTACTGTGTCGGAGCCTTCAAGCTGATTTAGAACATGTTCAATGTCTGTCGAGCACGCCAAGAGTTTACCCTGCATTGGGATCCTGCGTAGGATCTCCATCTCTCTCTCCTTGGTCGCCTTCTCTTCAGTCTTCTTCTTCTCATCAGCAGCTTCTCGTTCTTTCTTCTCAGCATCTTTAGCAGCAGCGACAGTATCTGCTTCAGCCTTTAAATCAGCTTTACGCTGCTCTGTCATTTCTGCAAACGCCAGGTCTAACTGAGAAACGATCGTCCGAGTCGCTGACGGTAGCTCTGCCGTCGCGGCGTTCCGGATCGCTCCAGATTCCTCATCTTCAGTCGTCTTCTCTTCCTCTTCCTCTCGTTGTTTGTCTCCAAACGGCTTCAGAGCTTCCAGTAACAATTCGCTGATAGCGTTCGACGCATTGCGAACTTTCAAAGCTGCAATGGCGCATACCTCGGAGCTACTCGGACTCGTTTCCTCGTTCGGAGCCTCTTTCCCTGGACTTTTAGTTGACAGAACTGAGCTAAACCTGCGGCTCGTTCTCAGCTTCCGTATCTCCTCTGCAAACGAATCTTCTTCTTCTTCCGAGTCTTCTGGGGGTGGAGGAGGTGGGGGTGACTCAGACCTGGATGTACCTCGAAGTTGAAGTCGAAGTGAAGAGTGGTGGTCATTGCCTTTGTTTCGTCGGAAGCGAGTACTTTGTCGGACCGCCGTCGACATCTCATCGGTTGTTGGGGATCGTGCTTTTCCTCTGGATTGTCGAAGCTCCCAGCTCCCAGTGGAGATTAATCGATTGAGGTCTCGAATATCCTTCCCTATCAAAGCGTCGATGGAGTCCTCGTCTGGAGTTTCAGCCTTGTTATCCTCCAATATCGAGAGTAGAGAGGATGAAGATGTTGGTGGGGATAGCGAATGTGGAGTCAGAGAAGGAGGAGACAACACCGGCGATCTGGCTTTGGGTTTTCTCTGTTGAACTGGAGTTCGTCTTGACTGGGTGGAGGATCCAACGATGGCTCGGCGTTTGGGGATAAACGATGGTTTGTTTCGAAGCACTTGGTCGAGGCGAGGCATGGGTGATACAGCTACGTCGTCGTCACTGAGATCATCCATTCTCTCTTTCTTCGCAGCGAGTTTGACTGGTTTCGTCTTATGCGTTTGCTTTACGGCATGATCACGAGCAGAAAAGCTTCTGTCTTTCTTGTCGCGCTCCTTCCTTTTCGATAACTTTGGAGGTGATGCCGCTCGCACCGGTGAAGAATTGGAGCTCGACACGCTCTGCTTTAACTTGCGATGACTCGTGGCACTCTGCTGGAAGTCGGAGATGAGCTCATCGAGAGACATTTCCTCCTTGTCCTGGTATCTCCATTGATGCGCATCTTTAGATGTAGTGACCTCCTTGTCATCATCATCCTGCGAGCCGAAGGACAGCTCAAGGAACATGACCGTTGAGGTCTACAACTGAAGTTACAAGGTGCCCAACACAAAGTGTTCGAGATCCGTTTCGATTTCCAACTATTCGAGGCATTTGGCGGTTTTGAAGTTGCTTCACTAAACCCCAAATCGAAGTCATGTATTTTGAAGGGCTTCAACGCAAACTACTATTGCTATTTCGAAGTACTATCGAGTGACTAGAGGAGTTGTTCACATGTCGCTTGAAGGGGGCGCGAAATAGTCGACAGCCTCGTGGTTCAGAACTTCAGACGCCGTATCTGTCTCCAGTAGTTGTTGTCATGAGGTGGCGACCAGATGCGAGTCCTGCTTCCTCGGTAGAGATGAGAAGTGCTTGTGAGAAGTGGTCTTCCCTGCACCGACATAGTTCTCTAGCGCTGCAGTGCCTCCAGGTTGAAAGTCATTATCCAATTTCGGATCTACCGGTCACTCGGTTACCAGCTACACAAGCTCCAACAACTAAGCCTCGACTCCAAGTCCACCTGTCAAGATGATGTTCAGCAAGACGATCGTCGCTCTGTGTGTGGCCGCCGTGGCCTTCTCGAACGGGGTGGTGGACGCCTCTGTGGAAGTGGTCGAGACGTACGGCAAGTCCACAGACAGCTACAACACCAACGGAGGCAAGACTGTGAGTGTTGGCACGGGTGTTCACGGTGGGCTCGGCGCAGGACTCAACGCGCTCCTGCATGTCGGCGCGAATATTGGTGCAGACGTCGCAGCAGGTCTTGGCGCGGGGGTGAAGGCGGGTGCTAATCTCGGCGGAGGTGTGAAAGCTGGTGCTGGAGTCGGCGGGTACGGAGGCCTTGGAGCTGGTGTGGGTGTGGGTGCCAACGTTGGAGGTGGCGTAGGCGTCGGCGCTGGTGGCAAGGTCGGTGCAGGTGCTGGTGCAAACGTCGGAGGACACGGCACTGGAGCTGGTGTCGGTCTGAATGCAGGTGCTGGTCTCAACGCGGGTGCTGGTCTGAATGCGGGTGCTGGTCTGAACGCAGGTGCAGGAGTGAACCTTGGTGGTGGAGTGAAGGCTGGTGGTGGAGTGAATGCTGGTGCTGGTGTTGGTGCTAATCTTGGGGTTGAAGCTGGTGTCGATGTGAACGGCGGTGCAAATCTGGGGGGTTGGCGTGAAGGCTGGTGCTGGATTGGATGCAGGAGCGAACCTTGGTGCTGGCGTGAAGGCTGGAGCTGGTGTCGGTTTGAATGCTGGGGCCAACCTTGGTGCCGGTGCAAGTCTTGAAGCCGGAGCCAAGACCGGCGCTGGAGTCGCTGCTGATGCCAACCTTGGAGTCGGAGCGAAGGCTGGTGCTGGCGTCAATAGTAATGCCGACGTTGGTGCCGGTGTCAAGGCGGGGGTCGGTGCGAGCGTCGGCGGTGCAGGTATTAAGGCGGGTGCCGAAGTTGGTCTGGGGGTGAACGGAGGTGTAAAGGGTGCTTCTGGGACAGCAGCCGGCTACTCTGGGAAGACTCCAGCGGCAACGAAGATGCAGCAAACGACAGGTCAATACCCGTCGAAACAGTACCGCCATCTGCGCTACTAGTCTTGACTATTGACTCTACTGTACTGCTTGTTTCGTGAGCAGCTTGTTGAAAATGTAATACAAATGCAAACTGTTTGATGTCTTAATATCCTACATACTGTAGGACTGAACGTTTTGTTACAGCTCATCTCGATCTATTCTCTCTTTGTCGACATCCGCTATGTGCTGTTGCATCCAAGCCCCACCCGGAACACCGTCGCTATCTCGCCGTAGTCAGTAGCATTTTGAGAGGTCAGGTTGCCAATTCCATAGGTAACTGATAAGTATCATTAGTTAAATAAAAGAATGCTTCAGTTTGTATTTTGGTGTCTTGGAAAATTTACCGAAAATAATATCAAAAAGTACGGCTCATATCGATAACTTCATGCCAAATCATACCAGAATGTACACTCTTAAGTCACAGCATAATGAAGATCTCACAGGTTTGAACAGCACCAAGAACTGAAGAAAGCGGCTAGTGCTTCAGAACTGGACGGGTAAGAGATGCACACCGACAAGGTCATGGGTTGTCGTTAAGGATCTAAGTGACAACAATGTACCTCACTTTCAAAAAAAAAAAAACAGAACTGAAGAAAGCAATGCCACAGTACCTCACTGTCGCGTTTGCGAAGTACTTGTACTGCGTTGCTTGCTTGCAGGTAAATGCAAAAGTGAGTACTGATCAGTTAACTGCTTTAGAGCCTTTCGCTAGCGGCCCATGGAGGGGTTCCTCCATTAACTATCCCAAGATCTAAGCTCCACCGCTTGTCCATAGCATAGATGTAGTTTCTACTACACCTAACGCGCTGCCGCTCGCGTTCACGTAAACGCTGTCTAGTGCTCATGAGCAAGCCCTCATCAAACCTCATTCAAGCACCGTGCGTCTCCACGCCGCGGAAACCATGCGAGATCTGTTGCCGGAGTTCGTCCATGTAGCCAGAGTCCTGAATATCCCCACACTCACGCCCAACAGGAGGCTTGTCCGAATACTCGAGCTAGGATACCGTCCGTTATCATCTCAAATGAAGTCGTAGTTGTTGATGGTAGTAGACTTCAGTATGAATTAGGTTTTGGTTTGAACTCGAACTTCTTGAACTTTCCGGTCTGAAACTCTAGCATGCGTTGTATAAGGTTTTGCTGCCCGACAGGACCGGGTCTCTCTTTCTTGACACCGAAACCTCAGTACTGCACCCCATCGGAGTGAAGTACGGTACTTCGAAGTTGCAATACATTTGCAAACGAGCTTTATGGGCCCCCTGGTGGTCCACTGGTCAATGTACCACAAAGCTATGCACTTGGCGTAGGATCGAGTCGTTCGGGGGACTTCCTTTCCAGATGATAAGAAATGATTAGCTTTCGAAAATTCAATATCCCATTCAAACAATTCACAATCACATTCAAACCTTCAGAATTCAATAGCCAAGCCAATATTATAGTAAAAACCAGGAATAAGCAGTTAATCAACTTCAATTTCCTTTCCTTTGCAAACGAGCTTCTCCGAAGGAAAACTTAAATGTTCTAATAGTGTTGCTAGCAAGATTTTATGAGAATCATGAACTGAGCGAAAACAAATAGTATTTCAAGATAGTACTTCGAGTGCAACGGTTCAAAGTCGCATTCAAGGCGGTTTGTGTCAAGGGTACATCAATATTTCTCCCTTCCACAACCACAAGCGGCAGGAAGATTTCAACTACAGACTGTTTGCACATGTAAAACAGTGAGTATAAAAGCATCAAGCAGTATGCATGTATTTGTATTTACATTTTCAACAAGCTGCACATTAATCAAGCACGAAGGATTATAAATGGATCATATTCCGATCAACACAAAAAAGGTCAATGACCAAACCCGTTGACCACTTCAAAACGTTGACCAAAGTTGATCGCCTAAGAATACGAACTTCATGAACATCATATAACACCAGGCCATCGAGTAAGCCGTGACGGTATGTGCTCACGAATATCTAAATTGTAGTTTATTGACGCTATTCCAAGACTTCAGATTCAGGGAGATTCACTAGCTCAATGTTCCGGCGGTGTGGACGCTTCTTGGTACGACACTTCGCCATGTCATCGATTCGACCGACGTGACGTTGGGTGAGGACTTTGAATCATGGCGACGAAAGCAGGTAGTGACGGGTGGGGAGACGGCAATGCAGCTTTAATCTCACAATTGAACCGTTCTAGAGGATTATTGGCGCGACTAACCATGGCTTCATCGACGTCACGAATGTTCCATACCAAAAAATCTCCGACTTCCGACGTCTCCGACATTGTTTAGACATTTGTATGCAATTCAAAACCCAAGTGCTAATAGGTGCCGATTTGGTTTCGTATTGAAAATATTATGGGCATACAGCGCTAAGTTAAACTGTAAAAAGAGCTGTAATTACCCGTTACCAATGAATGGCGCTCACAGCACCTGAAAGCCGACGCGCGCTGTCTCGATTCAGTGCCCGAGTGACCACCCACAGGAGTGCGGTGTATTGAAAGGGCTGTGTCGAACTCGGCATGGCTAGCAGGGTTGTCGCCTGCCACGAAGAACTGTGGTGTTAATTCTCCCTCGGGCCTCCAATGAGTATACCCCTGCCTTGAGTTGTACTAACCCCCACCTCATAGCTCAGTGGTAGAGCCCCCGAAAGGGATGGTCGTTGGGTCCGATTCCCGGCTGAGGTATTTCTAATGGCAAGTTTGCTAGAACGTCAAGCTGCACGCTAGCGAGAAGCGCTCAGGACAAAAGCAGTTGCGTGATGTGCGTCGTTTGGCATCGCGTGACGTCGTGTGGCGAGGAGCGTTGCTATACGCGGCAGCTGATTCGCATGTGCGTGTGGATGCGATTGCGTGTGAAGGTATCTGTGCGGGTTGTAGACGAGAGCGTGCTGTATGCCACTGATCTGTATCTTGTCTACCATTAACTGTTAACTTGCTCGAGCACGTTTTGTGTGTATCCAGGAGCGGGATCACAAATAGCTGGTGTTTGAAGGAGCTGTTCATGACGCTGGATTCTGGCGTTCAGAGCTCCCGCGCGATGGAGGGCACGGAGGTGCTTTAAGACGGCACCAGATCCACGAGAGCTGATATCGTGGCCTTCCAGGAACGCGAGGACAGCGTGTTCAGCGCGGGTACCAGTCTCCATCACTTGGTCACGGAAGTCTGCCATGGTTGGGTTGAGAATGAAGCCGTCATCCAAGAACAGCTTCATGTATGCAACCAACAGCTTTGCATCCGACTTTTGCTGCCTTGAGATTGGTGCACGCCAAAGCTGTGGTTCGTGAGCATACCAGGCGTACCAAGTTGCATGAAGGTGAGTGGCTGCTGCTCTGCGCTGTCTTTTCTTGGCTTGACTGACATCGCTCGTGCTAGTGTCTGGTTCTTTCCGCTTGTGAGTAGCTTGTGTAGGGTTGTTTAGCTTAGCCTCTAGAGCGTCCATGCGAGCATCTTGAAGCTTCACGTGCTCGATAAAGTGGTTAATGACAGCGGCCTGGTGATTGATGATCTTCTGTTCTGCGCTTGCTGGTAACGGTTGCTGGAGTGGCTGCTGCGTGCTTGATGACTTGTGCTCGTCGTAGGGAATTCGGGCTGCGCGAGATGAGATGACCAGGCAAGTAGCTCCGCAAGTGAGCATCCAGCCTCGGAAACACACGTCTCGATCCGCTTGATTGCTGGAGCTTCACCGTTCAAGTCTTTCAGCAGCGGATAATGGCGGATCACAGTCGCGGTAAGCACATCATGAACGACTTGGTTAATATTGTTCTGTGCTGTTTGGAGACCGTGGCAGGTGCTGAACAGTTGACGTTGGAAGCTGGCGATCCTGGCACAAGTCTGCGAGTCGAAAGGTGCCAAGTTTTGCAGCACCACTGACGCATTGGCTTCGTGTCCGCTGAGTATCTTGCTAACTTTATGGTCTTCCTTGCTGGTGTTGAAGACGTAGTTAAACCCCTTGTTGGCGTGCTCATGTTCCAGGCACCCCGGTCAAAGATCCATCGCGCCGTGAGCGCACCGCTGCCGTTGGCGTGCTGAGCCCCACCGCGCCTAAAAGAATGGGAAGAGAGCGGGATCGTCACACCAGCAGCAACAGCAATTCGATCCAGCACGCGGTTTACATGGGCGTAGATCGTGGGGGTCTTCTCTGAGCCAGCTGGCGTTCGTCCTCCTAGCCCTGTCGTGTCTGTCGGGTAGTCCAGCATATCCAGGAGGGGAACAGCTGGAGAGAGAGCGATCGCTCCCTGAACATGTACATCTGGCAGGTTGTCGATGACGCTTGGAGACGGCGCAAGCTGCATGATCAAGGCCAGTGCCATGGCCAGTAACGGGCAAGTCTCCACCTCCGTTCCCGGGAAGAGTGAAAGGCCTTGCTCTTCAGAGGTCTTCATCCGGATGAAGCGCACGAAGAGCACATTGCCAGCGTCGATGGAGATATTTGGCTTGTTCAGGAGCGCCAGATCAGACGCTTTGCCGAACAGGTACCACAGCAGACACAGTAGACAGGCGTCTTGGTTTTCGCTTGAGCAGCTTGCATTAACGTACAAATATACTAGCAGTCGTTTCAAATCTGCCTTTGTACATGGCGGTGCCTTGCGGACAAACCCACCATCTCGCTTCGTGCAAAAGCTATCTAGCGTCTTCCCCATCTTGAGCAGACGAGTCTCCAGAGAAGCCCGGTGCTGAGGAAACTGGTCGAGCAGCCAAATCTTGGCTTGCCTATAGTACTGCATTGTTGTGTTTTGAGCTAGCGGCTTGCCTTTCTTGCCCTCGTTAAATGCTAGATGCATGCCAAACTTGTCCATGACGGACACAAAGCACCTACCACTCTCGTCTCTTTCAATGCATACCCGTACATAGTCTTCAGTCACACCTTCAGCTTTCAGGAACCTCATGAAGGCCGCTATCGCGGTTGCCTTGGCGCGCTTCGTATTTCCGGGGGCTAATTCTTCCAAGCCCATGCCTTCTGTCGGATATGTAGCAGATATGCAAGTGATACGCTACTTACTAGCCTTTTGTGAAGAGATATGCATATTTTGGCAAGCGTTCCGACACAATACGTCGGAACGGCTGGCTTACATGTGTTGCCTTTTGATGAAGATCATGATTGGCTAAAATGTCGCAATAGGTGGTGTTTGATTGGTGATAAATAGAAAACTGACATTTTATTGGCCGCTCCTTGACATACAAACTTTTAGTATCGTCGGATAAGTTGTGATATTCATCCATACGCTCGGCTTGTAGGTCTTTAACCAGGTTTTGCGGAAATATGACCAGAATATCCCCACAGGGACTCAGTGAAAGATACGTTCTTCTCCGCACAGATACTGCAAACTTTGTCTTGTACATACCGGATGCCAGGACCTTCAATCTTATCGTGAGGAATGACAGTTAGCATGTCCAAAACTCCCTTCCTCATTGCAATAGCAGCTTCTCTCTCAGGTGTTTGGAGTGCTTTAATCTTCCTTCGACATGCCTGCTTAAAGTGGAAGTAGCATCCCACAATATCCGCGTCTGAAAACCGCACTTGAGCGGCAGCTTGCAAGCCTTCCTCGAAATCACAAACTACCGCACTTAGCTCAATTTTGTCATCAGCAGCCACATTCACTGCCTCCATCAAATGCCAATACGTATCTTGTGTTTGGCGGTACACAACGTGTAAAACACAGGTACAAATAGATCGGTCGCGTTTTCAAATACGATCATAACTACACATTGGTAGAATGGTTAAGGTACGCAACGAAAAGTCCCATCCAGAAACAGCGTAGTCCTCTTATACTTCAGCAGCTTGAGAAGCACTGGATGGCTCTTCAAGGTCGCGTACGACGATGAGGACGTTGTGTCGCCCTACCACCTGGAAGTGCAGCCTCCCGTCGTTCGTGCAGCAAAGGCAACCGGCATCAAGCTTTCTGTGCCGGCTTAGTACGGCGTCAAGGTGACGGAGGGTCCGAATGCCTACAAGAAGATGGTGCAGGGCTGAACTGCAGCTGCCGACCACCATCTTCTTCACTGGCATCTTCTCCGAGTTCCTGCCGATATTCATGGGCTACCACTTCGACCAGGGGTTCATGAACTACGCAGTGCTCGCGCGATATCGCCGCGAAGACAGTCCTGGCAGGTACACAGCTATATCGAGCACCTTCAAGCCAAGTTGCAGCGCCGGCGGCCGAACGGCGGCGTACTTCGCTCCGTGAGCTCTGATTCCACCTTCTACTTTCTATAAATTGATACAGTATAGAAAATAACAGGTGGTAGACAACAAGGTGTGCCACACCCCATTTGAGCAAGGCGCGTGCCTTCTGGATCTGATTCCCCATGAACCCTGTGACTGTGTTCAAGCTCGTGTCCATCGTGTGCATCTGGGTGGTGGGTCTCGTCGGTGGACTGGCGCCTGCATGTCTTGCCTCTCACCACGACAAGTCACCGACTCTGAGCATCCTCAGCGCCTTCTCCGGTGGCGTTTTCCTGGCTGGAGGTTTTTTCCATTTGTTACATTCCGCCATTGAGAACCCAGCGCTGCGTAAATGGTCCACGGAGGACGAAGGTCGCTACGAGTTCCCATATGCCGAGATGTTCTGCACCTTGGGCTTTTTGGGTCTTTTACTGTTGGAACAAGCAGCTCAAGCTAAAATGGATTCCAGTAACGAAGCCAAAGCAAAGGACTATTTACCAGCCAAAACGGAGGATGATGAGGAGCTTCATGGCGCTACAGAGAGTGACGACACATATCTTGAAGACCTGGACGAGGAGGAGCAGGGGCTTGCTCTGGGCAGCAACGTACGACGCAGTTCCGGTCATTCGCACTTTAGCGGATCCCCCAAGGAAGCTGATGCTGGTTCAATGGCTGTAGCTATGGTACTGTTCATCGCTCTGTCATTCCACTCAGTGCTGGAAGGACTGGGCATTGGAGCGCAGACGGAGACGGCGTGGGGAGTTTTCATGGCAATTATCATGCACAAGGGACTGGCAGCTTTCGCTCTAGGCTCGGGACTCGTGCAGAGTGCGATGCCTGTGACTCATGTCATGCTCTACATGGTCGTCTTCTCCTTTATGAGTATCATCGGCATTGTCGTGGGTTGGATCATAGCGGCCGACTCGTCCGAGGACTCAGCAGCTGCAGGGATTTGTGTCGCTCTAGCGTCGGGGACGTTCATTTACGTGGCGGTCATGGAGGTTATTCCACAGGAGTTTCCTCGCCACAGCCACGGAGGTGACGACGGACACGGACACCAGCAGAAGTCCAAGGTTACGCTGCAGAAATCACTCGCTCTTGTGGCAGGTTACGCCATTTTCGGTCTCTTGGCGAAGTGGTCGTAAAAAATTGGTGTTAAAGTGGCAAAACAGTCGCAAATGAATACACAAGTGATGTTTTAACATACGTTTCGCTCTTTGCCTTGCTTCTTGTCTGCGAATTGCCACATTTCTTTCTTGTTTCTTCTGCTCTTGATGCTCGTTTGCTCGCAATAGCTCCGTTCTTCGTGCCTCGCGTGTCCTTCGGATCTCCAGTATCGCATCGCTGTTTGTACACGCCATTTCGTACACTTTCACGCACAAAACTCACCACCAACCGACTGACTTGACATGATCGACGAGTCACAAAAAGTTTCCTCGGGTTCTTTTACGCGTCAATGCGCAGGTTCTGCACGGCCTCGTCTAGTGACGTGTCGACGCCGTTGTTGCCTTCTGCACTGCTAGTAGATTTGGCACCGCTGTCATCCGAGTGCGGGTGGAGACCGTCGTCCAGGCCGGGGATGCCCTGCTGAACTTGATGATGGTACTCCATACTCGCCAGGTCGTCGTCATGGCCCACGAGACTGCCGCTGGAGCCACCAAGGTAGTCGTTTCTCTGGTGGATGCGCTTGTGCTGGACCTTGAGTCTCTTGGTGCCGATCTGAAAGCCGTTCATGCTGGCAATGGCCGCGTCAGCAGCATCTGCGCTGTCGTAACTCACGAAGCCGAAGCCCTTGCTCTCGCCCGTGATCTTGTCCATATAAACCTTAGCGCTAATGACCGTTCCGAACGGCGCGAAGGCTGTGGCCAAGTCAGCGTCCGTCAGATCATGAGGCAAGTGGTAGATGAAGAGATTGGCACCCGTAGGTCCTTCCAACTGACTGGTCGTTCGCGACGCCTTGGCTGCTGCATCGACACCTTGACCCTGCATATCCAACCCACCAGCCTGCATGTCGAAGCCACCGGAGGCTCCGACATTCGGCAAACCACCAAATCCGTACGGACTGGCACCAGCAGCGAAGCCGTACGGGTTGTAGTACATGAACGAGTTCGTGGGACTTCCAGGGCCGCCAGTAGTAGCTCCGACAGGCGATCCAAGTCCAGCAACGTTCGGGTTCAATCCAGCCGCGGCTTGAGCTCCAAAAGCCTGCATCTGCTGCATGTACTGCTGCTGTAGCTGTTGTAGTTGCGGGAACGCCAAACCAGCGCCAGGAGGCAGCGGCCAGTACGCGTTGGCGGCTGCTGCCAAGTTCCGAGCTCGCTGGAGACGCTGACGACGACTGTCTGCGAATTTCACTACCAAAGGCGACGTGCCTCGATCCATCGTGACGTTCCCGTTAACATCTTCAATAGCAGCGAGAGCTGAGCTGCGTTCCTTGAATTTCAGAAAGGCACAGCCCTTGCTTTGTCCTGTAGCTGGGTGACGGAGGATGTAGACTTCTTCAATTGTTCCGAACAGTTCAAAGACTTCACGAATGGCTGCTTCGTCCGCTGTCTTGGGGATCATTCCAATGAAGAGTTTATGCTCTTGGGAAGCCCCAGCCTGGCCTTCAGCCGGACGCACCTGCAATGGGTTGATACTCTGAGGCAGTGTGACCTTGTTGTGCAGCTCCTGCACGGCCTTCTCGGCCGCATCTCGCGTAAAGTACGAGGCGAAGGCACAGCCGCGATGCGCACCCGTGATCTTGTCTCGGATGATTACCAGGTCCTCCAGAGGGCCGAAGACCTCTAGAACAGGGCGTAAGTCATCTTCTTCCATTGTACGAGGTACTTGGCCCACAAAGAGCTTCACAGGGCCGTTGCGGTCCGCATAAGCGTCGACACCGGAGATGGACGGGTCGGATTGACCCTCAACGTCGTACTGAGAGGCGTCCATAGCGAAGGAGGAGGAAGACGAAGAAGGGGAAGACGTGGACGATGACGCTACGCACGGCACGGACTCACAACAGACGAGGGAGACGCAGAAAGCCGAGCTTATATGGGGGCGACGGAGGGCTGAAGACGCGCTAATAATGAAACCAACAAGGCAGATCTCGTTGGTGACAAAGAGTGTGGAATGTCTTGAATTGAGTATGCACAGGATGAAATGACGTGGATTGGACGAAAAAGACTGGAATCAGAAGTATCCGGACCTGTATACTTGGATATCGCTTTATACAGGTCCTGTGAGATTAAATGTCATCGATGTAGATAACTCCCTAAGAGGGGGGGGGGGGGGGGGGGGCAAAACCGTAGCGTTTCACACAGACCATTTGCGCAGGTGAAGCTTGGTACGAGCATGGAGGTCCATTTGGTACAGCTTGTGACGAGTTTGCAAGGCGCTACCTGCCGTGTACGACACACACGGCCAGGATATAAGCGTAAGGAAACAGCTGCCATGTTATCTCTCGGAAATACTCCCTATGCCACATGAACCTTATGTATTCAACTAATCACGATGCGAATACCTGATGGTAAGTAATCTATCTCATACTTTACGGTAAGTAAAAGTGTGCTAAGTACGATTTTAAAATACATTGTGGTAAATCAAGAGCCCGTAATTTGTCGAAAAGTTCGGGTTCTAAGGTTAAAATGGAATCAAAAGCCTTTATTAAATCTGTGAAAGCTGGAGGGAAATGCGCGGATGAAGGTTGCACGAAGAAGGCACTGCAAGGAGGCAAGTGCTTCGCACACGGAGGGGGCTACAAATGTCAGGAAGGAGGTTGCAGTAAGCAGGCCAAAGTTAAGGGAAAGTGTCGAGCTCACAGTGTGGAGGCCAGATGCACTTATCCAGGCTGTACGAAGCTTGTACGAGCCAAGGGACTGTGTATTTCGCATGGAGGAGCCAAGTTATGTTCAACTAAGGGTTGTACTAAGCCCGTCAAGTCCAAGGGAAAGTGTGTAGATCATGGAGGAGGGAAAAAATGCTCTAAAAGAGGTTGTCAGAAGCTGGTTGTGTCCAACGGAGTATGTTTTGAACATGGAGGAGGGGCACAGTGCAGCTATAAAGGATGCACCAAGCAAGTTCGAGCAAATGGTGTCTGTTTCCAGCACGGAGGTGGGAAACCTTGTTCGATTCAAGATTGTGTCAATCAAGCAGTTATCAAGGGATTGTGTTATTCTCACGGCAGAAATGAACCGTGTGGGCATCTTGGGTGTGAACGTGCTGCTGATCCTAACGGCTTCTGCTTCGAGCATGGTGGAGCGCGGCGGTGTTCTGTGGATGGTTGTACCAAGCGAGCGCACGCTAAAGGACTTTGTGCTGGGCATGGTGGAGGGACTCAGTGTTCGCATCCTGGCTGTGTGAAGCAGGCGCTTAGTCGAGGTAAATGCTTTGAGCATCATGGCGGCACCAAGTGTGATTATGAAGGGTGTAAGAAAAGAGCTGTATCGGTTGGAAGGTGCTACGATCACGGTGGAGGGGTGGAATGTCAGCATCCAGGGTGCGATAAAGCGTCGTATCTACGAGGATTGTGCTTTGCGCATGGAGGACCGAACAAGTGCTCACAGGACGGATGTGACAAGCGAGATAAGTCTAAGGGGTTATGTTACGTCCACGGTGGAGAGATACGTTGTTCAGAAGCTGGATGCGAGAAGAATCCAAAGGCTGACGGCAAAAGCTCGGAGCATTGGAGCCTTTGAAGCTGTGCGGTTTTCTTCAGCCTCATTTTATTCTGTGTAGAACAGTACAAGTACCTATCCCGACGATAATCCTACGCTTCCAAAGGCGAAAATCAGAACGATCGCGACAATTGTGGTGGTTGCCACGCCTTGGAAAGCTGCTACCATGGCTGGATGTCTCTTCAGAGATGCCCCCACTCGTTCAACAGCTGAGCGTTTGATCTTGTCATTGTTGATCACCTTGTCAATGCTTTTGCCGCTGAGGGATTTCTGGAGCTTCTTGTTGCTGAGGATTTTCTGCATATCCTTGTTGCTGAGAACTTTCTCTAAATTCTTGTCACTCAACGCTGTGTCGATGGTCTTGGAACTGGGGATTTTTTCAAACTTCTTGCTGTCGAGAATCTTGACGTCATTCTTTCGGAGGTTCGATGGAGTCTGCTTAAAAATCTTCTTCAAACGTGACGTTATTTCCCGTTCTTCGAGTGCATGTACGTTGTCGACAGAGTCTGAGTCATGGACGACTTCACTGGCGTTAGCGCTACACACCGCAAGCAGCAGTACCGCGAGGTGATAGAATTGCTGCATTTGATGTGGGGCTTAAGTGACAACTTGTGGTTTCCAGAGTGAGTCAGGAATCCCAACCACAAAAGTCTGCACGTCGAACATCCGGGTAGATTCAGGAGCAAATGTGAGATGGGAGGGTCACGACAAAACGAGTCGTGATGAGTCATTCGTGTCTTGATGGTGATCGCAGGTAGTGGTGATTCACGACCATTTTGAATCAAGATTCTTGAGGGCTACAACGAACAAAAGGGTACCGATTTTAAATCATTTAAAAAGAAGATACTACGAGACAGTAAGTATGACCACTGTGTTGTCTTCGTCTGAATATGCGTTTTCATTCAAAATACTAGCCACAAACATAAGAAAGCCACGAAGGAGAAAGAGCGCTTATTTTCATTTCAAAGACGAGAATAATGAATGAAATATATGTGGAGGTGCTCTACCATTTTTTTTTATCAGGACTGTCTAAGAGATTGCTTACAGTCTACGAATTTACTCCAGCTTAATGATCAGCTTGCCGATATTCTTGCGCGCGTACATGTAGTCAATGGCTTCTGGGATGCTCTCCAGTCCACGGAACTCAGTCGCGTCCACTCCAGGGTTCAGTTTTCCCTCCGACGTCAGTGTAAGCAGACGTTCAATGTGCGACGGGATGAACTTGGCGTGGTTTTGCAGCAGGAAGCCACGCACACTGGCCGACTTTATCAGCAGCTTCGGGTTCAGCTGGTTCACGAGCATGGGCTCAGCTGACTTGTCCCCGTGGTAACCCGAGATGTATCCGAACACGATCACGCGCGCATGCACTGCCAGATTGTCAGTCACCGCCTTGAACATATCTCCGCCGACTGTCTCGAACACGAGGTCGATGCCATTCGGGTATTCCTTCTTCAGCACTTCACCCACATCCTCCTTCGTGTAGTTGATGACGCGGTCGCAGCCGAGTTTCTTCAGGTGTTCGACCTTCTCGTCCGAGCTGCACGTGCCGATCACGTGGTTTCCAGCCATCTTGGCCAGTTGCACCACATACTGACCAGTTCCACCAGCAGCAGCCGAGACGAAGACTGTCTCGTTGGTCTTCATCTCTCCAATCTGCTCCAGAGCGATCGAAGCTGAGATGCCGCCCACCGTCATGGTCAGTACAGCGGGGGACAGCTCCGGGGTCTTGATCAGGTTGGCCGACGGCACCTCCACGTACTCGGCGAAGGCGCCAAATTTCTGGTAAGCGACAGCATCGCCCACCTTCACGTTAGCGACACCCTCTCCAACAGCAGAGACAATGCCGGCAGCTTCCAAACCACAACCGAACGGAGGGGGCAGGGCTCCAGTGTAAGCTCCAGCAGTCAAGTTGATATCCGTGGCGTTGATACCCAAGAAGTGGTTCTTGACTACGACGTTGCCAGCTGCAGGCGTCGGGACTTCCGGGACGTCGACGATGTTTGTGGCAGCACGGAAGTCCTTGGACTTGGTGTGCACTTGGACGGACTTAAAGGACGGCATTTGGGGTATGGAACTTGAGCTCTTGGACTCGGATCGAGGAATGACGTACAAAATGAGACCAAGCAGCTAAAAAGTGTTGATGAAACAAAATGGACTAAAAAAAGACAAACGGGTTGACTAGCAAACCCGGGTCTGTTTGACTTGGAATTTGTAAGTGGACCAAAACAGATGGTGTTTTGTTAATCTTGTCAAGCAACGTCAACGGAGCGTCAGCGACAACTTGGATTGCGAGGAAGCGAATTCTCTGGATATTTATTAGGGAGATCTGACAGTGGTCTATTCCCTTGCATACTTGATTGTACGTATAATAGGGTGGATATAATTATCCAAGTAATACAAAATACAGTACAAAGCGAGTCCGACATGGTATGACCTCCTCATATATAATTTTAAAAGCGAATGTTGACCCACACGGAACCAAACGACATTCGAGTAACATTTGCATTTTTCACTATTGCTTTGTAGTTTTCACTACATGTTTTTCAAAACAGCAATCGTAAATCCACGCACTGCCGTATTAGCGACAGGAGGTTATCGTTTGTAAGGCTTGAGTCAAGCTTTCTTTGACCTCTTGAACTTCCCCGTGTACTTCAGCGACACGAAGGCGGGAAAGGGACGGCTGGGTCGCCAATGACACCGACAGCTACATCACTGGCGCAGTGACAACAATGACGACGACACCTTCTTTAAGTCTACAACAGCGACATCACAGGGAGGCGTGCAACACTGGGGGCTCGGTCTCTACAACAGCCGCGTCACTGGGCTGTGTCGGCGTAAAGAAAGAAAAGTGCTGCAACGCAATGTTTGTGGAAAATAGTGAAGGAGCGAAAGTGTTGAGACTGAGAGTACGCGGAGTTCTTCCCTGCACATTGGATGGCGAAATCTACGGATTAGCCAATAACCAGACCACTTCAAATTGACTTTTCCCACTTTTTACTGAAAAGTGACCACTTTGAGAAATACGAAGTGGGAAAAGTGGGAACCGTTGTTAGCAAGTTAATCTATTGATCTAAAGGTGCCAAGTGTTTCCATTGCTTGCATGCAGTACTCCTTTGAGAGAGAGAGAGATCCGTAAGAGAGGTTCCTTGAAACGATCTTTTGGATTCCCACTTTTAGAAGTACCTAGCGGAAAGTGGGAAAAGTGGGGATTTTTTAGAACTTTTTAAGTGGTCTGCCAATAACTGAGGATCCAGCTGCTGGATCTGAATGGGCCGTATCGTGCTGTAGCTACCCGGCAAGATGAGGAACTGAAGAGAAAGGAAAGGAGACTCAGATACTCCGACCACGTGGCAGATCTACCAAATACATAACGAGATAGCCGAAGTTTGATCTACTACATGGAAACACTAGGAAGCTTTTACAGTCAAAGTTTAGATCGCGAGGACGGCAGCCGAAGCCACCGTGTATTTAGTATCCGGCATGCGGGGCTGATGCAAAGCACGCCCTGAGTGCGTTAACCGCTAAAAATAAAAATTAAAATTAAAATGACTTGGTGTTTGCAACAGTCACCATCGCCCTCGACATCGGTATATGTACCAGCAACGCTGGGGACTTCAACAGCTGTGTATCTTTGCTGTACCGGTGTCAGTGGCTGGAGACTTGTGGCTACTGACGCAAGCGACAACGTTGGTGATGTTGTGCGAGCCTTTTGAAGGAATTGCCAGTACCGCTGCACCAGTTCCAAGCTGTGGTCACGAGAGCTCGCCACCCTCTTTCATCTTATCAACAGCGATCACTACAAAGTCTTCGTGACGACAAAACGGGCGGTATGCTGATCATTCAGGGGCTTGCTGTCGGGTCCATGGTGCAGTGTACCAAGAATGTGTCTACAGAGTTTAAACTGGCGAACGGGTCTATATGGACGGCCATGGATATCGTTCCAGCAGCACATGATGTGGTTCGTATTCGAATAGAAAACGATGTACAAGTCTATTGCCATTTGTCCACCTGCTGTCGTGTACGGCCGATTATAGGATTACGAGATGGATTCGCTCGTACCCGGGCCCCTCTCGGTGTCATGCCAGTATTTAAACGAGACGAAAAGAGTGTCACGATCGAATTAACACACCGTTCGTTCTCAGTGACCATCGCCCAGGTGCCACTTGTTCCAGGTTATTCTCTAATGACCGAGAAATGCCAAGATCTCACTATGGGCAAGATGGTTTTGGCCCTTTCAAGCACTCGACTTGGAGGACCTGCAACGTTCTGCATTCTTTGTTGCTGTGACGCGTGTTTAAACATGTACTTAGTGGCACCACTGACAAGAAGGTCCTAGCCTATTTTACTCCGAATGCTCAAGCAATTTTGAAGAGTTAGAAGATTAATCATGTACGCGAAATGCATGGATACGATAGTCTGCCCGGCCATTTCCGTAATATCCAGAGCTTCGCCGTGCAGTAACTGCACGGCCTTTGTTGTCGAGAAGCTTCTCCACTGGAGACTACAGTGGACTGTGGAGGACTACGCAAGACATGGCTACGTTGTAGATGTGAACTGAAGGGCCAGTAGGCGAAGATAGCGTCCGCGGTGCAAGGCAGTCGGTGACAGATGCAATAGCCATGAGGAATGCTGTAGGATTCATGGTGCTTGTTTCGTGGAATAACCATTGAGTGTCGCTACATCATTCGAATGTGGGAAAAACGTGAATAGACTTGGTTTTCGAATCGCCCCCTGCATTCCGTGCGTACAGTGTTCGTCGTACACTTTTGTATATACCAAGTTTCAATGGATTAGTCTACGCAGTGGTGATCAAGTTCGTCTTCCATCTTGGATCTGAGGGAAACAAGGCGTTTTGCAAGTGGTGACTATACTCTGCTGTCAAGTACCCGTGTACGCGTTTCTATCAACACGTACAAGTACGTGATCAAATTCTCCCCTCGCAATCTTGAAAAGCTGTTCACGTTCTCCAAATTGGTTGACGCATCTCAAGATGCCAGCTCCATTGTCTTCCTCGCAATTCATCACTTCTCAACATCCTTAATTGAGTACAGAAAACATCATGGTCCTCGCGAAACTCTTCACCCCAATCACCCTCGGTGGAAAGAACCCTGTTCAACTCAATCACCGCGTCGTGATGCCTCCGTTAACCCGTCTTCGGACTGGAAATGAGGGAGTCCCGACCCAGTTAACAGCCGCTTATTATGCCCAACGGGCTACTGATGGAGGTCTTCTCATTATGGAAGCCACGAATATCAGCCCCCAAGCTCGTGGGTACTACGGTTCCCCAGGCATTTTCACCCAAAACCAAGTCGAAGGCTGGAAATTGGTGACAAAAGCCGTGCATGACGTCGGTGCCAAGGCGTTTTTGCAGTTGTGGCACACTGGTCGAGTCGGTCACCCTTTGAATCAACCTGACGGAAAGCTTCCAGTATCTGCCAGTGCTGTGAGCATGGAAGACGTATCAAGCCACGCGATCACTCCTGAAGGCCGCAAAGACTACGTGACACCACGTGCATTGAAGATGGAGGAAATCCCCGGTATCATCGAGGACTACAAGGTCGCAACGAAGAACGCTCTCGCTGCAGGATTTGATGGAGTGGAGCTACACGCTGCTAATGGATACTTACTGGAGCAGTTCCTCTGCGACAAGACAAACAAAAGATCTGACAAGTATGGTGGATCGATTGAAAACCGAGCGCGTTTCATGCTTGAAGCACTTGAAGGGATACTTTCGGTGGCAGATTCGAGCCAAGTGGCCATTCGACTGTCCCCGTTTGGTGTCACGTTTGGGTGCACGGACTCGAACCCACGTGAGACGTACGGCTACGTTATCAAGAAGCTGAACGACTACAACTTGGCCTACCTACACGTCGTGGAGCCTTTCGGGTGGGAAGTTACCGGTGATTTAGTGCCGGAAGGCGGCATTTCGCCAGTCTTCCGCCCCCTCTACGATGGCCCACTCATTGCCACGGGAGGTTTCGACCGTGCGAAGGCCATTAAAGTCGTTGAGGACGAAACGGACGACTTGATTGGCTTTGGCCGCGATTTCATCGGAACTCCAGATATCGTGGAGCGACTGAAAACGAACAAACCGTTCAACGAGTACATCCAAAAGACCTTTTACGTCTCTTTTGATACTCCCGTCGACTCGTATCCGACTGGATACACCGACTATCCCAATCTCGAGGACTAGTGCTCTAGAGAATGAGTTTTGGGTGCATTCACCTTGTGGTTTGAACATAAGATTTAAAATTAAAAAAACTCTAATGCATTTTCCACCTCCATTTGCTTAGATAGAGCTCTACCGGGTCTGGCGCGAATCGAATTCAACCTGGATCTCCTCACTACTCTTGCCCGAAGTCTCCGGCACCAACTTGAGTGCCAGCAAGTAAAAAATCACAAGAAGCACCACAAACGGTAGATAGGCATAGTCGTCCAGTGCATCGGAAATGTACGGATAAGCAACACCAACAATGAGATTGCACAGCCAGTTGATACCGATGCAAAGTGACGAACCGCTCGCACGGATCGAATCCGGGAAGAGATCAGCAGTAACGACCCACACGAGTGGACCAAGTGTAGCACCAAAAGCGATGACGTACAGAGCAGTAAAGACAATTGACAGTGCTGACACGTCCACGAGGAAGGCAATAGTCATGCAAATTGCCATGATACACATGCTGGCAATACCCCACAGGATCATTTGGCGGTTGCCAAAACGAATGGCCAATGCACCGGCACCGAAGCCTGGGAAGATGTTGATGAAGTCAATGATAAGCGTTCCGATGCGCGAATCCGAGATACCAGCATCAGCGAAGATACTGCTGGAGTAGTAGAACACGGCGTTGATCCCCGAGAGCTGCTGAGCGCACGATAGAAGGATGGCAGCCGCCAGTTGCATACGGTATCGAGGAGAAAACAGCGATTCCTTCACTTCGGGTTCGTTGTTGATCTCTCCAAGCTCCGACTGATTGGATTTATTGGAAGACTCGAGCCAATTCAGAGCGATCTGAACGTTATCTTCGCCGTACAGCTGGGCGATGACCGACTTTGCCTCCTCGCGACGGTTCTTCATCAACAGCCAAGCAGGACTCTCCACACACATCTTGGGGGCCAAAAGGAGGAACAGCACAGCCAGAATGATCGGGAAACCGGCGAGGTAGCGCCAGCCACTGCTCGTGTTGGCGAAGAAGAAGGCGATCGCAGGCAGCACGATACCCATTGTCACTGAGATTTGAAGACCTAGACCCAGAATATTGCGGAGGTGCGGGGGCGACAGCTCGTTAATGTACGAGCCCAGCGTTCCCGTAGCGACACCGGACGCGATACCAGAGATAACACGGCCGACTGCAAATGCCCAAATGTTGGAGACAGCAGCTTGGACCACTGCACCGACGATCATGAAGGCGCAGTTGACGAACAGCAACTTCTTACGCCCCCACAGATCGCTGAAGTGGCCGCAAAATAAAGAACCGATCATACCACCGAAGATCCAAGCGTTCACAGCGAATGTCCACTCCAACTTGGAGTGTCCGGGGAACATGAGGCATGTGTCTTCGGCCACAGGACGCGCGTTACATTCGGCGGTGTCGTTGTACTGCGTGAGGTTGGTTTGCGAGGTGGACCATCCACTCTGGAACGGTTGGAGCAGAGCGACGAGCACGCTGGTGTACAGAATCACATTGGGTTTGATGTTGCGTTCAGCTTCTTTGTTGGCCTTGTCGAAGGTGGTGGGAACGGCGGCTTTGGGAGTGGTAACCTCCGAGTACATGTCGTCCGTCACGGTCTGCGGAGACATCGGGGTGGGTTTTAAAAAGGTCGGTTGAAAGTACTTGATACTTGCACGAAAGACGGCAAAAAGAAGAATGAGCAGAGGACTGGTTGACGGAGTCTAATAAAGCAGGGAATGTGATTGCTGGTCGGGCGATCTTGGCAGGTCCCCCGTCTCTGTTGTTGTAGTTTCGCTACGAAGCACAACCCCTGAAGTGACATGTCCAAGAGCGGAAGCTGTGGATCTCCGGTGTACTATGACCCATAGTGTTAGAAGCACGTGTGATTTGATTCAGGCACACTGGATGTCGGTAGAGCTGACAAGTTGACGAGCCTCGTTGACGCGCCACATCCACAACTTCAATTCTGAAGTATTCGTCTAATCGACAGCTGGAACCAAGCAGAAATGTTTATTTGCACAGACTGGAAGAAATGGCACTCGTTTGGCGCTGTTGGTTGTGTGAAGTGGCTAGATACGCATAGGAATTCGAGATAAAATGATATGCAGTTGATTTCAATAGAATACTTGGTCGAACGGCTTTTAGTTAACACTAGTAAGACACGTTGTAGCAAACTTCCTACAGTGTCGGTATGACCCCTTTATGCACGATCTAAATGTTTGTCAAAACTTATCTTCATTAAAATATGTCTCATAATTGGATCGTCAGTCAGTCGTGGTAAATAAGCGCTTAAACGCCAAAAACACGCACATGCTGCTTGGTGAGACGTCAAACGCGCGAAAGAACCAGTTTCGACGAGCTGTGCAGCAACCAGTCCCGTTCGCTGGGGAGTTTACCTTGCAAATGCGTACATGTATTACGCCACACATCGAGGCATAGAGTACGTGTACGTGTACACGCACAGCAACGAGAGACGCCGCATACCCTTTGCGACGGAGGCTTCGCCGTCGTCATAATCAAGGGTGTTGGTGCTTGCTAAGGGCAGACGGTGTCCACAGTACAGCATAGAGTTAGTATTAATTGGCTGGAGATCCACGGTAGTACTCAACTATGTTTCTCTTGCTTCAGCAACCAAGGAAGGACCACAACGACAGGTGTCGTCCCGGACGTCATCCGCTCAAGGCCTGCCTGTCTTGTGAAACTGCGACAGCTTATGCACCGCTCCTTCGCTCTCATCCACAGCTGCGGTGTCAGCGTTACGAAAGGCATCAGCTTCGCATGCCCGAGTCGGTTGCTAGTAGCAACTTGCTACCGACACTTCCATGGCTGCAGGCTACAAATGCCACTCAAAATACTGCCGCTGTGTGTCTAACTTCAACCGCAGAGCCATAACCGCTGCAAAGTATCCGCTGCAGATACCCGTGTACGTCAACGTTATCAATATTACTCGGTCGATTGTCGAATACGGCACGACCAGTGAATACATGAACACAAAGTTCAAGTTGATGAAATGCCTTCGCATATGGAGCCTCCTTTGTGAACATGTAGCAAATCTCTTTGAAAGCACTGGAGCATCAACACTTGAGACAAAACCCGACACTAGCAGGAAGGAGTTTCTCTTGAAAGCAAAACCGATTACCTTGTTAGTATAATGAGATCTGGCAGTCTTTCCTACATGTTCTCTTCGCCTTAACACCCTCCCACAATCTTCAGGCACCTCGTGCTCTCAAAGATACCCAACAAGTTGATGAGCAGCGACCAAGTTAGTGCGAACAGACAGTAGACAACTGTAAGACCGCCGAGTAGTTTACTGCGGTGGCCACTGCTCTTCAATGCTTGCGTCTGAGCTTTCTGTCTCGGTAGTAGGACCAGGAACAGCAGTGAAAACAGCTTGGAAGCGTACGAAATGAGCACAACAATCGTGACATCCCGACGCGTAGAGTGCGAATCATTCAGGATGTCCTGATTGCTAACGGCGAACGGTTCATCAATAGCCTTGGTTATCGTCGCGGAGAACGGGTTACTGAGGTTCCCGACCGTCGTTAATAGTCCGTAGATAGCAGCTTCGTTGCCTTTGTCCGCCAGTTCCACCACCACAAAAGTCGAGACGATGAAGTTCACACTAGACGGAATCGTCTCCACTATAGGAAAGCCGAGCCAGAACCACTGGTTACGCACAATATCCCACGTAGTGAGCATGGTGCACACCGAGTCCAGAGCGACCACCATGATTGTAGTGACGGTAACAACAAAACGCCAGTCCCAGTCGAGTCCATAGCGTCCTATGAACGCAAAAGTGAAGGCTGTTACCCCTGAGCCGATGATCTGGGAGATGGAGATGTTGAAGCTCGTGGCTCGAGCCCAATACATCGTAACGGGGTCTGTAGCCACGTAGCTGATGCCGCCAAATACCCCCGAAAAGAAACTGTAGGCGATGACTTGGTACACTGCACGGCACTGTAATGTCTCCCAAAAGTTGTTCACGTATTCTCTCAAATTTGGAGCCTTCACTGTTTTCTCTGCGACGAAGTACCACGTAATGGGGATCACCAGAACACAGCAGACGGCCAGAATGATACTGCACACTGGAAAGCTGATGCCGAAGTCAAAATTTCCACCGTAAGGTGGGGAACTGAGGCCAAAACCAACCAAAATGCTCCCGAAGATGCTGAAGATGGTTCGAACAGTGTAGATAGTGGTTTGTGTGCGTCCCCGAATGGCAAGAGGCTCCCGTTGAGCGTACTCCACGACGATCCCATCGGCTGCAACGTCCGCAATAACGTAACCTAATGTAGCCATCATCATCAGTACGACGTATTTGCCTCCAGTACTTGGAGCGTTGTAGTTGATTAAAGAAATCTCCTCCGTAGTGTAGTTGCTAGGCTTCAGTGAACGCCAGGAAGCCTCAGGGAAGTACGGTTTATCCAAAGGAAGTGTAGCCATTGCAACGAGGCAGGTCGTACAGAGCAGCCAGCCGATGATCATGAACGGACGACGGCGGAATCCACAGATAGGGAAACAGTCCGAGATGATACCGATGAAAACCTTGAGCGACCATGGGATCCCTAGCAACGCCCGGGCTGAAGTAGTCGCTTGGCCTTCCATGTTCAAGTAGTAGCTCAGGAATGGCGTGATAGTGCTGGGAAGAGCTCCTATCATGAGCCCCACAGCGGCGTATTGCGCTAGTAGACCGCAGAGTTCCGCTGAAAGAAGAACTGGGGCGCCTCCGTCACGTAAAGCCCCGTTATCGCTACGTTGGCTCTCTTCATTGTGAGAACTTTTGGGCGATTGGAGCTCTCCGTAGGCTTCATGGTGCGAGAACTTAACGGAACTCAAATAGGAGTTCCTTACTGATGCTTCCACTCTCCCGGATCGCCAAAACATCGTCGGTGATGAAGAAGAGATTTAAGAATGAACTCGAAGCTGACCGTGTATCAACCTCGTAGGTGTGCAAGCAGGTTTGGATTTCGTCTTACGTTGAGGAATACGAGCTTCGGAATCCCTTCACAAATTTTAGTTGCATCTGAGTACGATGTGTTAACGTTAGTTAGTTTACTCGAAAATTCTCACGCTGCATTCGCCTTCTTGTTGTCAAACTAGTAATTGCGGCATAGTAGAAAAAAGTAGCTACTATAGTATCATATTACTATAGTAAATAGTAGTTCAGACCGTTCTGATTCAACAAGTTCGCAAGCACTAGTAGTTCACTCTGGTACTATCTAGCTACTATCGAACTACTATCAAACTACTAGAAGCTCATTTAGACAAACGGCACTGCGATCTTGGCTTTCCGGGCTCACGTCGCGCGAGAACCAGCTCTACAGCGAAGACGTGAAGCTCTCATAGACTAGTTATATGTAGCTTTAGAGCAACGTCCATTGTTCGACGTGCTGCTTGCTGTCGTAAGCAAGATCGAAATGCTTCACATTCCACGGGCTCAATTTGCAATTTACTTTGCTTCGCCCAAGCAACCCACAAGCTCCCACCCGAACCGACCAAGCCGACTATGATGTGCGTCTTCATCGGATGTATTAAGCCAGAGCCGGAGACCATGGATCCGTTCGCTCAACTTGTGTACTACCAGCTCGTCGAGCGACCTGTTTGGCCTAGGTAATATTGCTGCGCGGTAAGTTTTTCTTGTATTACTCATAATACATGTTATAGCTCAGGGTAACAACCAGGAGACTGACGTGGCGAACAGGCAAGCCATCCAAACCTGAACTTAGTCTCATTCGCGGATTACGAGACAATCATACATGTCGACGTCAGGCCCTATGCAAGCACATCGATAAATTCCCGCGCGGAGATGCAAGATACTTCATGAGTATCATGAAGCGCGAGAGATGTCAGGTAAGCCGTTTCGAGAAGTGCAATGGAAGATCTCCAAGATGTCGAGAAAATTTAGGTAGTAGTTCCGTAGTACTATAGTAAATTACTATAGTAATGGATAAGGTCTTTATCGAGCTACTAGTACTATAGTAGTTTCTGTCAGTGTATCAGGGACGACGAGGAAGGAGACAGTCATGCAAACGGCCATGACACACATGATGGCAATTCCCCAGAGAACTGTCGGGCGGTTGCCGAAACGGACGGTCAAGGGACCAGCTCCGAATGCTGGGAAGATGTTGATGAAGTCGATGATGAGCGTTCCGATGCGTGAATCCGAGATACCAGCATCAGCGAAGATGCTGCTGGAGTAGTAGAACACGGCGTTGATACCTGAGAGCTGCTGGGCACACGAAATGAGGATAGCACCAGCCAGTTGCATGCGGTATCGATCGGAAAACAGCGATTCCTTCGTTGCTGGTGTTGGTTGTTGACCTCTCCAAGCTCCGACTGGTTGGGTTTATTGGAAGACTCGAGCCAATTCAGAGCGGTCTGAACGTTCTCTTCACCGTACAGCTGGGCGATGACAGCCTTGGTGTCGTCCTGGCGATTCTTCATCAACAGCCAAGCAGGACTCTCCACACACATCTTGGGGGCCAAAAGGAGGAACAACACAGCCAGGATGATCGCGAAACCGGCCAGGTAGCGCCAGCCACTGCTCGTGTTGGCGAAGAAGAAGGCGATCGCAGGCAGCACAGTACCCATCGTGAGGGAGATCTGAAGACCCATACCCAGAACGCTACGGAGGTGGGGCGGCGACAGCTCGTTGATATACCCACCGAGGGTTGCTGTGGCGACACCCGAGGCGATTCCGGAGATAGCACGGCCGACGGCGAACGCCCAAATGTTGGACACGGAGGCTTGAACCACTGCACCAACGATCATGAAGATGCAGTTAACGAAGAGAAGCTTCTTACGGCCCCATAGATCGCTGAAGTGGCCGCAACAAAGAGATCCGATCATACCACCGAAGATCCAGCCATTCACGGCAAATGTCCACTCCAGTTTGGAGTGTCCGGGGAACATGAGGCACGTGTCTTCGGCTACAGGACGCGCGTTACATTCGGCGGTGTCGTTGTACTGCGTGAGATTCACTTGCGAGGTGGACCATCCGCTCTGGAGCGGTTAGAGCAGAGCGACGAGCACGCTGATGTACAAGGTCAGGTTGGGTTTGATACTGCGCTCAGCTTCTTTGTTGGCCTTGTCGAAGGTGGTGGGAACAGTGCCCTGGGGAGTGGCAACCTCGGAATACATGTCATCCATCACGGTTTGCGAGGGCATCTCGGCTTTCGTTGATACTTGAAGTTGACGTTTGGAGTGGTGTTAAGTAATGCTTGGTGCTTGCACGTAAGACGGCGAAAAGAAAAATGAGCTGAGGACTGAACCAATGTCTAGTACATGTAATGCAGGGATTGGTGCAGCAATTTGCTGGCGATCCGATCGTGGCAAGACCCCAGCTTCTGAAGTTGTAGTTTCTCTACGAAGCACGGCCTCTAAACGGCCATGTTTCGTGAGCGAAAGCGGCGGGTTTCTGATGGACCCCGTCGTGTGCTTAGCGACTTGATTCATGTTGGTAGAGCTAGTGCTATCTCCACAACTTCAAATCTGAAGTTTCGTCTATTCGAATTTGGAACGAAGCGGAAATGCATGTTAATACATGCACCGAGGCAGCATGCTTCAACCACAACTGCAGGAATATGACGCTCTACACCAAACTGATCAATAATAATGTGGATCTCGTCAACGTTATCATTGTTGTCCAAACGGTTCTTTAAATTGGTTGTATGTGGCGTTGTAGCTGTGTAGCACTTCGATGTATCTGCTTAGACTTCTTTGTTATTACCGGAGGGTCCACCAGTTGAGTTGAACGGCAATGCACTGAAATCACTGCGATGCCGTTCATCCTTGCTATGCAAGTAGATTTGTTGAAACTGTCAACTTGACAGTGACGATGAAATGAGTTCACAAATCTTTGAGTGTTCACTTGTTCCGTTTCAGTCTCCTTGAAGTGAATCTTGTTGCGCAAACTCCAAGTACTTGAAACTAAATGCTGTGGAAAAAATGGCCCGTTGACTCGAGGGACTCCAGTCTCGACCCCAGCAACTGGCGCATCTAAGCCCATTACTACTGGCCCAGTAGTGAATTGCTAAGAGGTGATCGCAATAGGTGATCAATTATAACGTTAGTGGCATCAACGTTATCATTGATGTACGGAACAGTGCTTTGTACTTCTATGGTTGAACTTGGAGATCAAGGTCACGCTGGACGGTACAGAGCAAGACGTGTTGAAATACAAGTCTACATCATGTACATCGTACGTCGTTATTTTCTGCTTCGTAGAGAAACTACAACTTCAGAAGCTGGGGTCTTGCCACGATCGGATCGCCAGCAAATTGCTGCACCAATCCCTGCATTACATGTACTAGACATTGGTTCAGTCCTCAGCTCATTTTTCTTTTCGCCGTCTTACGTGCAAGCACCAAGCATTACTTAACACCACTCCAAACGTCAACTTCAAGTATCAACGAAAGCCGAGATGCCCTCGCAAACCGTGATGGATGACATGTATTCCGAGGTTGCCACTCCCCAGGGCACTGTTCCCACCACCTTCGACAAGGCCAACAAAGAAGCTGAGCGCAGTATCAAACCCAACCTGACCTTGTACATCAGCGTGCTCGTCGCTCTGCTCTAACCGCTCCAGAGCGGATGGTCCACCTCGCAAGTGAATCTCACGCAGTACAACGACACCGCCGAATGTAACGCGCGTCCTGTAGCCGAAGACACGTGCCTCATGTTCCCCGGACACTCCAAACTGGAGTGGACATTTGCCGTGAATGGCTGGATCTTCGGTGGTATGATCGGATCTCTTTGTTGCGGCCACTTCAGCGATCTATGGGGCCGTAAGAAGCTTCTCTTCGTTAACTGCATCTTCATGATCGTTGGTGCAGTGGTTCAAGCCTCCGTGTCCAACATTTGGGCGTTCGCCGTCGGCCGTGCTATCTCCGGAATCGCCTCGGGTGTCGCCACAGCAACCCTCGGTGGGTATATCAACGAGCTGTCGCCGCCCCACCTCCGTAGCGTTCTGGGTATGGGTCTTCAGATCTCCCTCACGATGGGTACTGTGCTGCCTGCGATCGCCTTCTTCTTCGCCAACACGAGCAGTGGCTGGCGCTACCTGGCCGGTTTCGCGATCATCCTGGCTGTGTTGTTCCTCCTTTTGGCCCCCAAGATGTGTGTGGAGAGTCCCGCTTGGCTGTTGATGAAGAATCGCCGGGACGACGCCAAGGCTGTCATCGCCCAGCTGTACGGTGAAGAGAACGTTCAGATCGCTCTGAATTGGCTCGAGTCTTCCAATAAACCCAACCAGTCGGAGCTTGGAGAGGTCAACAACCAACACCAGCAACGAAGGAATCGCTGTTTTCTCCTCGATACCGCATGCAGCTGGCTGGCGCTATCCTCATTTCGTGTGCCCAGCAGCTCTCAGGTATCAACGCCGTGTTCTACTACTCCAGCAGCATCTTCGCTGATGCTGGTATCTCGGATTCACGCATCGGAACGCTCATCATCGACTTCATCAACATCTTCCCAGCATTCGGAGCTGGTCCCTTGACCGTCCGTTTCGGCAACCGCCCGACAGTTCTCTGGGGAATTGCCATCATGTGTGTCATGGCCGTTTGCATGACTGTCTCCTTCCTCGTGGAAGTGCCGGAGCTGTCTTTACTGCTCTGTACGTGATCGCTTTCGGTGCGACGCTCGGTCCGCTCACGTGGGTTGTCACTGCCGACCTGTTCTCGGATTCGATCCGTGCGAGTGGTTCGGCGCTTTGTATCGGCATCAACTGGCTGTGCAATCTCATTGTCGGCGTTGGCTATCCGTACGTCTCAGATGTGCTGGATGACTACGCTTACCTCCCTTTTGTGGTGCTTCTCGTGATCTTTTACCTGTTGGCACTCAAGCTCATTCCGGAGACTGCAGGTAAGAGCAGCGAGGAGATCCAGGCTGAATTCGACTCGCGTCGGGTTCAATAGAGTAGAGTTTACTTAGAGTAGAGTTCTACCTAGAGATCGGGGCATAACCTATGCCATTACCCTGCAACTTCAACATTGTCAACCTCTCTAATTTCATTTGAACATCAAATTCATGCTCTTTAACAAGTAGAAGCTTCCCCGCATACTTAACTCTACATGCGGATTTTAACTCGTACTTAACTGACTTCAAGATCATATTGAATGCGAACAGCCGTGACGCTCTCAACGTGTAGCAAGTCATCCCTCCCCTTGCAGCACAGCTCGTTCCCTGCATCACTCTCCTCTTCTCCTCGTCCTTAAGATGGTTCTATCGCCTAGTGACCAAGTGACGTATCTTCGCTCGCTTCCGTCGGTTCGTGACGGCTGCCACCGCGTTTTAACGCTTGGAAAACAGAATAAACTGCCAAACTTCTCGGTAGTTGAAGACAAAATCCCGCCCTTGGCCGACTACGTCATCGACGTCATCCGCCAGACGTATCCGACGCCCAACGAGGCGAAAGTCCCTTTCCACTCGCGTTGGCGCCACTTTGAGACTGGAAATCCGCAGCGAGTGGCTAAAATGACGTCCAATTGGGCCTTTGACACGCTGGAAAAGGCCCGTCGGCTCTTGGATTTGGCTCTCGTCAGTGTCTTACTGGATGCAGGAGCTGGACCAACGTGGAAGTACAAAGAACCAGGCACGGAGGACTTTTACAGTCGTAGTGAAGGCTTGGGAATCGCTAGTTTCCACATGTTTCTGGATGGGAACTTCTCGGCTGATCCGAAAGATCCACATCGAGTGGATGCAACAGCGTTGGCTACTTTGGCTGATGATGCAATTGAAAAAGCTTTTCAAGTGGTAAGTATTATTGAAAGAGTTTTTGTAGAATTTTGTAGAATTAAAAGTTTTGATGATTTTAGACCGAGACGAATCCGTTAGTGGGCTGTGCTGGAAGAACGGATCTGCTCAAGGTACGTACTGTAGTTTTTAGGTTATTTTATAGGTTGAGCTAATTTCATGTACATGCAGCGTCTGGGGAAGAGTATTTCTAATTACCCAGAGTTTTTCACTGGTGCGGACGGATCCATTCGACCGGGAAATCTGGTGGATTACCTTTCGAAGCACCAGAATGCGAGTGGTGAAGTGTCTATCACGGAGCTGTGGAAGGTCGTACTCTATGGATTGCAGGACATTTGGCCTGCGAGTAGAACGCAAATTGACGGTCAGAACATGGGTGACGTGTGGGAATTATCGTACGTGAACTGGCGAAAGTTATTTTGCTGCAGTGATTTTTGATTTCTAACGTGGTTGTTGTTCTTTCACTGGTAGATACCTGCCGGAACACGAGAAGGCTGGGAAGTTTGTAAGTTTCCACAAGCTGTCCCAGTGGCTGACGTACTCGCTGATGGAACCTCTTCAAGACGCTGGCTTCAAAATCACAGACCTCAAACTGATGACAGGTACACAAGAGAAAAGAACATTTTCTGCTTGTAATTTATTGACGAATTTATTTTCCAGGACTGCCGGAGTACCGTAATGGAGGACTCTTGGTGGATTTTGGCGTGTTGATACCGAAATCCCCCACCATATTGACGGAAGAATTCGACCCGAGCACGGAAGTGATCATTGAGTGGCGAGCGCTCACGGTTGCAATCTTGGATGAATTGCACAAAGTCATTCTTGAGCGTCTCAACTTCACAGCAGACTTTTTCCCGCTTGTTAAGGTAGTTTGATACATTTTCTTCTGTATTATCATAGTGACTACTTCTAATTGCTTGGTTAACATTGATTGAACTGCAGATGCTGGAAGGTGGAAGTTGGAAGGCTGGGCGCGTTATTGCCAAGGAAAAGCGCGCCGATGGAGGTCCTCCCATCAAGATCAAGAGTGACGGCACCGTCTTTTAAGATGTGGTTTAGATGTGGTATACATCTATGACAACGATATTTTCACACAAGCTTTGAACGAGTCGGTCAATGTAGGAACGCTAAAAGCACTTTATCAGAGTAGCTGGTTGAAGAGATCGTGTGCCGGTAAGCCTTACTTTGAGTCACTCAATTTGAGTGTAGTGGCGTGCCTGCATCTGGTGCCTGTTTACAGTCGTTGATGTTTGGCTAGCATTTGGTTTAGCGACTATCTCACCGCAGCTGGTCCCTTGTCAAGCGCCTTGAACGTCTGTTAGTGAAGCTTCTCCATCGATAATGGATGTCCCATGGTAGTCGCTGGGGCTTCGCATAAATCCCGAACTCCAAAAACTGCAAACAGCAAAACTCATTTCATTTTTCAATTTACCACATATCCATACCTGGTATTTCTCCAGTAAAAATGGCTTTTGGACGCTCATTTCGCTGCATTTTACTCGCTTCAGCTGCGGTTTTCGCACTCGCAGACGCGTGGCTGCCTCCAAATGTGGCTAAAGGCAACAAGTTCTTCGACTCTGACACTGGAAAGGAATTCCGCGTGAAAGGTATGGCCTACTACCCACGTCCGAATTCTGGAAAGCTTTCGACTGTGGATAATTACGATTGGGCTACGGACGACCACGAGGACGTCTGGAAACCTCATCTGAAGATCCTCAAAGACCTCGGAGTCAACACACTGCGACTTTATTCTGTTGATCCGAGCAAGAAACACGACAAGTTCATGTGTGCGTGCTCTGATGCTGGAATCTACGTGCTCGTTGGCATGGCAGCACCGTAAGTCGATTTCTGAGTTTTACTGCTTTTTTGTTTTCATTTCTAAAAAGTTTTTTCAGGTGTGAGAATTGCTCCATCCTCGACGCTGTGCCGCCCAAGTGCTACCCTGACGAGATGTTTACTCGAGCTCAGATGGTGTATAACTCTTTCGCTATCTACGACAACACCCTGGTAAGTTTTCGTCTTTTAAATGACTAGTCAAATATTCGTTTCCTAACATTTGCTTTCAATAGGGATTCAGTGTCGGTAACGAAAACAACCTCCAACGATCAAAAGAACCTGGAGGTATCCAGACTGCTCCTTGTGTGAAGGCTTTGCTACGCGATGCTCGGAATTACGCCGCTTCTTGTGCGTCCAGTCTCCGTCAGGTACCAATTGGCCTTGACAATGCTGATATCCAGCCTCGCGAGATGTTCCTGTCGTACTACGACTGTAGCATTGACGACAACGAGTTCACACGTGCAGAATGGCTCGGGTACAATCAGTATGTGGAGTGTGATCCGGCCACACACACGGAGTATTCGCAGTCTTCTGGTCTGAAAATGCTCATGAAGGAATACAACAGCGCGCAATATCCACGCCCGCTGATGTTTGGCGAGTTTGGGTGCAACTTGGGCAAAAATACCGTGGATGGATACGAGAACCAACGTAGTTTCTACGATGTACGTGGTAAAACTGAGGTGGTCTGGAGAAACAAAAGCTAACAACTTTCTATGCAGGCGATGTGGATGAACCAAGAAAAGGAAATGACAGCGGAGATCGTAGGTGGAAACGTCTTCGAGTTTGTCACGGAGCTTCACAACACTGTCGCTAAAAGTTCGTTTTGCTGCAATTGCTTTTAGTTTGAATTTGTTTTTAACTTTTGCTGTTTCTTTCGCAGAGGTGACAAAAGCTTCCGACACTGGGCGATACGGTATTGGATTCTTCAGTCCTGATAACTGCGACCACGACAAAGTACCATGCAAGTTCAACAAGTATCCGGAGTACGACAACCTCAAAAAGGCCTACAACACGGAAATCAGCTCCAGTGTGACTTTCGATTCATACTCCCCAGAGCGAACGGCGATACTTGAATGCCCCAAGAACGTCACGGCAGATCTCCCGCCAATGCCTAAAGGTACGATACGAATTGACCTTCTTAAAACGATCAAGTACTTATGTTTTTTTTATGATTTTAGTGGATACGATGAAGTGTTCAACGACGCAGCCTACATGTGATGGAGAGACTTCCAACGAAGTTGCAACATCCGATACAGTGGCGCTTGGTGAAAAGAAAACCCCGTCCAACGATGCAACTGAAGCAGAGATCGCTGTGGCCGGAACTTCAGTAGCAACTAGTTGTAGTATGAGTGCGTTTAGTACGGCAGCCACACTGCTCTTCTTCTTTGTCGCGATGTAACTTTAGGCTAGTTTCATGAGGAGAAAAATCATGTGATGAGCTGCATTCTTGTCGCTTCGGTCGGTCTTGTGCATTTCACGAGTTCTGCGGATCCTAGGCATGGCTCACTTTGATTTAGACGTGCTTGGAGATTTGTACTGCTTCCAACCCCTCCTTTAGATAAGTTTAAAACTTCTTCTCGGGTCAACACTCCTTTCCAAGCTCGAAAGTTGTCAATAATTCCATGAAAGCCATTCCAACTATTCTTTGGTTCACTCCATCCTGTTCCAATCTGTCCGTAAGTCATGAAATGCCAGCTGTAACGCCAATTGCCGAGTTTTGACTGCACTTTGACTCCGTTGAAGAAAACGTTTTGGCGCTGCTCCCGATGGTCGTAAGTCAATGCAATGTGAGACCACCGATTGGGTTCCAAGCTGTTCGCTACAACAGTATCGTCCTGTATCAATGAGCAATAAAGATCTCCTGTCGAACTTACTGCCACATACTGTTGGTAGAAATGTGGTGGTTGGCAGCTTTCACGGCTCGACGACTGCAATCCGTAGATAATTCCCCCAAAAGAATCGACTGAAGAAGCTGGTAGAAGACTGAGCCAAATGTCAAAGCTGAAACTCTCTCCACCCATGTGCGTCAGCTGGAAGTACAAGTCTCGCTGGTCTTCTGTACTAGTGAGATAGGTATACGAATCGCATGGACATCCTGCTATATCGGCCTTGAACATTGTTGATCGAGACTGAACGTACAGCTTCTTCCAGAATTGTTTTTCCGTTGGTTGATCCTCGCTAGAAAGGGAACCACAAAGACATTTTCCTCAAAACGACTCGTCCGATAGATAATTTTTCCACCAAACGTTCGTGAGCGACAAGTTGAAGGCATCAAAGCCTGTGAGATAGCTACACAGCAACTCAACGATCTCAAATGGCAGTTCACTAGGCATCGGTACAGTCCTCATGTCCTTCTGCACGTCGGGAAGAGGATTCGGCATATCCGTGGAAGGCGACGGTTAGCAAGTTATTTTTTAGGTTTGCTACTACATGTAGAAAGAAAATAGTTACTACTTCATCAATTGCATCGTTGCTGCTTCCACCGGTCTAGTGCATTTTGCCCGGAAGGTGTCCCCATGGCACGCCCACTGAGTGATATGGTCTAAATCTCTCCGCCAGTTGCCAGCACGTTGACGTCTTCTTGCGACAGTTTCCCTCTCCAGACACGAAAGGCATCAATTACGCCGTGGAATCCATACCAGCCAGTACGACCTGGGTACGGACAATCGAGAGTATCCGACGTCACACAACCCGTTCCGACTTGTACGTATGTTAAAGAATGCCATTCGCGATGTCTGGGTCCCACCATTGAGGAGATTTCTTTGCTATCCAAGTAAACTTTCTGGGTTTTACTGTCGTTTTCGTAGCTTAAAGCGAGATGATACCATCGATTGGCCTCCAAATTGTTCGCTACGACTTGTTTGTCGGATAAAACGGAGCAGTAAAGCTCCCCTTTGGAACTCACCATGGCGAATTGTTGATGGTATTCGGCCATCGCCCAGACTCACGACTGGAGCTCTGCAAACCGAGGAGAATTCCTCCAAAATGCTGGTCTTTAGTTGCTGGTAACAGACTGAACCACACGTCAAAGCTGAAACTCTTGAGACTGTAGAGCTCCAGCTGAAAATGCGGCCGAGAGTCTCGACCTTTATTGTCGACAAAATACACGAAGGAAGAGTTGATGTCCTTTGAGCGGTGGAAAAACATCGAACGAGCCCTCGCGTATTTCTCTTTCCACGACCATCGACCCTTGAATCCGCCAACACGTTCACGCCAGAAAGATTCGTCTGAGAAGTAGCTGCTCCAATAAGTGTTCACATGAGAGAGGTGTAACCCATCGAAACCGGTTAAGAACTTGCATATGAGTTCTGTAATATCAAGTGGCAACTTCTCCAGTGTCATTGCAACTGTTGCCATCGTAGCAACTTGAGCAATGGCAAAGACGTACAAGTGGATAGGAGAAACCCACCCAAAGACAGTAGCTTGAAGGTGGTTCCTTGGATACTAGTAGTACTTCTCTTTGTTACATGTACCTATTGCCCAGTACAAGTACCTAATTGCATCGTTGTTCCTTCTACTGGTCGAGTGCATTTCACCATGCGAGTGTTCTCGTACGGCCTAGCAACTGCACTTACTGGAATAGTCGATACTTCTCTGCCAGTTACCAGCATATTGACATCGTCTTGGGATAGTTTCCCTTTCCACAAACGAAAAGCATCCACCACGCCGTGAAACCCGTACCAGCCGATGTATCCTTCGTATGGACAATTTAGAGTATTCGACGTGATACATCCAGTCCCGACTTGGGCCAATCTCAGGTGATACCATTCGTGGTGTCTGGGCCCCTTCATACATGAGATTTCCCTGCCATCCAAGTAAACTTTCTGCTGCTTGTTGTCGATTTCGTAGCTTAAAGCGAGATGATACCATCGATTGGCCTCCAAATTGTTCGCTACGACTTGTTTTCCGGATAAAACAGAGCAGTAAAGTTCCCCTTTGGAACTCACCATGGCAAACTGTTGATGATAATGGGGCCATTGTCGAGATTCACGACTGGAGCTCTGCAAACCGAGGAGAATCCCTCCAAAGTGTCGATCCTCCGTAGCTGGTAACAGACTAAACCACACGTCGAAGCTAAAACTGAAGTTCCCCATAAGCTCCACCGTAAAATGTGGAAGGGAAATTCGATTTTGATAGACCAGAAAACACGAAATCGAGTCGACGTCATCCGGTCGGTGACCAACTTTAAGTCCTTGAAAAAGCATCGAACGGGCCTTCATGTACTGCTTTTTCCATGACCAGGACTCTTTCTTGACTTCACCAATACGTTCACACCAGAAAGATTCGTCTGAGAAGTAGTTACTCCAAAAAATGTTCACATGGGAGAGGTTAAACCCATCGATGCCAGTTAAGAATTTGCATACATGTGCCACGATATCGTGTGGCAAGTTCTGCATTGCAAATCGAATAGTGAAGGAGAAGTCAACCTAAAGGCAGGACCCTGACGTCTTCGGAAGGTCGAGCACGTGATATTTTCTGCACGTTCACCCATCGGGAAGAGGTACGTATCCAAGGCACTTCGTGCAGTTTCACAGTGGCTTGAAGTTGATCTCTTGGAAGATTTCCACCCGCAGCCAACTCTACAGCGTCAGTCGCATTCAGTGCTTGTCCCCAGACGCGGAATTCGTCCACTAGACCGTGGAATCCATACCACCCCAAGTGTCCTCGATACGGGAACCGGTCTTCTCCCCCTGTGACACAACCTGTGCCAACTTGTTCATGTGTGATAAACTCCCATTCTTCATGCAAACTACCAGTGGCAGAGTGGACATTGTCACCGTCGAGATATACGTCCTGATGCTGTAGATTGCAGTCGTAGCTAAGCAGAAGATGATACCACCGATTCGACTGCAAGTTAGTCGCCACCACTGGTTTGATATCCAATACAGAGCAGTACAAGTCTCCAACTTTATTCACAACCACGACCGGTAGATGATAATGAGGCCATGGACGACTATCTCTTGGAGCGGATTGCATCCCGTAGATAATACCTCCAAAGCAATAGTCGTCTGAGGCTGACAGGAGAGCGAACCCACACGTCCAAGCTGAAGTGTCCATTGAAATGAGCCAACTGGAAAAAGCGAGATTCACTCTGCTGCTTCATATCCAATAAATAAGCGAATGAGTCCATTTCGAGGTTGTTCCCTACTCGTCAGCCTCGGAACAGTAGTGAAGGTGAGATCATGAGCCTTTTGGTCCACGAATCTGTCAATCAAAGTCTCCGTTGCCAGGATAAACCATCTCCAACGTATTTGAACCACCAGGAGCTCGTGTGGGATAGATTGAAGGCGTCGCTGCTGGTTAGAAAACTGCTCAATAGCTTGAGAGCATCAGCTGGAAGAAGCTCCATCACGACTGCAGGAGGTCTGAAAGTGAGGGAGTTTTTGATGTCCAAGAGAGCAAATCACCAAGAAACGCCTCTGGTGAGCCACTGGTTCACATAAAGCTTCAGTACAGTACGCAGATCCTTCCTTTGCGCCACAGTGAAAACGAAATATTAACTCCATTGAAAAAGTTACCACTACAGTAGAAATAGCTATCTCGAGTTTGTTCGCTTTCAGTCTTCAACGGGTAAACAATTTCCTGGCCGGTGTAGTTGATTTCCGCTGCTGACATTTTTGGCCGCCTTGTTTGCCGCTTCCAAAAGCTTTTGGTACCCAGCCCCAAGTTTCAGAAACAGAACCTTAGGCCGCCTTAGGCTGTCTCTCAGCTTTTCGTAGCTTAAGAGTCTTCACAAACTGATCGAACGCCTTAGTCTCCCTGTTAGGTACATGAATTTTCCTGATTTTGTCGATGGTTTCTGCTTTGAGCTTCTCTTGAGCCTTTAGGTATTCACCAAAATTCTTGAACTCCATTCTTTTCAACTGCTCTACCATTGCAATCTTGAACGGATCAATCTCTACAACAGGTGTAAACCCCCTCTCTTCGCCAAAACTGTCGTCACCTCCGCTGTCCAAATCCTCGAGATCGTCATTGAGGTCATCGTACGCGTCATCCACACGACGAAGCAGTCGCCCGCTCTCCGCCGAGTCAATGACAGTGACAGCAGCTCCATTCTCAGGTGCAGTCTTGGAGTCCTGAACTGGCGAGAATGATGCGACGCTGGTGTGGAGGATGGCCGCAACTATTGCCGCAAGGACGCAAGTAAGACGCATGACTTCTTGAGTGTTTCACTTCGATGCTTGTTCGTTGGAGAGCGCGAATTGTAGAATGAGATACCTGTTTTGGACATCTCGGGTGGAGTTTACGATTTGTGTGTTTTACGCGGCGGTTGAAGATGTGCCGGGCATTCCTAATCATTTTCAATACGTTAGCACTACAAATCTGGTAGGTTGCACGTTCGTGAATACGGGAAATTCGTACTTAAAGCATCCTACATGTGCATGTGCATGGTACTAATCTTTGAGGTAGATTTATCTAGGGTTACTATTACATCCAAGTAAGCGGATTTCTCGTTTTTGAGAAAGGTATGGCTTTGACGAATACAAGGAAGCGCATTATAAAACAGATTTGTTAGAATTTTGAGACCACTTCAACTTGGCTGGACCGATATGTATCTCATAGAAGAGAATTTGGTTAGAAATCTTGTCGTTTCGTTTTGCAGTCATTTTCAAAACTGAACCACTTGAAAGTCACTTTGAAGTAGTCTTACGTACAGGATTCAAATTTCTGAAGGAAGAAATGTGATGTAAGTGTACCGAATTCAGTCTGTTGGAGTGTTTCAAGGACTAAATGAGTGTAGACAATAGTTTATCAAATCTAGGATACTAAGATAGTTTCTTTACAGTGCAACGGGAACGTTTCCAATAACCAAAACAAATCGGAATTCTGTCTTATAATGCGCTTCCTTGTATTCGTCAAAGCCATACCTTTCTCAAAAACGAGAAATCCGCTTACTTGGATGTAATAGTAACCCTAGATAAACCTACCTCAAAGATTAGTACCATGCACATGCACATGTAGGATGCTTTAAGTACGAATTTCCCGTATTCACGAACGTGCAACCTACCAGATTTGTAGTGCTAACGTATTGAAAATGATTAGGAATGCCCGGCACATCTTCAACCGCCGCGTAAAACACACAAATCGTAAACTCCACCCGAGATGTCCAAAACAGGTATCTCATTCTACAATTCGCGCTCTCCAACGAACAAGCATCGAAGTGAAACACTCAAGAAGTCATGCGTCTTACTTGCGTCCTTGCGGCAATAGTTGCGGCCATCCTCCACACCAGCGTCGCATCATTCTCGCCAGTTCAGGACTCCAAGACTGCACCTGAGAATGGAGCTGCTGTCACTGTCATTGACTCGGCGGAGAGCGGGCGACTGCTTCGTCGTGTGGATGACGCGTACGATGACCTCAATGACGATCTCGAGGATTTGGACAGCGGAGGTGACGACAGTTTTGGCGAAGAGAGGGGGTTTACACCTGTTGTAGAGATTGATCCGTTCAAGATTGCAATGGTAGAGCAGTTGAAAAGAATGGAGTTCAAGAATTTTGGTGAATACCTAAAGGCTCAAGAGAAGCTCAAAGCAGAAACCATCGACAAAATCAGGAAAATTCATGTACCTAACAGGGAGACTAAGGCGTTCGATCAGTTTGTGAAGACTCTTAAGCTACGAAAAGCTGAGAGACAGCCTAAGGCGGCCTAAGGTTCTGTTTCTGAAACTTGGGGCTGGGTACCAAAAGCTTTTGGAAGCGGCAAACAAGGCGGCCAAAAATGTCAGCAGCGGAAATCAACTACACCGGCCAGGAAATTGTTTACCCGTTGAAGACTGAAAGCGAACAAACTCGAGATAGCTATTTCTACTGTAGTGGTAACTTTTTCAATGGAGTTAATATTTCGTTTTCACTGTGGCGCAAAGGAAGGATCTGCGTACTGTACTGAAGCTTTATGTGAACCAGTGGCTCACCAGAGGCGTTTCTTGGTGATTTGCTCTCTTGGACATCAAAAACTCCCTCACTTTCAGACCTCCTGCAGTCGTGATGGAGCTTCTTCCAGCTGATGCTCTCAAGCTATTGAGCAGTTTTCTAACCAGCAGCGACGCCTTCAATCTATCCCACACGAGCTCCTGGTGGTTCAAATACGTTGGAGATGGTTTATCCTGGCAACGGAGACTTTGATTGACAGATTCGTGGACCAAAAGGCTCATGATCTCACCTTCACTACTGTTCCGAGGCTGACGAGTAGGGAACAACCTCGAAATGGACTCATTCGCTTATTTATTGGATATGAAGCAGCAGAGTGAATCTCGCTTTTTCCAGTTGGCTCATTTCAATGGACACTTCAGCTTGGACGTGTGGGTTCGCTCTCCTGTCAGCCTCAGACGACTATTGCTTTGGAGGTATTATCTACGGGATGCAATCCGCTCCAAGAGATAGTCGTCCATGGCCTCATTATCATCTACCGGTCGTGGTTGTGAATAAAGTTGGAGACTTGTACTGCTCTGTATTGGATATCAAACCAGTGGTGGCGACTAACTTGCAGTCGAATCGGTGGTATCATCTTCTGCTTAGCTACGACTGCAATCTACAGCATCAGGACGTATATCTCGACGGTGACAATGTCCACTCTGCCACTGGTAGTTTGCATGAAGAATGGGAGTTTATCACACATGAACAAGTTGGCACAGGTTGTGTCACAGGGGGAGAAGACCGGTTCCCGTATCGAGGACACTTGGGGTGGTATGGATTCCACGGTCTAGTGGACGAATTCCGCGTCTGGGGACAAGCACTGAATGCGACTGACGCTGTAGAGTTGGCTGCGGGTGGAAATCTTCCAAGAGATCAACTTCAAGCCACTGTGAAACTGCACGAAGTGCCTTGGATACGTACCTCTTCCCGATGGGTGAACGTGCAGAAAATATCACGTGCTCGACCTTCCGAAGACGTCAGGGTCCTGCCTTTAGGTTGACTTCTCCTTCACTATTCGATTTGCAATGCAGAACTTGCCACACGATATCGTGGCACATGTATGCAAATTCTTAACTGGCATCGATGGGTTTAACCTCTCCCATGTGAACATTTTTTGGAGTAACTACTTCTCAGACGAATCTTTCTGGTGTGAACGTATTGGTGAAGTCAAGAAAGAGTCCTGGTCATGGAAAAAGCAGTACATGAAGGCCCGTTCGATGCTTTTTCAAGGACTTAAAGTTGGTCACCGACCGGATGACGTCGACTCGATTTCGTGTTTTCTGGTCTATCAAAATCGAATTTCCCTTCCACATTTTACGGTGGAGCTTATGGGGAACTTCAGTTTTAGCTTCGACGTGTGGTTTAGTCTGTTACCAGCTACGGAGGATCGACACTTTGGAGGGATTCTCCTCGGTTTGCAGAGCTCCAGTCGTGAATCTCGACAATGGCCCCATTATCATCAACAGTTTGCCATGGTGAGTTCCAAAGGGGAACTTTACTGCTCTGTTTTATCCGGAAAACAAGTCGTAGCGAACAATTTGGAGGCCAATCGATGGTATCATCTCGCTTTAAGCTACGAAATCGACAACAAGCAGCAGAAAGTTTACTTGGATGGCAGGGAAATCTCATGTATGAAGGGGCCCAGACACCACGAATGGTATCACCTGAGATTGGCCCAAGTCGGGACTGGATGTATCACGTCGAATACTCTAAATTGTCCATACGAAGGATACATCGGCTGGTACGGGTTTCACGGCGTGGTGGATGCTTTTCGTTTGTGGAAAGGGAAACTATCCCAAGACGATGTCAATATGCTGGTAACTGGCAGAGAAGTATCGACTATTCCAGTAAGTGCAGTTGCTAGGCCGTACGAGAACACTCGCATGGTGAAATGCACTCGACCAGTAGAAGGAACAACGATGCAATTAGGTACTTGTACTGGGCAATAGGTACATGTAACAAAGAGAAGTACTACTAGTATCCAAGGAACCACCTTCAAGCTACTGTCTTTGGGTGGGTTTCTCCTATCCACTTGTACGTCTTTACCATTGCTCAAGTTGCTACGATGGCAACAGTTGCAATGACACTGGAGAAGTTGCCACTTGATATTACAGAACTCATATGCAAGTTCTTAACCGGTTTCGATGGGTTACACCTCTCTCATGTGAACACTTATTGGAGCAGCTACTTCTCAGACGAATCTTTCTGGCGTGAACGTGTTGGCGGATTCAAGGGTCGATGGTCGTGGAAAGAGAAATACGCGAGGGCTCGTTCGATGTTTTTCCACCGCTCAAAGGACATCAACTCTTCCTTCGTGTATTTTGTCGACAATAAAGGTCGAGACTCTCGGCCGCATTTTCAGCTGGAGCTCTACAGTCTCAAGAGTTTCAGCTTTGACGTGTGGTTCAGTCTGTTACCAGCAACTAAAGACCAGCATTTTGGAGGAATTCTCCTCGGTTTGCAGAGCTCCAGTCGTGAGTCTGGGCGATGGCCGAATACCATCAACAATTCGCCATGGTGAGTTCCAAAGGGGAGCTCTACTGCTCCGTTTTATCCGACAAACAAGTCGTAGCGAACAATTTGGAGGCCAATCGATGGTATCATCTCGCTTTAAGCTACGAAAACGACAGTAAAACCCAGAAAGTTTACTTGGATAGCAAAGAAATCTCCTCAATGGTGGGACCCAGACATCGCGAATGGCATTCTTTAACATACGTACAAGTCGGAACGGGTTGTGTGACGTCGGATACTCTCGATTGTCCGTACCCAGGTCGTACTGGCTGGTATGGATTCCACGGCGTAATTGATGCCTTTCGTGTCTGGAGAGGGAAACTGTCGCAAGAAGACGTCAACGTGCTGGCAACTGGCGGAGAGATTTAGACCATATCACTCAGTGGGCGTGCCATGGGGACACCTTCCGGGCAAAATGCACTAGACCGGTGGAAGCAGCAACGATGCAATTGATGAAGTAGTAACTATTTTCTTTCTACATGTAGTAGCAAACCTAAAAAATAACTTGCTAACCGTCGCCTTCCACGGATATGCCGAATCCTCTTCCCGACGTGCAGAAGGACATGAGGACTGTACCGATGCCTAGTGAACTGCCATTTGAGATCGTTGAGTTGCTGTGTAGCTATCTCACAGGCTTTGATGCCTTCAACTTGTCGCTCACGAACGTTTGGTGGAAAAATTATCTATCGGACGAGTCGTTTTGAGGAAAATGTCTTTGTGGTTCCCTTTCTAGCGAGGATCAACCAACGGAAAAACAATTCTGGAAGAAGCTGTACGTTCAGTCTCGATCAACAATGTTCAAGGCCGATATAGCAGGATGTCCATGCGATTCGTATACCTATCTCACTAGTACAGAAGACCAGCGAGACTTGTACTTCCAGCTGACGCACATGGGTGGAGAGAGTTTCAGCTTTGACATTTGGCTCAGTCTTCTACCAGCTTCTTCAGTCGATTCTTTTGGGGGAATTATCTACGGATTGCAGTCGTCGAGCCGTGAAAGCTGCCAACCACCACATTTCTACCAACAGTATGTGGCAGTAAGTTCGACAGGAGATCTTTATTGCTCATTGATACAGGACGATACTGTTGTAGCGAACAGCTTGGAACCCAATCGGTGGTCTCACGTTGCATTGACTTACGACCATCGGGAGCAGCGCCAAAACGTTTTCTTCAACGGAGTCAAAGTGCAGTCAAAACTCGGCAATTGGCGTTACAACTGGCATTTCATGACTTACGGACAGATTGGAACAGGATGGAGTGAACCAAAGAATAGTTGGAATGGCTTTCATGGAATTATTGACAACTTTCGAGTTTGGAAAGGAGTGTTGACCCGAGAAGAAGTTTTAAAATTATCTAAAGGAGGGGTTGGAAGCAGTACAAATCTCCAAGCACGTCTAAATCAAAGTGAGCCATGCCTAGGATCCGCAGAACTCGTGAAATGCACAAGACCGACCGAAGCGACAAGAATGCAGCTCATCACATGATTTTTCTCCTCATGAAACTAGCCTAAAGTTACATCGCGACAAAGAAGAAGAGCAGTGTGGCTGCCGTACTAAACGCACTCATACTACAACTAGTTGCTACTGAAGTTCCGGCCACAGCGATCTCTGCTTCAGTTGCATCGTTGGACGGGGTTTTCTTTTCACCAAGCGCCACTGTATCGGATGTTGCAACTTCGTTGGAAGTCTCTCCATCACATGTAGGCTGCGTCGTTGAACACTTCATCGTATCCACTAAAATCATAAAAAAAACATAAGTACTTGATCGTTTTAAGAAGGTCAATTCGTATCGTACCTTTAGGCATTGGCGGGAGATCTGCCGTGACGTTCTTGGGGCATTCAAGTATCGCCGTTCGCTCTGGGGAGTATGAATCGAAAGTCACACTGGAGCTGATTTCCGTGTTGTAGGCCTTTTTGAGGTTGTCGTACTCCGGATACTTGTTGAACTTGCATGGTACTTTGTCGTGGTCGCAGTTATCAGGACTGAAGAATCCAATACCGTATCGCCCAGTGTCGGAAGCTTTTGTCACCTCTGCGAAAGAAACAGCAAAAGTTAAAAACAAATTCAAACTAAAAGCAATTGCAGCAAAACGAACTTTTAGCGACAGTGTTGTGAAGCTCCGTGACAAACTCGAAGACGTTTCCACCTACGATCTCCGCTGTCATTTCCTTTTCTTGGTTCATCCACATCGCCTGCATAGAAAGTTGTTAGCTTTTGTTTCTCCAGACCACCTCAGTTTTACCACGTACATCGTAGAAACTACGTTGGTTCTCGTATCCATCCACGGTATTTTTGCCCAAGTTGCACCCAAACTCGCCAAACATCAGCGGGCGTGGATATTGCGCGCTGTTGTATTCCTTCATGAGCATTTTCAGACCAGAAGACTGCGAATACTCCGTGTGTGTGGCCGGATCACACTCCACATACTGATTGTACCCGAGCCATTCTGCACGTGTGAACTCGTTGTCGTCAATGCTACAGTCGTAGTACGACAGGAACATCTCGCGAGGCTGGATATCAGCATTGTCAAGGCCAATTGGTACCTGACGGAGACTGGACGCACAAGAAGCGGCGTAATTCCGAGCATCGCGTAGCAAAGCCTTCACACAAGGAGCAGTCTGGATACCTCCAGGTTCTTTGGATCGTTGGAGGTTGTTTTCGTTACCGACACTGAATCCCTATTGAAAGCAAATGTTAGGAAACGAATATTTGACTAGTCATTTAAAAGACGAAAACTTACCAGGGTGTTGTCGTAGATAGCGAAAGAGTTATACACCATCTGAGCTCGAGTAAACATCTCGTCAGGGTAGCACTTGGGCGGCACAGCGTCGAGGATGGAGCAATTCTCACACCTGAAAAAACTTTTTAGAAATGAAAACAAAAAAGCAGTAAAACTCAGAAATCGACTTACGGTGCTGCCATGCCAACGAGCACGTAGATTCCAGCATCAGAGCACGCACACATGAACTTGTCGTGTTTCTTGCTCGGATCAACAGAATAAAGTCGCAGTGTGTTGACTCCGAGGTCTTTGAGGATCTTCAGATGAGGTTTCCAGACGTCCTCGTGGTCGTCCGTAGCCCAATCGTAATTATCCACAGTCGAAAGTGGTAAGTATTATTTAGTATTATTGAAAGAGTTTTTGTAGAATTTTGTAGAATTAAAAGTTTTGATGATTTTAGACCGAGACGAATCCGTTAGTGGGCTGTGCTGGAAGAACGGATCTGCTCAAGGTACGTACTGTAGTTTTTAGGTTATTTTATTTGGTTGAGCTAATTTCATGTACATGCAGCGTCTGGGGAAGAGTATTTCTAATTACCCAGAGTTTTTCACTGGTGCGGACGGATCCATTCGACCGGGAAATCTGGTGGATTACCTTTCGAAGCACCAGAATGCGAGTGGTGAAGTGTCTATCACGGAGCTGTGGAAGGTCGTACTCTATGGATTGCAGGACATTTGGCCTGCGAGTAGAACGCAAATTGATGGTCAGAACATGGGTGACGTGTGGGAATTATCGTACGTGAACTGGCGAAAGTTATTTTGCTGCAGTGATTTTTGATTTCTAACGTGGTTGTTGTTCTTTCACTGGTAGATACCTGCCGGAACACGAGAAGGCTGGGAAGTTTGTAAGTTTCCACAAGCTGTCCCAGTGGCTGACGTACTCGCTGATGGAACCTCTTCAAGACGCTGGCTTCAAAATCACAGACCTCAAACTGATGACAGGTACACAAGAGAAAAGAACATTTTCTGCTTGTAATTTATTGACGAATTTATTTTCCAGGACTGCCGGAGTACCGTAATGGAGGACTCTTGGTGGATTTTGGCGTGTTGATACCGAAATCCCCCACCATATTGACGGAAGAATTCGACCCGAGCACGGAAGTGATCATTGAGTGGCGAGCGCTCACGGTTGCAATCTTGGATGAATTGCACAAAGTCATTCTTGAGCGTCTCAACTTCACAGCAGACTTTTTCCCGCTTGTTAAGGTAGTTTGATACATTTTCTTCTGTATTATCATAGTGACTACTTCTAATTGCTTGGTTAACATTGATTGAACTGCAGATGCTGGAAGGTGGAAGTTGGAAGGCTGGGCGCGTTATTGCCAAGGAAAAGCGCGCCGATGGAGGTCCTCCCATCAAGATCAAGAGTGACGGCACCGTCTTTTAAGATGTGGTTTAGATGTGGTATACATCTATGACAACGATATTTTCACACAAGCTTTGAACGAGTCGGTCAATGTAGGAACGCTAAAAGCACTTTATCAGAGTAGCTGGTTGAAGAGATCGTGTGCCGGTAAGCCTTACTTTGAGTCACTCAATTTGAGTGTAGTGGCGTGCCTGCATCTGGTGCCTGTTTACAGTCGTTGATGTTTGGCTAGCATTTGGTTTAGCGACTATCTCACCGCAGCTGGTCCCTTGTCAAGCGCCTTGAACGTCTGTTAGTGAAGCTTCTCCATCGATAATGGATGTCCCATGGTAGTCGCTGGGGCTTCGCATAAATCCCGAACTCCAAAAACTGCAAACAGCAAAACTCATTTCATTTTTCAATTTACCACATATCCATACCTGGTATTTCTCCAGTAAAAATGGCTTTTGGACGCTCATTTCGCTGCATTTTACTCGCTTCAGCTGCGGTTTTCGCACTCGCAGACGCGTGGCTGCCTCCAAATGTGGCTAAAGGCAACAAGTTCTTCGACTCTGACACTGGAAAGGAATTCCGCGTGAAAGGTATGGCCTACTACCCACGTCCGAATTCCGGAAAGCTTTCGACTGTGGATAATTACGATTGGGCTACGGACGACCACGAGGACGTCTGGAGACCTCATCTGAAGATCCTCAAAGACCTCGGAGTCAACACACTGCGACTTTATTCTGTTGATCCGAGCAAGAAACACGACAAGTTCATGTGTGCGTGCTCTGATGCTGGAATCTACGTGCTCGTTGGCATGGCAGCACCGTAAGTCGATTTCTGAGTTTTACTGCTTTTTTGTTTTCATTTCTAAAAAGTTTTTTCAGGTGTGAGAATTGCTCCATCCTCGACGCTGTGCCGCCCAAGTGCTACCCTGACGAGATGTTTACTCGAGCTCAGATGGTGTATAACTCTTTCGCTATCTACGACAACACCCTGGTAAGTTTTCGTCTTTTAAATGACTAGTCAAATATTCGTTTCCTAACATTTGCTTTCAATAGGGATTCAGTGTCGGTAACGAAAACAACCTCCAACGATCAAAAGAACCTGGAGGTATCCAGACTGCTCCTTGTGTGAAGGCTTTGCTACGCGATGCTCGGAATTACGCCGCTTCTTGTGCGTCCAGTCTCCGTCAGGTACCAATTGGCCTTGACAATGCTGATATCCAGCCTCGCGAGATGTTCCTGTCGTACTACGACTGTAGCATTGACGACAACGAGTTCACACGTGCAGAATGGCTCGGGTACAATCAGTATGTGGAGTGTGATCCGGCCACACACACGGAGTATTCGCAGTCTTCTGGTCTGAAAATGCTCATGAAGGAATACAACAGCGCGCAATATCCACGCCCGCTGATGTTTGGCGAGTTTGGGTGCAACTTGGGCAAAAATACCGTGGATGGATACGAGAACCAACGTAGTTTCTACGATGTACGTGGTAAAACTGAGGTGGTCTGGAGAAACAAAAGCTAACAACTTTCTATGCAGGCGATGTGGATGAACCAAGAAAAGGAAATGACAGCGGAGATCGTAGGTGGAAACGTCTTCGAGTTTGTCACGGAGCTTCACAACACTGTCGCTAAAAGTTCGTTTTGCTGCAATTGCTTTTAGTTTGAATTTGTTTTTAACTTTTGCTGTTTCTTTCGCAGAGGTGACAAAAGCTTCCGACACTGGGCGATACGGTATTGGATTCTTCAGTCCTGATAACTGCGACCACGACAAAGTACCATGCAAGTTCAACAAGTATCCGGAGTACGACAACCTCAAAAAGGCCTACAACACGGAAATCAGCTCCAGTGTGACTTTCGATTCATACTCCCCAGAGCGAACGGCGATACTTGAATGCCCCAAGAACGTCACGGCAGATCTCCCGCCAATGCCTAAAGGTACGATACGAATTGACCTTCTTAAAACGATCAAGTACTTATGTTTTTTTTATGATTTTAGTGGATACGATGAAGTGTTCAACGACGCAGCCTACATGTGATGGAGAGACTTCCAACGAAGTTGCAACATCCGATACAGTGGCGCTTGGTGAAAAGAAAACCCCGTCCAACGATGCAACTGAAGCAGAGATCGCTGTGGCCGGAACTTCAGTAGCAACTAGTTGTAGTATGAGTGCGTTTAGTACGGCAGCCACACTGCTCTTCTTCTTTGTCGCGATGTAACTTTAGGCTAGTTTCATGAGGAGAAAAATCATGTGATGAGCTGCATTCTTGTCGCTTCGGTCGGTCTTGTGCATTTCACGAGTTCTGCGGATCCTAGGCATGGCTCACTTTGATTTAGACGTGCTTGGAGATTTGTACTGCTTCCAACCCCTCCTTTAGATAATTTTAAAACTTCTTCTCGGGTCAACACTCCTTTCCAAGCTCGAAAGTTGTCAATAATTCCATGAAAGCCATTCCAACTATTCTTTGGTTCACTCCATCCTGTTCCAATCTGTCCGTAAGTCATGAAATGCCAGCTGTAACGCCAATTGCCGAGTTTTGACTGCACTTTGACTCCGTTGAAGAAAACGTTTTGGCGCTGCTCCCGATGGTCGTAAGTCAATGCAACGTGAGACCACCGATTGGGTTCCAAGCTGTTCGCTACAACAGTATCGTCCTGTATCAATGAGCAATAAAGATCTCCTGTCGAACTTACTGCCACATACTGTTGGTAGAAATGTGGTGGTTGGCAGCTTTCACGGCTCGACGACTGCAATCCGTAGATAATTCCCCCAAAAGAATCGACTGAAGAAGCTGGTAGAAGACTGAGCCAAATGTCAAAGCTGAAACTCTCTCCACCCATGTGCGTCAGCTGGAAGTACAAGTCTCGCTGGTCTTCTGTACTAGTGAGATAGGTATACGAATCGCATGGACATCCTGCTATATCGGCCTTGAACATTGTTGATCGAGACTGAACGTACAGCTTCTTCCAGAATTGTTTTTCCGTTGGTTGATCCTCGCTAGAAAGGGAACCACAAAGACATTTTCCTCAAAACGACTCGTCCGATAGATAATTTTTCCACCAAACGTTCGTGAGCGACAAGTTGAAGGCATCAAAGCCTGTGAGATAGCTACACAGCAACTCAACGATCTCAAATGGCAGTTCACTAGGCATCGGTACAGTCCTCATGTCCTTCTGCACGTCGGGAAGAGGATTCGGCATATCCGTGGAAGGCGACGGTTAGCAAGTTATTTTTTAGGTTTGCTACTACATGTAGAAAGAAAATAGTTACTACTTCATCAATTGCATCGTTGCTGCTTCCACCGGTCTAGTGCATTTTGCCCGGAAGGTGTCCCCATGGCACGCCCACTGAGTGATATGGTCTAAATCTCTCCGCCAGTTGCCAGCACGTTGACGTCTTCTTGCGACAGTTTCCCTCTCCAGACACGAAAGGCATCAATTACGCCGTGGAATCCATACCAGCCAGTACGACCTGGGTACGGACAATCGAGAGTATCCGACGTCACACAACCCGTTCCGACTTGTACGTATGTTAAAGAATGCCATTCGCGATGTCTGGGTCCCACCATTGAGGAGATTTCTTTGCTATCCAAGTAAACTTTCTGGGTTTTACTGTCGTTTTCGTAGCTTAAAGCGAGATGATACCATCGATTGGCCTCCAAATTGTTCGCTACGACTTGTTTGTCGGATAAAACGGAGCAGTAGAGCTCCCCTTTGGAACTCACCATGGCGAATTGTTGATGGTATTCGGCCATCGCCCAGACTCACGACTGGAGCTCTGCAAACCGAGGAGAATTCCTCCAAAATGCTGGTCTTTAGTTGCTGGTAACAGACTGAACCACACGTCAAAGCTGAAACTCTTGAGACTGTAGAGCTCCAGCTGAAAATGCGGCCGAGAGTCTCGACCTTTATTGTCGACAAAATACACGAAGGAAGAGTTGATGTCCTTTGAGCGGTGGAAAAACATCGAACGAGCCCTCGCGTATTTCTCTTTCCACGACCATCGACCCTTGAATCCGCCAACACGTTCACGCCAGAAAGATTCGTCTGAGAAGTAGCTGCTCCAATAAGTGTTCACATGAGAGAGGTGTAACCCATCGAAACCGGTTAAGAACTTGCATATGAGTTCTGTAATATCAAGTGGCAACTTCTCCAGTGTCATTGCAACTGTTGCCATCGTAGCAACTTGAGCAATGGCAAAGACGTACAAGTGGATAGGAGAAACCCACCCAAAGACAGTAGCTTGAAGGTGGTTCCTTGGATACTAGTAGTACTTCTCTTTGTTACATGTACCTATTGCCCAGTACAAGTACCTAATTGCATCGTTGTTCCTTCTACTGGTCGAGTGCATTTCACCATGCGAGTGTTCTCGTACGGCCTAGCAACTGCACTTACTGGAATAGTCGATACTTCTCTGCCAGTTACCAGCATATTGACATCGTCTTGGGATAGTTTCCCTTTCCACAAACGAAAAGCATCCACCACGCCGTGAAACCCGTACCAGCCGATGTATCCTTCGTATGGACAATTTAGAGTATTCGACGTGATACATCCAGTCCCGACTTGGGCCAATCTCAGGTGATACCATTCGTGGTGTCTGGGCCCCTTCATACATGAGATTTCCCTGCCATCCAAGTAAACTTTCTGCTGCTTGTTGTCGATTTCGTAGCTTAAAGCGAGATGATACCATCGATTGGCCTCCAAATTGTTCGCTACGACTTGTTTTCCGGATAAAACAGAGCAGTAAAGTTCCCCTTTGGAACTCACCATGGCAAACTGTTGATGATAATGGGGCCATTGTCGAGATTCACGACTGGAGCTCTGCAAACCGAGGAGAATCCCTCCAAAGTGTCGATCCTCCGTAGCTGGTAACAGACTAAACCACACGTCGAAGCTAAAACTGAAGTTCCCCATAAGCTCCACCGTAAAATGTGGAAGGGAAATTCGATTTTGATAGACCAGAAAACACGAAATCGAGTCGACGTCATCCGGTCGGTGACCAACTTTAAGTCCTTGAAAAAGCATCGAACGGGCCTTCATGTACTGCTTTTTCCATGACCAGGACTCTTTCTTGACTTCACCAATACGTTCACACCAGAAAGATTCGTCTGAGAAGTAGTTACTCCAAAAAATGTTCACATGGGAGAGGTTAAACCCATCGATGCCAGTTAAGAATTTGCATACATGTGCCACGATATCGTGTGGCAAGTTCTGCATTGCAAATCGAATAGTGAAGGAGAAGTCAACCTAAAGGCAGGACCCTGACGTCTTCGGAAGGTCGAGCACGTGATATTTTCTGCACGTTCACCCATCGGGAAGAGGTACGTATCCAAGGCACTTCGTGCAGTTTCACAGTGGCTTGAAGTTGATCTCTTGGAAGATTTCCACCCGCAGCCAACTCTACAGCGTCAGTCGCATTCAGTGCTTGTCCCCAGACGCGGAATTCGTCCACTAGACCGTGGAATCCATACCACCCCAAGTGTCCTCGATACGGGAACCGGTCTTCTCCCCCTGTGACACAACCTGTGCCAACTTGTTCATGTGTGATAAACTCCCATTCTTCATGCAAACTACCAGTGGCAGAGTGGACATTGTCACCGTCGAGATATACGTCCTGATGCTGTAGATTGCAGTCGTAGCTAAGCAGAAGATGATACCACCGATTCGACTGCAAGTTAGTCGCCACCACTGGTTTGATATCCAATACAGAGCAGTACAAGTCTCCAACTTTATTCACAACCACGACCGGTAGATGATAATGAGGCCATGGACGACTATCTCTTGGAGCGGATTGCATCCCGTAGATAATACCTCCAAAGCAATAGTCGTCTGAGGCTGACAGGAGAGCGAACCCACACGTCCAAGCTGAAGTGTCCATTGAAATGAGCCAACTGGAAAAAGCGAGATTCACTCTGCTGCTTCATATCCAATAAATAAGCGAATGAGTCCATTTCGAGGTTGTTCCCTACTCGTCAGCCTCGGAACAGTAGTGAAGGTGAGATCATGAGCCTTTTGGTCCACGAATCTGTCAATCAAAGTCTCCGTTGCCAGGATAAACCATCTCCAACGTATTTGAACCACCAGGAGCTCGTGTGGGATAGATTGAAGGCGTCGCTGCTGGTTAGAAAACTGCTCAATAGCTTGAGAGCATCAGCTGGAAGAAGCTCCATCACGACTGCAGGAGGTCTGAAAGTGAGGGAGTTTTTGATGTCCAAGAGAGCAAATCACCAAGAAACGCCTCTGGTGAGCCACTGGTTCACATAAAGCTTCAGTACAGTACGCAGATCCTTCCTTTGCGCCACAGTGAAAACGAAATATTAACTCCATTGAAAAAGTTACCACTACAGTAGAAATAGCTATCTCGAGTTTGTTCGCTTTCAGTCTTCAACGGGTAAACAATTTCCTGGCCGGTGTAGTCGATTTCCGCTGCTGACATTTTTGGCCGCCTTGTTTGCCGCTTCCAAAAGCTTTTGGTACCCAGCCCCAAGTTTCAGAAACAGAACCTTAGGCCGCCTTAGGCTGTCTCTCAGCTTTTCGTAGCTTAAGAGTCTTCACAAACTGATCGAACGCCTTAGTCTCCCTGTTAGGTACATGAATTTTCCTGATTTTGTCGATGGTTTCTGCTTTGAGCTTCTCTTGAGCCTTTAGGTATTCACCAAAATTCTTGAACTCCATTCTTTTCAACTGCTCTACCATTGCAATCTTGAACGGATCAATCTCTACAACAGGTGTAAACCCCCTCTCTTCGCCAAAACTGTCGTCACCTCCGCTGTCCAAATCCTCGAGATCGTCATTGAGGTCATCGTACGCGTCATCCACACGACGAAGCAGTCGCCCGCTCTCCGCCGAGTCAATGACAGTGACAGCAGCTCCATTCTCAGGTGCAGTCTTGGAGTCCTGAACTGGCGAGAATGATGCGACGCTGGTGTGGAGGATGGCCGCAACTATTGCCGCAAGGACGCAAGTAAAACGCATGACTTCTTGAGTGTTTCACTTCGATGCTTGTTCGTTGGAGAGCGCGAATTGTAGAATGAGATACCTGTTTTGGACATCTCGGGTGGAGTTTACGATTTGTGTGTTTTACGCGGCGGTTGAAGATGTGCCGGGCATTCCTAATCATTTTCAATACGTTAGCACTACAAATCTGGTAGGTTGCACGTTCGTGAATACGGGAAATTCGTACTTAAAGCATCCTACATGTGCATGTGCATGGTACTAATCTTTGAGGTAGGTTTATCTAGGGTTACTATTACATCCAAGTAAGCGGATTTCTCGTTTTTGAGAAAGGTATGGCTTTGACGAATACAAGGAAGCGCATTATAAGACAGAATTCCGATTTGTTTTGGTTATTGGAAACGTTCCCGTTGCACTGTAAAGAAACTATCTTAGTATCCTAGATTTGATAAACTATTGTCTACACTCATTTAGTCCTTGAAACACTCCAACAGACTGAATTCGGTACACTTACATCACATTTCTTCCTTCAGAAATTTGAATCCTGTATGTAAGACTACTTCAAAGTGACTTTCAAGTGGTTCAGTTTTGAAAATGACTGCAAAACGAGACGACAAGATTTCTAACCAAATTCTCTTCTATGAGATACATATCGGTCCAGCCAAGTTGAAGTGGTCTCAAAATTCTAACAAATCTGTTTTATAATGCGCTTCCTTGTATTCGTCAAAGCCATACCTTTCTCAAAAACGAGAAATCCGCTTACTTGGATGTAATAGTAACCCTAGATAAATCTACCTCAAAGATTAGTACCATGCACATGCACATGTAGGATGCTTTAAGTACGAATTTCCCGTATTCACGAACGTGCAACCTACCAGGTTTGTAGTGCTAACGTATTGAAAATGAATAGGAATGCCCGGCACATCTTCAACCGCCGCGTAAAACACACAAATCGTAAACTCCACCCGAGATGTCCAAAACAGGCATCTCATTCTCATGCGTTTTACTTGCGTCCTTGCGGCAATAGTTGCGGCCATCCTCCACACCAGCGTCGCATCATTCTCGCCAGTTCAGGACTCCAAGACTGCACCTGAGAATGGAGCTGCTGTCACTGTCATTGACTCGGCGGAGAGCGGGCGACTGCTTCGTCGTGTGGATGACGCGTACGATGACCTCAATGACGATCTCGAGGATTTGGACAGCGGAGGTGACGACAGTTTTGGCGAAGAGAGAGGGTTCAAGGACCATCTAAAGAAGCTGAAACCTTTCACGTTTGTCAAAAAGTCAAGCAAAGCAACGAAGGAGGATCAATTTATGGATGATTTTATGAAATTCAGCAGGGACCAACATGAGAGGAAGAAGGCGTTTATACTCCAAGAGCATGAATTGGAACGTAAGGCGACTGAGGAGGGTAGGAAACGTTGGGAAGCAGCGAGAAAGGCAGCCAACACATAAGCATCAGCAATCGCACGCACCTCCGTTTGCCTGCTGCGGACTCAAGGTGATCAACAGTCGATGACTACTTTTTAATAAAGTTTTGATTCGACACGTCATATCCTAATCTAGACTACATGCCGACATCGGATTCTGATGCCACGTCTCGCTCGTTGAACGAGGCCTCGTATTAGTGATAAAGGACAGTTAAATCGATCGTGTTACAAGCTGATCTACCATTCCCGAATCCCAAAGTCAAACTTGCGTACGAGGACCTTCAATTGCTACTTCTCTGCCAAGTTAAAAGGTCTCCCAAATCGGATAATTTACTTGAGTATGGAGAACGGTGGGAGTCCAGAAGTTCATTCGCGCTACAGATAACTGCATGTTTGTGAGAAAATAATCCCGTACAACGTACGTGAACACGTTCCTCGCTTTCAGTACCGCCCTCTTGGTGGGGCCAACGTCAACACTGGAGGCATTTTCGTGACATTGACACTCTTCACCTTGCGGCCTCGATCGCAATGAAGATCGGAACGTATCGTACGCCAACAACACATAATAGTTAAACTCTTCTCGATGGTGCTCAACCTTTAACCCGAAAAAAACATCCACAGTCTCCTCAAGACGAATGAATATATTCTGTTGGGAAATGATCATGGTGTTTTACTGTTTTACTTCTATAACTTACACCTGTTGGGTCTGTTCTACGGGTAGTGCTGCTTGCCGATCTCAACGATCAAGTCCCGCACATACGTCTCAATGTCGCGCTGCGTGGACTGCACAGTCTCCAGTACTTCATTATGAGATGCTGCCTCACGTTCTTCTCCAGGGAACAGTGCCTTGTTGGTGATAAGCGACAAACCAACGACTTTCAGGCCGCAGTGAGCAGCTACAATGACTTCCGGCACTGTACTCATCCCCACAGCGTCACCACCTACAAGTCGAAGGAAACGACACTCTGTCGGCGTCTCGTACGTCGGTCCGGACACGAAGCAGTAGACTCCTTTACGGACTTTATGAGCCAAGCCAAGGTCCTCCGCCACCTTCAACGCCAAATTATGCAGCTTCTTGTCGTAGCAATTGGACAGCGGCGTGAAGCGAGCGCCAAAACGAGCGTCATTCGGACCAATCAACGGGTGTTGACCTGACAAGCCAGGCATGTTCAGGTGGTCGTTCATGATCATGAGGTCTCCCACATTGAAGTCCGGGTTTAACCCACCAGCAGCGTTCGTCACTAGCAAGTACTTGATACCTAACAAGTACATAACTCGAATGGGCAGTGCAGTCTCGCGCATGGCGTAACCTTCGTAGCAGTGGAAGCGACCGCGCATACAGACAACACGGAAACCGTCGAGATCACCAAATACTAATTCTCCTGCGTGTCCTTCGACAGTAGAGCGTGGGAATTTAGGGATGTCTTCGTACTTAATGACTTCTTGGTTCTCCAGACATTTACTGAGACCCCCAAGACCGGAACCACACACGATACCGATCAAAGGGCGAGAGGTGACGCGCTCTTGCAGGAAGTCATTGATGACGTCAATGCGTTCTTTTGGCAGCGTTTCGTCGGCCATTTGGCCCGTAGAGAGACGACGCACATGTTGCGTCTGACTGTTGTCCTTGTTGGCTAGTGAAGCCATCGAGCTGATGGTCTGACGAGGACTCAGACCGTCGACACTGTGGCTCTGATGCGGACGAGTAAGAGTTGGAGGAGACATAAGCTCCGTCTTCAGTGTCGTACTGGATGTAGGGGATTCGGGACTGGTAAGAGTCATTTGAGCTTGAAGCAGTGAATTGGAAAGTGAATGTGGCAAACGTCCTGCACTGCAACTTGCATGTCGGAAATTCGCATTCACGAGATGTCCAGGCTCTGTCACGCGGTATGGCGTCACTCGATTGTCCTGCATGCACGCAGTGGTTGAAGTCTTCAAGACCTCTGGCGGCTGCTTTCTCTGTGGGGTCCAGAGTCTCCTTGTCACATGCTGCTGCGCCTGAACTGCAACATTTGTCGTCGCATTGCTAAGCTTCGTCTACAGTTCAGCACTACAAAAATGTATCTCTCTATGTGTTCTCTTCGTTTCATAAGTGAATGGAATTTATTATATTTCAAAATCACTTAACAGACTATGTGTATCAAGTTTTGATTAATATTATATGTTAACTGAGGTTATCGGATTTAGATTGACCAGATTGATTTCTTGTTTGTCATGACGCCTTAAGACATTTCTCTACCGGAATTTCGCACCGGACAATGTTGAAGCAGCAAAGAAGATGGCTACGTAAAGCGTAAAGCCTTAATGTTTATTCTGCAGTGTCCTCTGTTGCACACACGACTTTGGCATTCGTTTTTGCTCTCGGAGCGACACTCATGACTCCTCCCGTTCCGTTCGCTTCGTAGTACCATTTAACTGTTTTCAAGTGTGCATGAGACCCAGCAGCACAATGCACAGCGACGAACTGGTGCATTTTGACCCCCGCGGGTTGGTCCACGACGAATTTCTTGAGTTTCCTGGCCAGTCTCGACTCTCCTTGCTGTCTCGTGCCGAACAGTTCGAGCTGTCGAGCGATTTGCGGTGTTGCACAGTGGTAAAGCACCGAATCCAGACCTCGAGTGCTCCATTTAGCCACGAAAGCACGATCATCCGACTCCCGAGTGGAAGCCTCGTGCCACGCAGTCATGGACGAGCGTCGACGGACCAAGTTTCTCAGTTGTTTAGTGTCAGTCGAAGCTAAATGCACAAAGATGAAGCCAGAAGAAATGATCAACGCCACTGCCAATCCGCCGAAAATGGCGTACAGGTGTGGGTCGGAATGTAGCTCAGCGTTCCGAAGAAGTAGATCAGCTCCAACCTTACAGCTGAAGTGGATAATTAGCACTGCAATGGCGTTGATTGTCCAAAACCGGACAAAATCGTTCCGAGCAGCATGATCCAGACGCATCGAGAGCGATCGAGTCTGTAATGTGACACGAATGACCCAGTAGCTACTGCTTAGAGTGGTGAAGACAAGCGTAAGGCTTCGTACAGGGATAGCAGGAGTACAATAGATGACGATACTTCCTTCAGCTGTTGAGAGTTGTGCCGTACACCCAAGAGAGAATATGTTACTAAGAGCTCCAATTGCACCGAGATAAAGCAACACCATCGTTCCTGGATGTTCCAAGGCTCCGTCTGCTGGGTCGCATTGAAGCAATTCAAACAATCCGATGCGTAGTAAAGGAACGACCCTGTTGTTAAATGAATCCAGTGTTTGAAGACGCGACTGCATCTCTTGAACAGGACGGTAGATACTGTTCCGGATGAAGATCCATACGCTCTTGAGGATGTAAATGTACTCCATTGCGTAGTATGAGGCGCCAATCAGGTTGAGAATGAGCAGGAATGTACGAATCTGTCGACTGGTGTTGTCTTGGATGCGGATACGTCGATTGATTAACGTCGTGTCGATCATAAACCACTCGATCTGCCGTAGATTCTCTTGGTTTGTGACTAGCGATGCACATGTAGGGAGTTCCATGAGGTCCCCGTCGAGATTTCGGAATAAAACTTCATGTGGAGTCATGAATAACCTGCACAAAGTCTGGAGCTCGGTCTCTTGGGAGTCTCTAAATGCACAATTACCAAGTCCGTCCCCCATATAAGCCTGGTACTTCTGCACATTACGACCACTTTGATGCATAACAGAGTCGACGATCCCTTGACAGTCAGGTGTATACAGATAACCATAGGGGGTTGGTGGTGGTTGAGACGTATCGTTGACACGATCTTTAGTCCACGCTGTGCCATCAATTGCCAACAAAGAAGAGTCCGTCAACGTCTCCGGTAATGTAAGTGCAACGTATCCAGGTGTCGTTTCTCGACGTCGACCGAGAGTGTAAATCGTTGTGTTATCCAGTTTAGTATAATCCCGTTCATCTTTTTGGAACAGAAACATCAAGTTAACAGCAAAAGTGGGGATGATTTTAGCTAAATCATTTCCACACTGCTTAATTGCAGCGGCGTCTACGTTTGCAACTGCAAAGGCCTTATCCATCGTCGTGTGTTTAATCGCACAGTTCCAGAACGGCGCCAAGTGCATTGTCGAGGCCAAATGCATCCCCACGGTGTTAATCAAAAAGTCCGACGTGAAAAACGAAGCTGCTGCATGAGTCACTTCAGCCAGAATCGCAGCTTCTCCGTTAACATTAACCCCCATAGTGAGTTGTTGAGTCTCCAGGTAGAATGTGAGTAGTGCACTAACACCCAAAACGTCAACAAGTGCTACGTGATGTATGTCAAAAGATCCAGGTAACATCGCCACCACTTCCCCCAGTGAAATTCCATGACTGTATCGATCCACGATAGCGTTTGCCACGGTATTCGTATAGTCCGGGAGACTTAAATCCATATATCCTTCCTGGACATTTTTCATGATCTTCCGCACTGTCAAAACGTCCGTAAAGTGCCGTAAGTAAATTTCCGACATGTTCACAACAGCGATAAGACCAAGTGTAACATCTCCGACGTCCGAGAGGTTTTTATCCGTTGGTGCTGTCGTTCCATGGTTAAAATATCGATCAAGTGGGAATTTATCGTGAAAATCGCGACAGAATTCATGGCGAATTTCAGGGAACCAGTTACCGAACAGAAGTTGCGCTTGTGTCTCCCACGACTTGATAGAATCCGTTACTGGTCCACACAATGGAGCCAACACATCCACCATGAGATCTACAGGTTGAGCGAGAATTTCTACCGGTAAACCGGCCAGGAGATCATCTCGACGGATATTCGCACGAACTAGGAAATCTGTGAGTGAAATGTTCGAAGCTGTCGAACGAGAAAGCTCTTTTTTAGTTTCCAAGTCAATCAGAGGGAAAAGAGGACGACTGAACGTGTCGTAGTAGTGTACTCCACTCATAACGATGCCCATTTGGTTGAGTTTTCGAGCAGCGATCTCGTCCCTGACTTCGTCGAATGGCTCGGTCTTGTAGCTTCCCAGGTAATATTCCTTCAGAGGGATCATACTGACGCCCAGAAGAACAACCAGGAAAATCGTAATGCACGTTCGGTACGAGATCTCGTAGTCTTGCAAGTGAAAAACTGGTTCTTCCGGTCTTTTAGGTTGAGGTTGGATATCTGGAGGGAATCGAGGGCCATCATCGACTGACAACCGGTTAACAGTGACAGTCTTCCCTTTACTCCCATTGACTTCCTCATCCAGAGCTGCCATTCTCGCGAATGAACAGATTGAAAATAGAGAATGGTCAAGGATGATCAAGTATGAGTGGACTGATCTATCTTCGTACTTCACGTCTTCAAGCCCAAGCCAAGTAGTAGCAACCAGGAATAACCAGTTAATCAACTTCAATTTCCTTCACGTCTTCAAGCTAAATACATCAAGAAAAAAAAATCCCATAACCTAATTATTGGAATCTGGAGCGTTGTCAGTAGAATAAACTCGCGGATGTCTTAACGGTGGTTCAATAGTTGTCACCCCTCCACTTCCATCACTTTTGAGAAACCATTTGACACTTAGCAAGTGTAGATGAGCCCCACCGGCGCAATGTACAGCCACAAAATCGTTAATACGAATAGTCGGAATGCTGTCACTGGTCATCGGATCACCGGATCTACTACCATTTTTCCAAACCCGAAGCTCGGCTTGCTCTGGAAGACTGGAGATCTGCAATTGTCGTGCAATTTGGGGCGTTGCACAGTGATAAAGCACCGAATCAAGATCTTTGGTGCTCCATTTCCCCACAAAAGCACGGTAACTAACTGCTCGGGCCATCGAGACTCTCCACAAAGTCCTCGTAGATCTGTTGTTCACTATCGTCTTCAATCGTTCTCTATCAGTTCCAGCCAAATGCACTAGGATAAAACCCGTGGAGATTGCTAATGCCAGACCTAATCCACCTAGAACAGCGTAAATGTGGGGATCCGAACTCAATTCCACGCGTTTAAACACCACATCGGCCAGTCCTTTGCACGTAAAGTGGATAACCAACACTGCACATGCGTTAGTGAACCAAAAGCGGATGAAATTATCTCGAACGACGTGATCCAGACGCATAGCCAATGATCGAGACTGCAACGTGACTCGAATGACCCAGTAACTACTGCTTAAAGTCGTCAAAAGCAAGTTTAAACTGCTCACAGGGATGGCAGGAAGACAGTGGATAACGATCCCAGCGCCTAACGTCGACAGCTCAGCTGTACAGGCCGGTCGGAAGATATTACTTAAAGATCCGACAGCTCCGAGATACATTAACACCATCGTAAGGGGGTGTTCCAAGGCTCCATCAGCTGGATCGCACATTAAGAGTTCCAAAATCCCTAACTGCACAAGAGGAGGAGGTTTATAGTGAATACTTTCGGTAGTGGCAAGTCGAGATCGCTCTTGAGCTGCAGGTTGGAGAATACTATTGCTGATGAACGTCCAAATGCTCTTGAGGATGTAAATGTACTGAAGAGCGTAGTGTGAGGCGCCGATAAAGTTTAGCATCAGCAGAAATGTCCGGATTTGGCGACTGGTATTGTCGGTAATGCGGATTTTACGAGTCAACATCGTGGTATCGATCATAAACCACTCAATTTGGCGGAACGATTCTTGCTCAAGCTCTTGGTCTTCTTGACTGGCGGATGAATCGACCAGTGAAGCACAGGATGGGATTTCTATAAGCTTTCCATCGAGATTTTGAAAAAGAACCTCATCAGCCGTCATGAACAACCGACAAAGTGTCTCTAAATCGGTTTCTTGAGAATCTCGGAACGCACAATTACCCAGACCATCTCCTAAATACGCCTGGTACTTCTGTACATTACGTCCACTTTGAGTTAAAGCTTGAGTCACGAGTCGTTTGCAGTCCGGAGTGTACAAATATCCGTATGGTGTTACTGGAATACTTGAAGTCGTGGATTTATTCGATTTCTTCGACCAACTGGACCCGTCAATTGTCAAAAGACTCGAGTCTTCCAGTAGCATAGGAATGTCCAGCGGTGTATAATCGGAATCGGCTTCTCGTCGACGTCCCAGTGTGTAAATTGTACTATTATCCAGTGTCGAATAGTCTCGGATTTTAGACTGAGAAAGAAACATGAGATTCACGATAAAAGCCGGGAGATTATTGCTTAAATCAGCTCCACACTGTCTTAAAACAACAGCATCAACATCACCAACACTCAGGTTTTTAGCCATCGACGTGTGGCCGATCGAACATTTCCAATAGAAAGCCAAATGAGTCGTCGAAATGTAGTGCATTCCTGCTGTGGTGGACAGGAAATCGGAGGTGAAGAAATGAGCTGCTGCATGTGTTACTTCGGCTGAAATTGCGGCTTCTCCGTTGACATTTTTCCCCATTGTCAGCTCCTGAGGCTCGAGATAATATTCCAGCAGAGAGCTAATACCCAGAACATCTACGAGAGCTACATGGTCCTTGTCTATTGATGAAGGGAGCAATTTTACGACATCTGCCACTGAAATTCCCTTGCTGTATCGACTCACAATAGCGTCAGCAACTTCGTTTGTGTAACTTGATAAATCCAAATCCATGAATCCTTCTTGTACGTTTCTCATGATTTTTCGAATCACTTTTACCTCGTTGAATTGACGCAAGTAGACTTCAGACATGTTCACAATAGCGATCAATCCTAAGCTTGCATTGCCGACTTGTGCGAGATTTACATCGACTGGAGCGTTGGTGTCGTGGTTAAAAAATCGGTCACGTGGAAATCTATCGTGGAAATCTCGACAGAATTCATGCCGAATAACAGGAAAATAATACCCAAATAGTTGTTGGGCCGGGGTCTCAGTGCTAGTAGCTCCACAGAGCGGAGCCAGTCCGTCTACCATGAGATTAACGGGTTGGGATAAAATCTCCACAGGTAAAGTAGCAAGAAGATCGTCTCGTCTAACATTAGCTCGTACGATAAAATCCGTCAAGGATAAATTGTCCGCAATCGAATGAGTAATGTCGTCTTTCGTGTCAAAATCGACGAGTTTAATCTGTTTCCGCTCGAATGTGTCGTAGTAGTGCCCCCCACTGATGACAACGCCCAGTTGGTTGAGTTTCCTGGCTACGATTTCATCGCGAATATCGTCGAAAGGGTCGGTCACGTAGTTTCCGAGATAATATTCTTTGAAAGGTGTGAGGAAGGCTACGGAACCAAGAAATAGAAAGACAACGACGCATACTTTATACGAAACTTGGTGGTTGAGGAATTGCATCAGTCGATCTCGAGATGCTGGAGGTACTGCTGCATTTGGGCTATCAGATTTCCCAGTAGAATTGGGTGCATTCTGTAAGCTCATTGCTCTCTGTGACCTACGAATTATCGACGTACTGCGTTCGAGGTCCACGTAGGGAAGTATTTCATGCTCTCTTACAGTGTTTCGGTCGACTATTTTGGATGAAGAACTGGACGTACACTGGGAACTATTTTAGTTTACAGGGAGGAAGTGAATGTAGTAAAACGCCCCATCATTTTTATGATTAGTGCCAGGAACGACAGCCCCTGTTGACTGTCATCTAGGACGTACAGTTCACCGGGATCAGATTCTTCTGAATCGGACAGCATGCAGATCAGTAAATGTTCGGATTTTAAGCTGCGTATGTGGTGAGTTATGATAAAAAAAAAAGCTACACACATTGATTTGTATCCACAGAACTTAATGTATCTTTAATTTTATGCGCTCTTAATGCAACTACAATTTAATTATTGAATGCTGAAACCTCTATTAATCAGTACAGGTGGCGAACTCATTTATTGTAAACCCTTGGCCTGTGCCTACATTTGTACGTGCATTTGTACGTGCCATGGCGACATACGGTCTAGCAGGTATGGGTGGAATGGGTGAAAACATCACGGAGAGCGTGAGTTACCGGTATGCCTCGAATCTCTTTCATTTGGGATTCTGCTCCTCAAGTGCAAAGCCTCAGGCAACATCTGGTGTGTTAGTAGTACTAACTAACTAGTACTGTATCCTGAAAACAAGAATGGGAAGCAATTCCCATCAGCTTTGAACCGAACACTAAGTGGAGACCAGATTCCAACATGATTGCAGGCTGCAATTTGCAGCCACGCGTGCTGTACCGTGATTAGGTATTGTGTACATGTAGACAAAGAAGCACCAACAAGAGACTTCGGTGGTCCGCCGCCATCGGAACGAACCAATTCCGCACACCTTGAGCTCATTCTCCAACTTGCCTCGTGCTTCAAAAACCTTCACCTGGTTACAGTCCAAACATGTCCAAGGTTTTCCTTCTCCTCGTCCTCTCTGTCTTCGCCCTCGTCAGTTGCGAGGCTCTGTCAGCTCCGGTTGGCAACAAGCTCGCTCTGTCCAAGACGGAAGAACTCAACGCTCAGCCAATTGACGCTAAGCGTATGCTGCGCGCTCAAGAAGAACCGACGAACGCTGCTGATGAAGAGCGTGGAATGACGGAACTCGCCAGCAAGTTCAAGGCTTGGGCTGCTGCTTTTAAGACGTGGGTCACCAACTCGAAGCTCGTACAGTCGATGAACAACAAATTGGCGTCGCTCACTCAGAAGGGCCGCGTGGGTCAGATCGAGAAGCTGCTCAAGCAGGACAACGTCAATGTCAACGTGCTGTACCAGAACAAGGTCAAGCCCGATGAGCTGTTCTTGGCGTTGAAGCTCGACCCTAAGCTCAAGGTGATCGCCGATACCCCTTCTGCTTGGGCCAACAACCCCGGTCTGTCCATGTTCTACCAGTACGCGCAGCACTACGCCAAGATGACCACAAAGGCGTAAGTACAAGGTAGTGTCGTGTCCAGACAAGGACACGGTGTGACTTTATAAAAACGAATCGTATTCCGTTTATCAGTACCCACGTTTGTTAGTTTGTGTTGGATGGTCGAGAAGTCTGCAAAACTTGAAATTCAAACGATGTTCATTTATGACAAATTGTCATTAGCAGTTCTGACGGTGCTGATAAGCCTACCGTAGACCCACACACCAAAGTTATCATGTTCGAAGTCTTGCTTTAAGAACAATTTCCATCTTTACCAAGGCAGTTCAAACACTGGATATTGTTCGTCAGCGTTGAAGAACTTTCCCGTGTCTTCCAGCTTCAAATTGGCCACGATGTTGGCCATGGCTTCGGCTGAGGTGGAAGGTTTCATGTAGCCTTGGTGGTCGTTGATGTCGGTTGCAACGTATCCAGGGTGCAACGTCACGAATCCGATGTTGCTTTGGCGTAGATGGACCGACATGGAGCGAGTGACCATGTTGAGAGCAGCCTTGGATGCGGCGTAACCGTACCCCTGACTGAAGAAATCCTCGAATTCGGGCGTGTTGGAGCCGATGCTGCCCAAAAGTGACGTCACCTGTGCGACGTAGGCAGATCCGTTCTTTTTTACTGCAAGTTCGAGGTTGGGTAGAAGCGCTCGGGTCACGAGGAAGGGACCAACGGAATTCACTTCAAATTGGCGCATGAACGAGTCCTTGGTGGCCGATTTGAAGCTATCAGGTACCCAAATTCCAGCGTTGTTGATGAGTAGATCGATGGGAATCTCTTCGAGTTGACGAGCTGCGTCTAATACAGATTCTTCGTTGCTTGTATCGAGTGTCACAATCTTGAAAGGTGAGAGGGCCTTGAGCTATAATGAAAAAGACAGAGTGTGTTGATAAGGGATTTTCGAAAATATAAATTGAAGATAACATTCGTACGGAGGTGGTGGTGCTGTTAGCTCGAGCTGTGCCGATGACAGTCCAGCCTTCTTTGGTGTAATATTCGGCCAATGCGAGTCCAATGCTGCGTGTGCTTCCCGTGATGAGAACCGTTTTCTTGGTTTCGGCCATCATGAAACAACTGGAGACGAGATGTGGTCAGTATGAGGTTTCTTTGGAAATGACTAACCGCGATGCAGAACCTCCTATTGACTACGCAGGTACTGACGCTCGAGGACGTCATTACTTGATCCACTTCGAACGAATGTGAATGTTGGTAACGAGTGTTTAGCCAACAATAATTTACAGTAAGAGACAACCCAAGTACAAGAAAATCGTCCACTTTGAGTTCATTTCAGGCAAAAAAAGTTAGAAGTGGCAAGAGAATCAGAGTAGAATCCTCGACAAGAAAACGGATCCAGTGTTAGTTATGAATTTCGTTGGGAGGTTCTCAGGTAGTGAAAATCGAGATGAGATGCTACAAGACAAGCGATCAAATAATGACGTCACCTAGCCAACACTCTTCAGGCATCATCAATTACTGTACAGTACTTTCGAAGTGAACCATGTAGTCAATAGGAGGTTCTGCATCGCGGTTAGTCATTTCCAAAGAAACCTCATACTGACCACATCTCGTCTCCAGTTGTTTCATGATGGCCGAAACCAAGAAAACGGTTCTCATCACGGGAAGCACACGCAGCATTGGACTCGCATTGGCCGAATATTACACCAAAGAAGGCTGGACTGTCATCGGCACAGCTCGAGCTAACAGCACCACCACCTCCGTACGAATGTTATCTTCAATTTATATTTTCGAAAATCCCTTATCAACACACTCTGTCTTTTTCATTATAGCTCAAGGCCCTCTCACCTTTCAAGATTGTGACACTCGATACAAGCAACGAAGAATCTGTATTAGACGCAGCTCGTCAACTCGAAGAGATTCCCATCGATCTACTCATCAACAACGCTGGAATTTGGGTACCTGATAGCTTCAAATCGGCCACCAAGGACTCGTTCATGCGCCAATTTGAAGTGAATTCCGTTGGTCCCTTCCTCGTGACCCGAGCGCTTCTACCCAACCTCGAACTTGCAGTAAAAAAGAACGGATCTGCCTACGTCGCACAGGTGACGTCACTTTTGGGCAGCATCGGCTCCAACACGCCCGAATTCGAGGATTTCTTCAGTCAGGGGTACGGTTACGCCGCATCCAAGGCTGCTCTCAACATGGTCACTCGCTCCATGTCGGTCCATCTACGCCAAAGCAACATCGGATTCGTGACGTTGCACCCTGGATACGTTGCAACCGACATCAACGACCACCAAGGCTACATGAAACCTTCCACCTCAGCCGAAGCCATGGCCAACATCGTGGCCAATTTGAAGCTGGAAGACACGGGAAAGTTCTTCAACGCTGACGAACAATATCCAGTGTTTGAACTGCCTTGGTAAACGGGGAAATCAATACCTCGGACACGACTGAATGCCGTTTCGAAAGCCAGATAAGTATCCCAAGTCCATAGCAGGAATCGCCTCACCTTTGGGCCATCACTCTCGACATTTTTCAAATTGCAGCAAACAAATCTTGGAAACACACACACAAATCCTTATCAGTAAATGAATTGTTTCCCACTCTTTTGGGGCACTTGAAGCTAAGGCTGTGATGGCCTCAGAAACGCATTATGGCTCGCAGTATGGGAAGTATCCTAAAAAGCCTGGGATGCCTCCAAAGAGTCCTTACTCAGAACTCACTTCGTAGCTTGTTCGCAGTTGTAGCCGATAGAAAAGTAAAAAAAAACTCAAGCGCGGTAGCGATGTCGTCGTGCGTCAAGTGTTGTTGCTGGCATATCCGCTTTAAGATCACTGCGTGTCCGCTTCCTTGAGAAGTTTCACGGTGAGCTCTTCTTTCAGAACTTTCGCTTTTTCTTGGATTAGTCGTCACAGCGCGCTCAAACGCCTGATTCAAAGTCGCTAGCGAGACACATCCAGTGTCCAGGAACAGCTTCATCATGGCCGTTTTCCCGATCTTTTCAGCGTTGTCAAACCAGATTTCGACAAGGTTCTCGGGGATTTTGCCGTTCGTAATCAAGGTCTTGACTGCGTTCGTACAGTCTGTCACGATCAAGAGAAGTAAGACACTACCGAATCCATCGGTTTCAGCAGCTTGGATGCAAACTGGGTAGATCAGATCGAAGATCTCTTGGTGTCCGTGCAGTGCAGCAATTTCCAATGTGCTGTCGAATTGTTTCACCCATTGTAATTCCCCCATTCTTGACGCATGTAGTGCTTCTTCCTCTTGCTCCATTGTGAACTTGTCGCTAAAGCAGGACTTCGGACACGATACCAGCAGCAGAGCTCTCCTTGATTTCTATGTCAGTTTGTCCGTGAAATGGCAAAACCATTGGTTGCTCCAGTAATGACACCAACGATTCTGCTGCAGTTGATGTCGGTACTGAGAAAGTAGTGTCTTTCTGGCGATTGCGACGTCTTTCAGGATGCCAACTGGGTTGTCCTCCTCCATGATCTCCACATTTCCCTTTCGATGCGACCTTTTTGTCACAACCTGTTTGACTGCATACTCTTTTCCCACCGTGACCAGCGCACAGACCTTTGAACTGAGCTTGTTTCTCACAGTACGAATACGAGCACTTGCCACCTCTAGTATGTGTCCGACACTTGCCTTTAGTTTGCGCTTTGTTGATACATTTTGGATAGGAACACTCAATACCCCCTCCTTGTGGAGGACGCCCAATCTTCTTCGATTTGACTTGAACCTTCGCTCCTCTGGCCTTCCGTTCGTCTGCAACCGCCATATCTCTGTGCCTGTCACTTGCTGTCTTCATCTACTTTATGCGTCTTGAGCTGATCATTCGAGTAATGCGTGCAGTTTCCTCGTCTTCAAGTCCTAAAATCTGACCATCCTATTTTAGACAGCCCAGAACAGGAAGTTTTCTTCAAGGGCAAAGAGAACAGTCCATTCACATGTTACGCTAGGACTCGTGGAGTCATGTCGAGGGGTGTTGGTGCCTTGAGTCGACGGCCGAGAGATGGGTCTTCGAGGCCAGCCCCAAAAATGGTGAGTAGTTGGTAGGAGCGTTCATGTGAATGGACTCGACGTAATTGGTGTACACACTTGAGTATTTCGCTGCTGAAGCTGGTTGCTACGCCCCCGTCGAAAGTACAAGTGACTCAAATGGATGTTCTCGCTATTTCTACCTAGCGTTGGGAAAACTTTATATTTTCAGGTAGGCGCCTGGTGTTTGTCGTCAATATCGGAGACTGCTTCCTGAAATCCCTGATATCCTTTCCAGGATATCTCACATTCTTCAAAAGCGTTTTAAATTTCATATTAGTACGTCTAAAACAACGTCATTTCTCCTGTGTACGCAGCAAAGCCCATTCGACTGAGCCTGTTTGGTACAGCCTTCGTGGGAGCATTGTTTGCCTCCTCCATGCTCGAAGCATCTACCAGCTGACCGAATCGTTTTGCTGCAACCAGGAAACGTGCACATTCTCGCTCCTCCATGAGTAGTGCAAAGTCCTTGATACTGGGCACTTTTAGTGCAGCCTTCTTGAATACATCGTTTGCCTCCATGAGTGACACAACGTCCCTGTGATTGAGCAATCTTGGTACAGCCTTCAAACGTGCATAATGCACGCTTCCGGACCTTGGAAGCTTTCCCTGTCGACTTGTCACTGTCTGGCGAGCCTACAGGCTCTCGTTCAGTACTTTTCTCTTCTGTTTTAGCTCTGCCTGATGGTTCTTCAATCCACCCTCCAAGCAGCAGAGACATCATCGACCCACCGCTCTGGTTCGTAGCGGGCACCACTGCAGCACTTGGAATCAATGGCGCCAGCTTAATATTCTGCTGACCTGTCCAAACGGGAAGAGCTTGTGAGGTTGGCGTAGTTTCTGCTTGACTAACTGCTGTTGAAAACTTGGTATCTCCCACAGTCCACGTTGAAACTCCGTTATAAGCCATCGGTTCACCTGGAGCCACTGTCATTGGTGCAATAGCTTGTCCTGTCCAGAGAGAAGGAGCTTGTCCGCTGTCTGTAGCTCCTACATCCTGTGGCCACTCATTTAGAAGTAGTGACATCATGGATCTCCCGCTCTCTATAGTTGTAGAGCCGAAAGTCCCGCTCGTCTCCTGCTTGACGGACGGCCGTCTACCACCGGAAGGTTTGCGTCTGCCTCCCCCGTGATCTCCACACAATCCCTTGGACGTTACCGTCTTGTTGCAGCCTTCCACAGTGCACACTCGGCGTCCTCCATGAGCCACACACAGTCCTTTGTACTGGGCTTGTTTCTCGCATCCTGACTGGCTGCATTGGCCTAACGTCCCTGTATGTGTCCTACACCGTCCACTAGCCTGTGCCTTGTTCGTGCAACCAGCAGTGGAGCATCGTTCGCCTCCTACACCACGACCACGACCACGACCACCTGCGACTGCCATTTAGAACTACGATCTGGTTATGACACACACGACCACAAGTTTGATTCACTTGGTCTAAATTTAGACTGGAGTCAGATGGTGAGGAAAAGCTGTAGCAACCTGTATAACTTGATTTGCATGTTAGATATGATCCATGCGACGATACATGACCAAGATGGCGTCCGCTGCTTCCACTCGCCCTCGTCCTCACCTAAAGGCGAAAATATCCTCTCCACTATCTTCACCCTCTCGTTCAATGGAAGATCTCGGGGGTAAAGTGCTTTTGCAATGGAAACCCGTCCTCGACGGCCCAGAGCTGCTGGTTATGCAGGGTGACTTGACTTCCTGTAAGGCTGATGCAATTGTAAATGCTGCCAATACCCACTTAATGCATGGAGGAGGCTTAGCTGGAGCAATTGTGCGTAAAGGAGGGTCTTCTATCCAGAAGGAGAGCAGTAAATGGGTCAAGGAGAATGGGTCACTGAATGTCGGAGATGCAGTCATAACGGAGGCAGGCAAGCTTCCCTGCAAGCACGTGATCCATACTGTGGGGCCTAATGTTGGTGATATGGAACCGACAGACGAACACTCGGCTCAGCTACGTAGAGCAGTGTGGAGTGCGTTGATTAAGGCAGACACTTTGGGGATTGAGTCTGTAGCAGTGCCTGGGATTTCGACTGGTATCTTTGGATACCCGAGGGATCTTGGGGCACAGGAAATCGTGAAGGAGTCGGTGAGATTCTGCAAGGAGAAGGACAAGACAAGTGTAAAGAAGATTGCATTGATGAATATTGACGATCCTACCGTCAATAGCTTTATCAAGGCGTTAAAAGAGGAGAAGAAGAGAGATGAAGGGCAGGAAGAAAAGGATATTAGTGACGAGCTGGCTGAGCTGAATATCCACGAGTAAACAGTGATCATGACTTAGTTTTACGAACAAGTCCAACATTTCATCGGGTAGGTACTCAAAGAAACAACAGTTTCAAGTTCTTCTCTGACGAGACAAGTCGACGTCTAGGCTTAGTAGCTACACAACAAAACAGAGCCCTTTCTTCCGATTCTTCGTAAAAGATCCCGTCCACCAACCGATCAGATGAACAGCTCTCTCATACTTCCAGTGGATGTCCTCCACGCGATCTGCAGCTTCCTCTCCGGCTTTGACGTCTTCCGCTTTTCACACACAAACTCGTGGGTTCTTACCGTCCTGTCAGACAATTTATACTGGCAGAAGCGTGGGGTTGGATGCGAAAATTTGTCCATTCATACGTGGAAACAACGCTACATGCAAGAGAGATCGTTGCTGTTTGTCGACTTACAATCAGCTAAGAAATACCTTCATGGAATGCTGCTGGGCGCCAACAGTTCTCGTCTAGGCTTTGCAAGACTTGAGAAACCTCCGTCACCTGGAAAATGGCGAAGTGAGCGCATCGATTTAAGCTCTGTAAAGGACTGCAACTTCAGCTTCGACGTGTGGTTCTGCTTATTCCCTGGCACTGAGTATCAGTCTACCGGTGGAGTCATTTACGGACTGCAGTCGAGACCAGCAAGCTCTCGATACCCAGGAGAGAAGCATGGTCACTTTATCATGGTGGATATAAAGAAGAACTTGTACTGTTCCGTCCTTGGGGATGCAAAGATCATCGCCCAAGACTTGAAACCCAACTATTGGTACCATTTAGCTCTCACTTACGATGTCAAGAGCCAACAACAGCAAGTGTATGTCCATGGGAAGAAAATCTCAACTGAAGTTGGTCCATTGAACAACGCATGGCCACTACTTAAGCACGAGCAGATCGGCACAGGCTACTGTGATAACACAACGAGAGACCAAGGCGTTCACTTGCCTCACTCGCGACTACATGGTGGATGGTACTCGTTCTATGGCCTCATCGACGAATTTCGCGTCTGGAAAGACATTTTGACTCAAGAAACGATAGCTGATCTTGCGTGCTGCAAACAACCACAAGGTTGTTCCCCTATGGGATCCATCAAGCGTGATCATGACCGACGTGGGTGCTGGATCAACACGAAGATGGTTCGATGCACTCGCCCCGCGGAAGGGAAAAATGTGGTTGTTGAATAGCGCAGCAAATGCCACGTGACAAGCAAATACAGTTCCGATTATTGAGTAGCGAAAAGGACTCGGTAGCTTCCTGCTGTGGACATCTCTTCTTCAACTTGGCTACGTTCGAACAATTCGGTGATCTCTTCAGAGCTCAGTGTTGTCTGGTCTCGAATGCCCGAATGGTTCTCCATCGCTGGTTTAGTTTTCTTCGTTCCTTTCTGAAAAACACAAACGATCTTCTCGCTTTTGCTTGAATTTGTGTCGCCCTGTACAACTCCAGTCAGTCTCTCAGTCACTTTTGCTTCAGCAGGTCGCAGCACGATCGGGATCTCCTTGACCACCTCGACCACCTTGTTCACTACTTTTGGCTGTAAGTACGAGTCGATCACAGCACTTTTCAGCTCCAACAGCTCGCTCTGCAACGACTGCAGCTCTGATCCTCGCGAAAGTTGATCCCCTGACACATTCGTCTTCGTCCCCTGTTGTTCAGCCAAGTACTTGGTCACTCGGACATTTAACAGCTCCGCCGCCTGGTTGTACTGCGTCTGCTGGTCTTTAACAACAGCCAATAGCGCCTCCACTCTTGAGTGCATTCGTCGTCGATGTTGTGTCTTATGGTTCTCGTGTTGAAGCAGCAACTGCTGCGTCTTCCTGCGTCGAAATTGCGCGTACCCAAAGCCCAGAAGCGCCAATAGTAGTGTCACCAGTCCGTATTTCTTCACTATAAACTGCAGCAGCTTCACTGGTGACTTGGAGATAGTAGAGATTGATTCTGATGCTGTGGCATCACTCCTGACGAGTTCTTCGGCTGTACGTTTTGCTAACTGCGAGAGACCATTCCGTCGCTCCACACTCTTAAGACACTGGGTAATTTCCTCTGGAGAGAGCCCCTTCTTCTCCAGGAAATCAACGCGTTGGGCCAGTGATAAGGCGCGGACTGTAGGGTGCAGCAAGAACTCCTCGCACTTGTGCAGCAGACTCAGGTCCATCATGGAGATGAACAATAATGGCTTGCGTGAACAGTTATGGCAGCCTGCTATTTTCTATATTTTCTCACTGCATCAATTGTCAAAATTACTCCGAAAGTTAATTCAGATTTATGTGTCGCACGTACGTTGAAGAGACGGTGATGGTACAATGTACCACGTAGCGGCACTTCGAAGCCTTGTTAGCTGCAGTTGGGCGATATCCTCCAGCTAAGAGCTCCTTGTGTCTGGAGCAGAGCAAAGGTGCAATGCAGTCTACACTTGGGGATTATGTGGAGACGCACTCTGTGGAGAGAAATCCGTTGGTTGGTGAGCGGCGAAGCGGAATCAGCAAATTGTCAACCAACAAGAAGGTAACGGAGACCATAGACCACGTAACGCAGAGTGTTGGTCAGTATCAAAGTGTTCATCAATATCTGGAGAAAACGGTTGAAGACACGCCAGATCGCACGTCGAGTGAGGACGAGCAGCGAGATCATTCTGTTGCTGTTGGATTGCCCCCGATGGTACCTGCTAAGATGGCGGCCAAAGCTTCACCGATGACGGAGGGTGTTGCAGCTAAAGAAGCTGTTGATATGAAGCAGAAAAAGAGCAAAGATCAAGGCTCTAAGGTGCTGGAGGAAACTCGTCGGCGAGATGTGATGAGGTCACCTGCTGTTGCGTCCGAGAAGTCGACTTCACGCAAGATGAACGCCAAGTTAGGGAAGACCAAGATGCCTAAGAAAGTAGCTGCAAAGTCAGAGCGTCGAGATCGAAGGCGGAAGAGAAAAACGGAGAAGGAGAAGAGAGCTACGGGCATTTCACAAGCGTCCGCGAAGATGCTGTTCCAGTGTTCGTGTCAACTGCTGCGAACGCAAGTGCTGGACTATGATGTACGAGCTCGTGAGATGCAGGAGCGGAATACAACTCAAGTGAAGGAGATCGAGATGTGGGAGAAGAGAATTCGCAGTCTCCAGCGCGAATTGGAGGGGTATTCGGACGAGGAGACTGACGCGCGGCCAACGGAGACCACACGACTGGTTCTGATTGAAGCAAAATCTGCAACAGCGAGTGAAGCGACTGCACAAGATCCATCTGCACTCACTCCTTCAGCTGCTGCTTCTGCTGAGCCTTCACTGCCTCCTGCAATCGCCGCAGCCGAAGCAAAACTGCACGAAGAACTGCAGAAGCGGACGCAGAAGCTGTACGAGTTTTGCAAGAGCGTACCTGGATTCATTGACGCATTGGACGAACACTCTTCGTCCCCTTTTTGAAAGTTATCTATTCAGTCGACGTTAATTTTTTTATTCCAAGACAACATGCATGTTACCTCTCATGCCTATCAAAGTTTACCTGTACATGTAGTTCAACCAGGACAATACATTTCCCTAGTATAATCGTCACCCATGATCTTTCATAAACAGGAGTGATGGTCTTTATCAGCAACTACAAGAACAAGAAAATAGTGCAGACAGAAGAGGGCAGGAGAGGAGCCCCTCCTTGGCATCATCGCTTCTGGCCGAAGACCTCCTCCTTGGCATCATCAGTGGGAAAAAGCTGTGCGTTAAACCAATGCGGGTGGAAGCTTTTTGTATACAGAACGCTCCTGTGTAAAGATGCCAGTTTTGCGTTTTCGCTCCATTCATCCAACACCAACAGCCTTCGCTGATGAGCTTTAATACATTGAGAACATACAGAGATTGACGTCAACGGGAACTTCGGTAATCGATCGGTGGTGTCGCTGTGGTACGAAGATCAAGAGTTTGGGCGATGGATACAGGTGCTGGATTACAATGGGGGTGCTTCGGACCGGTTCCCGCCGTAATCTGTCGCCAATCCGAGTTGCACTACATGTAGTGGCAACATGACTTTGCTGCTGCGATCTCGTGTCGTTTTGGTAGTTGTCCAAGGCTTGCCATCATCAGCCCAAAGTCATCACAACCAACTGCACTTGGTTTCAGTATGGTCAGATATGCGAACCCAATTTCAACTGATTTCGGGTCCTGCCATTTCGCTAATTTGGGCTGCCACGTTATCAGATTTTCAAAACTTTATGCAAGTCGCTTGAAGAGTATTAGATTATACAGGTGAGTTGATGGCAAACGTCCACTTCAACTTGTTACAGGTACCGCCTTCTTTGTCGCCAATGACCGATATCAAGGGCAAAATGGAGGTTTTGCCATCCACTTAATCGCTATTTCATTCTGCAATTTCCTGTCTGCCGATCAAGTCGCACTCGAGTGGATCGAAAACAGCGATGAACACCACGGAGCCGTCGTCCAATTCGGCCGTCGACGGTCCCGAGCTCAGTTATGAATCCGGCAAGACATTAATGGCCAAGGGCCCTCAAGCTTTCCACGATCTCATGGCCACCAAGCTCTCAGCTGCAACTGGTCGCCCGTTGCCAAGGATGGAAGTTCGTTACAGCAATTTGTCCCTTACCGCCGACATTGTGGTTGCCGATGACCACGCCACCAAGTACGAGCTACCAACTATCCCCAATGAACTCAAGAAAACTCTCATGGGTCCCAAGAAGAAAACTGTTCGCAAGGAGATTTTGAAGAACATGAGTGGCCGACTCACCCCTGGCAAAATCACGCTGTTGCTGGGTCAACCTGGTTCGGGCAAGTCCGCGCTCATGAAGATCCTTAGTGGTCGATTCCCCATGACCAAGAACATCTCAATGGAAGGTGACGTTTCCTTCAATAACGTGCAAAGAGAGCAGATTGAGGATCGTTTGGCTCAGTTCGTGTCGTACGTGGAGCAACGGGACAAGCACTTCCCCACTTTAACCGTGAAGGAAACACTCGAGTTCGCCCATACTTTTTGTGGTGGACGGCAGCTCGAACAAGGCCATGGGATGCTGACTATGGGCTCCACTGCACACCAGAGTGATGGTGAAGCTCTAAAAGAAATGGAAAAGATCTTCGCGCACTATCCGGACGTTGTGATCCAACAACTCGGTCTGCAAATCTGCCAGGATACCGTCGTTGGTGACAACATGCTGCGTGGTATCTCCGGTGGTGAACGTAAGCGCGTGACGACTGGTGAGATGGAATTCGGCATGAAGTACGTGTCTCTAATGGACGAGATCACGACTGGTTTGGATGCTGCAGCAGCCTACGATATTGTCGACACGCAACGTAGTATCGCTCATCGGATGCAAAAGACAGTGATGATCGCTCTACTGCAGCCTTCTCCGGAGCTTTTCGCGCTATTCGACGACGTCATGATCCTGAATGAAGGTGAACTCATGTATCACGGTCCATGCAACAAGGTGGAAGCGTATTTCGAGACACTGGGGTTCAAGTGTCCTCCAGGACGTGACATTGCCGACTATCTCTTGGATCTGGGCACCAAGCAGCAGCATCGCTATGAGGTTCAGCATCCGACTAAGCAGCCTCGAAGCCCTGCGGAATTCGGTGAGTGTTTCCGTATGACGCAGATCTACCAGGAAACAATGCACATTTTGGAGTCTCCGTACGACCCAGAATTGGTTAAAAGTGTCAAGGACATCATGGACCCCATGCCTGCATTTCACCAGTCAATTTTCGATAGCGTCTATGCGCTCCAATGGCGAGCGCTATTGATCACATACAGGAACCAAGCCTTTGTCATCGGAAAACTGGCCATGGTTATCATCATGGGACTGCTGTACTGCTCCATCTTCTACCAGTTCGACCCTACGCAGATCGCAGTGGTTATGGGTGTCATGTTCGCTGCTGTCATGTTCTTGTCCATGGGTCAAGGTGCAATGATCCCAGTCTACATCTCCGGTCGAGCCATTTTCTACAAGCAACGGCGAGCCAATTTCTTCCGGACGGGATCATACGTGCTCGCTACGACTGTGAGCCAGATCCCTTTGGCCATAGCGGAGACGTTGATCTTTGGGTCCATCTTGTACTGGGTTTGTGGCTTCGCATCCGACGTGAAGCTGTTCATCATCTTTGAGATCATCCTGTTCGTGTCCAATTTGGCCATGGGAATGTGGTTTTTCTTCCTGGCTGGTGTCTGTCCTGATGCAAATGTGGTGATGCCAGTGGGTATGGTCTCCATCCTCGTATTCATCATCTTTGCGGGTTTTGTGGTGACCAAGAGCCAAATCCCAGACTATTTGATTTGGGCCCACTGGATCAGTCCTATCGCATGGGCTCTCAAGGCGATGGCTATCAACCAGTACCGCTCAAGTGACTTTGACGTCTGTGTGTATGAAGATGTGGACTACTGCGCTAAGTATGGTATGACGATGGGAAAATACTACCTCGACCTCTTTGATTTCGTCACAGAGAAGGAGTGGGTGGCGTACGGAATCATTTACCTGTTGGCAATCTACGTCGTCTTCATGTTCCTGTCCTATTTGGCACTCGAATACGTCCGATATGAGACTCCGGATAACGTCGACGTCTCTGTGAAACCAACTGAAGATGAGAACTCGTACGTTCTAACAGAAACACCCAAGGGGAAGAGTCAAGTAGTTGTCGATCTACCAGTAGAGACTCGAGAGAAGAATTTTGTACCGGTAACTGTGGCGTTCCAAGATTTGCACTACTTCGTACCGGACCCGCACAACCCGAAGCAACAGCTTGAGCTTCTCCGAGGTATAAACGGCTTCGCTGTTCCAGGCTCCATCACTGCGCTGATGGGCTCTACCGGTGCTGGTAAAACTACTCTGATGGACGTCATTGCTGGCCGAAAGACTGGAGGTAAAATCACTGGCAAGATCATGTTGAACGGATACGAAGCAAGTGACTTGGCCATCCGTAGAGCCACTGGGTATTGCGAGCAGATGGATGTACACTCTGAAGCTGCTACGATTCGAGAAGCGCTAACGTTCAGCTCATTCCTACGTCAAGATGCGTCCATTTCTGACGCCAAGAAGTACGATTCCGTGAGTGAATGCATCGAACTGTTAGGCTTGGAAGACATCGCCGACCAGATCATCCGTGGCAGCTCAGTGGAGCAGATGAAGCGTCTGACTATCGGAGTGGAGTTGGCAGCTCAGCCCAGTGTGATCTTCCTAGATGAGCCTACAAGTGGTTTGGACGCTCGTTCAGCCAAAATCATCATGGATGGAGTGAGGAAAGTGGCGGATTCAGGAAGAACGATCATCTGTACCATCCATCAACCATCCGCTGAAGTGTTCTACCTGTTCGATCGTCTTCTTCTACTACAACGTGGTGGCCAGACTGCGTTCTACGGAGATTTGGGGACGAATTGCCGCAATTTGATCGATTACTTCGAGAATATCCCAGGTGTAGCTCCTCTTCCGGAAGGCTACAACCCAGCTACTTGGATGTTGGAATGTATCGGAGCTGGTGTGGGTCACGGATCAGAGGACTCCACTGACTTCGTGAGCTACTTCAAGAACAGTCCGTACAACCAGCAACTGGAGACTACAATGGCCAAGGAAGGGATCACGACGCCGTCTCCAGATCTACCAGAGATGATCTTTGGCAAGAAACGGGCTGCGAACTCCATGACGCAGATGAAATTCGTCGTGACGCGCTACTTCCAAATGTACTGGCGGACACCGACGTACAACTTGACGCGGATGTACCTTGCGATCTTCTTGGCAATTCTCTTTGGTTTGATCTTCGTGAGCAACAACGACTACGCTTCGTACTCGGGCTTGAACTCGGGTGTGGGAATGGTCTTCATGTCGTCCCTCTTCAACTCAATGGCCGTTTTCCAGAGTGTTATGCCTCTCACCTGTGCCGAACGCGAGTCTTTCTACCGAGAACGTGCTTCCCAGACGTACAACGCCTTCTGGTACTTCGTGGCTTCAACACTGGCAGAAATCCCTTACTGCTTCGTCAGTTCACTACTCTTTACGGTGATTTTCTACTACTTCGTGGGATTCACGGGCTTCTCGATCATGATCATCTTCTGGCTTCAGTCCTCGCTCCTGGTGCTCATGATGGTCTACTTGGCTCAGTTCTTCGTGTTCCTGACTCCGAGCGAAGAGGTGGCGCAGATCGTTGGTATCTTGTTCAACTCGATCTTCATGATGTTCGTGGGCTTCAGTCCCCCGGCCGACAGCATTCCCTCGGGCTACACGTGGCTGTACCGGATCTGCATCTTCAGGTTCCCACTTGCCAACCTCATCGCCGTGATTTTTGCCGACTGTGACGAGCTCCCGACATGGAACGAGACCACGCAGGAGTACGAGAATATTGGATCTCAACTGGGTTGTCAGCCTATGGCTGGAGCTCCGGAGAACGTCGGTCACAGCACGCTCAAGGAGTACACGGAGGAGTATTTCGGCATGAAGCACAGCCAAATTGCTCGCAACTTCGGCATCACCATTGGTCTCATCGTGCTTTTCCGGATTTGGGCGGCATTGGCGATGCGGTATGTTAACCATCAGAAGAAGTAAGGACCTGTAGTTTCCTGAATTACAATACAAGCAAAAAACATTGTTGGATAAAAGAGGATGGATTATCTCTTGGTGATCTGTAGACTAGGCCAGTCACAGTCGAAAGATCTTGAAGAACTTTGGAGCCTCGATCGACAGCACAATTTCAACACCAAATGACAACCCCCTCTGTAGCTAAAAGAACATGCAGAATCCGTAAACCTACCACGGAACACTTTCCAGACACCGTTGTTCATGGACTCATCAACTGGTGCACCACTTTGGCCAGTAGATCGATATTTTCCAGTGTCGAGTTGTTCCCATAGTTGGTGATCAACTGTTCTAGCACAGAGCCCAGAGCAACTCCATGATCGAGGTGAAGAACAGATCGTGTAAGGATCGTCGCATCCCTGGCTTTCGACTTCGTGGTCGCTTCCAACAGTTCCAGTACATGACGAAAAGGATCAATCCAAAGAAGTTTCCCTTCACTGACGATCACATTCTGCACGCGAGGATCTCCATGCGGAACCCCTTTGTTGTGGAGCAGCCATAACAGTTCGAAGAGCTGCTGCACCGCCTTGTGTGTCGTTGGGCGAGGCAATGGAGTCCCGACTGGAGACAGCAACAACGCCCCGCCAAGTCCAGTGTAATTAACGTCATCCGGTCCGTCAACCTCAATGCAAAGTACCTCTTCCACAGGACGTACAGTCAAGCCTGTATGCTGGCCATACGACAAGACTTCCTCCTCGCCATATAGTCGTGCAGCGTATTCTTCATCACAACTGACCTTCAACGCCATAACCTGCTGTCGACCTCGTAGAGTCACCTTGAAAACGTAGCCGAATGCTCCACGACCCAGAAATGCGTCGCCTTCCACCACATCAACGCTCAAAGAAGAGCAAGCTCTTGCTAAGAATACTGGACATGGAGACAATTTCTTCATGATGAAGTTTTGAAGAGCATCTTTCGAGCCTTTAGAGACCCACGTCGACTTCTCAACTTTGACGACGGCTGAATTGTAGCTCTCGATCAGCCAAAAGGAACGACAGTCAAAGAGAATGCCATAGGCCGTGTGGGTCAGATTCTCCAGGTACTGAATCATTTGGCCAAATGCTTCATCCGTTATGGTGAGCTGCCGTTCGAACAAGAAGACGCAGTCGTACAATTCTTCCACTGCTACTCCACATCGAAATCCATTCCAATTGTTTGCGACAGACTTCGAACGATACATCCCAGTGTGGGTGGCAAATGCATCCGGTTTGAGGACTGTAGTACTCTTGGGCACAACATCCTGAGCCAACCACGGTTCCGCACTCTTGATGAGAACCAAATCGTAGCGGGCCAACACGTCGTTGAGGTAAGGAGCAATAAACGTGTCAAGATCAGCCTCCTTAGTCATGGCATCAACCTGAGCCTGAACTTCCACCGACCAAAAGGTTTCTCCATTCTCCACTGGAGCAATTTCAATCATCAGATCGTCCTTTTCCAGTCTCAGACGTTCTTGAAGTCCAATCCACGCAGTCGTGTAGGATTTTGGAGCTTTGTGTGGCAATTCAGCTGTAGCTCTAGTCTGTTGTTGGTAGTAATAGCTATCGATAGCTCGACGTTGACGCTTGAACGCTTCTTGAATCTCCACGAATGATTCATGATAAGTTGCAGGAAATGCTGGTTGACGCTCCTGCGGAACCACCATCAGTACGTGGATTGCCTTGCTCCTCGGACTTCTGCCAAACAAGTCGGCAATTCTTTCCGAGGCTTGCATTTCCACATATGAAGTGGCATTTGCGCTCAAGAGCACTGCATTCAGCGTTGAATTTTGTTTTATCCACTTGATGCCCCGTTTTGCCAGAAAAAGTTGCAGTTGGTCTGCCGCGCATGTGATGGAGTAGAGCTTCTCCCTCTTGATCGCCTTCTTCAAGTCATCCACCGACAGATCCTCGTTGATATCGACGGAGAACACACCACCTGCCCCACCAATCTTCGCACAAAAGAGCTTGACCATCTCTCAGCAGATTCTGGAATGAAAGATGCCACTTTGCAACCCATTTCTGCAGACATTGTGGGACACATTTTATTCGAAGCTGGCATTCGGCACCCACACCTTGCTACAATGTAGAGCCATTCTTAATCTCAAGTTGCTGCTGTCTTGACCTGCGTCTTGGAGCTAGCTAGCAACGTGGACATTATCATGGTTGCGAAAAATAAAATTAAAAACGCTTCTTCTTCTTCTCAAGATTTAAGAAAATCAAATGCTTCTTCTTCTTCTTCTCAAGATTTTCTTCTTCTCCACCCACACCTTTCATATATGTATGCGTTTCAATGGGATTACGGGAGTGATGGTCTGTATCCATTCCTTTTGTACTCCAGTGCGGAATCCATTCGCGATGGCTTGGGGCAAGAATCGTCGCTCTCCTTCATCGTCTTCTGGACGTCGTCGCCCTCCTGGGGAGCTCACAGAGCAGGATATATTGCGCAGCATCCAGCAGAGTCCCGTGCGTGTGCGTGTGTCCCTCCAATTGGGAGCTGAAGACGATACTGAGCCTCTAAAGGATCTTTTGAGTCGGTTTGAGCAGCAATTTGAAGCGAGACGAAGAGATGCAGTGACGCAGAGCCATCATATTCGTGTGGGGTTGCTGGAATGTGGATTGCATTCGTGGCAGCATCTGCTGGAGCTTCAGCGCGTGCTGGCAGCGCTGAAAAGACCCATAAGTCAAGGAGAAGAGGCACAATTGATGTCTAAAACGCGGTTAAAACATAATGCTAAGTACGACGAGTGGATGTTGAGCTTAGGTTTCAACAGAGCATCAGAGGACGAGTTGTGGAGCTTCGCAAGCAGTTTAATGTTGAGACTGAAGAGCTGTGGGGTTCTATCAAGAGTTCTATTAACTTCACATAGACTGACAGTGCCTCTGGAGACAGCATTTGTGGAGTGGGGGAGTATGGAGGTTGACAAGTTTACGTGGGAAGGAAAACACACTTGGAGTCAAGTGGTGGTGCAGCTGGAGGATGAATGCAGAGAGGAAATTCAACGGGTGTTTTTGCCTTCAATTTGTCCCGTGAAAGACGATCCTCTCGCTGAGCTGAGATACCCCGAGTTGATACCTCTTGTGGATAATATGCTGAGTGGAAATACCGATGTGAAGAAGCCTGTAGTGGTGATTTTAAGGGGAATTCCGGGCAGTGGGAAGAGTACACTTGGACGAGAGATCGAGGTCATTTGTCGTCAGCGTGGAGTGGCGTTTACGGCATGCTCCGCTGACTTTTTCTTTGAGACGCCAAAGGGGTATGTGTTTGATGTCAGCAAGCTTGGATCTGCCCACAGCGAGTGCAAGGCAGGGTTCACTAAAGCTATTCACGGAGATATTCCCCGTGTTGGTGGTGGAAGAGCTACACAGCATGTCGTGCTGGTCGACAACACCAACACCCAGCGGTGGGAATATGAGACGTACGAAAATATTGCGATGTCGCGTGGAAGCCACGTACATATCGTTGAAATGAGGAGTGAGGATGCTCTTATGGCATATCGAATGGGTCAACGCAATTCGCATGGAGTACCTCCTGACAAAGTTGTCAGCATGTTCATGCGATGGGAGGAGGATCCACGTGCATACAGCTTCACCCCGCAGTTCGAACATGCTAGGCTCACCCGAAACCCATTATCGGATGGGGACGTCGGTGGGTTAACATATCTCGGCCTCTTTTTGGACTGCGATTCCCAGCGGAAGTTGCTGTCAGAGATACCCCCAGTTCACAAGAGTACGCTTGCCGACCATATTACATTGTTTTACCGGCCGAACAAGCAGTATACCCGAGATGCTGAACTTGGTGCGTCATTTACAGTACGTGGAGTTGAGGTGGTACAAGATGACCGTGGCCAGACTCTTCGTGTTGAACTGGATGATGACTTACCCTTGCAAGTGCGAAACAAAATCCCACACATTACTATATCGACGGTAGACGGAGTGAGTGCGTCTTATTCCAATGATCTCTTGGATAGCGCTTCAGCTAAGCGGACAGTGCTTGACCCGCCCATTGAGCTTACAACGTATCTCGGCGCTGCTCTTTTTATTCAGAACCAGCGGGTGATCTCGACGTCTCCACCGTTTGGTGTAGATATATGCTCATCCAAGAACGTGGATGAAGATGCCAAAAAGTTTCAGGCTGACACGATCTCAAGGTTATTTGTTTTGTACGTCAGCGAAAGTGACCTGGCGGGCAGCACCGGAGAAGACGCAACCAAACTGTTGTGGCAAGGCCAGATCTTACGCAGCATGGGTTCTCGTGTTAGATCACGCCGGTTACTTTGCGTCCAAAGAGAGGTGGTATCGTCTTCATCGTCTCTTCATAGCATCCTGAAAACCCGCTCCCTTTTCCTACCAGCTCAATACTTCGATGACATGGTGATGATTGAACAGTCTCCATCTTTTCAAGGGTTTGAGGACACTGTATCGAAATACGTACTAGCACCCAGTTTTGGTCGGATTGCTCAGTTCACGCTTATGACATCGGTGGCAGAATCGACGCAGTGGCCTCTGCACAAGATGATCTGCCTTCGGGATGCCTCACTCAGCGCTACGCGTATTGATCTCCAGGAACAAGTGGCACAGACTACCACCACACTGTCGCCAGCGTGCACCACAATCTTATCGTCACTGGATATACTCGGCATCAACATTCAAGAGGAAGCACGAAGCACGATCGTTGCTGGCATAGGTTCCGTGCGTGATGCCTGGACTCTCGTTGTTGGAACTGATGATCGGTATGCTGTGCAACGGATGGACACTACGTTACTTGGATTGAGCTCAAGTGTCGTCGAGGTAAGCTTAACGTTGCCACACAATACTACCTCTACCGATCTACAGATACTCGAAACGAAACTCTTGAGAGCGCTGAACAGCTCTCAAAGTACCCGGCACATCGTCCGATCATGCGCTCCTGGCCAGTTCTACTTCAGTTTGAGTACTCTTTCAAGTTGTGCTCTCAATTTCTGCGTGCGAATGACGAGTCACCCCCATAACGATGGCAGTGATGACGTCCAACTGAAGTTTTGCGAAACCCAGCTACGGGTGAGCCGTGAGATATGCGATATTGAAGCATACACTGTGCTTGTTGCGCTTCTGCGCGCTATCCTCTTGCGTTGTTGCAGTTTACTGCCAAGTGAGTGCCGTTTATCGTCGCTGATCAACCTCACGAGTGAGCGGTTGATACTGCACTATCTTGAAAATATCGGCGGAGAGCATGCAATACCAACTGCAGACGAAGTAACCTCCGGTCGCATCATCTTCTCACTGTACGATCTCCTGGCCTTACTGTCCAAGTTGAGTCCGACAGAGTGGTCTACTGCTTTCGGAGATTCACTGCTGGAGCTACAAGGCAGCAGAACAGCACAGACAATGTGGCGGCAAGCGCTTGAAAACGTAGCACGAAACAGCACGACCATCCTGGCCTCCCATCGCTGTGTTAACTTGAAGCAGACAACCCAATTGAACCCAAAAGATCATGTCCAGGTGGTTGTTGATCTCATGAAGGTAAGTCCAACCGGAAATGGCCACGAGTCACCCACGCGCGCATACATAGAGGTGTCGAGCCGATCTACATGGAGCTCGTTGCATTCGCTAGCGTGCTGCGACAAGCTGAGGAGCGCGGCCGCGATGGTGTTGGCTCAAGACGACGACAGGAACAATGGCGACAGGCTTGAATTTTTCACCTGTGCGCCAAGTTTGGTGTCTCGCCGCGTGGACGTGATGTCTTCGTCGCTTGATCTTCTGCGCGATGTCCTGAGTAAGCTTGACGCTATTGAAGGTGGTTCTGAGGGTGCGCTTTCCGGTGACTACACGATTTGTATGGAAGAGACCGACGAAGAAATTTTCGTTGATCTTCCTGGGTCAGGCTGAGCAACAAGAACGACAGTGCGATGAGAGGAGTGGGCCACGGCTCGATGGTTGGATTACGATATGCATTACGCGGTCTTCGACGTAGCTCAAGGGTGGACAAACGGCAAGTGCATGCACTTGGAAGCTCGCGCCTTTAGCAATGCTCCTCGGATGTGCCGTGGCATCAACAGCATGGTAGTATTTAGTGCAGACAGATTTAAAAGACAATGCATGTGTCGCCGATACTGGTATGAAGCTGTACGGCAATCAACTCCAAGGCACCACCGACAACTGGAACACCATTACGAACAGAAAGCAGGATGACCATGACCCGTTTGTGCGAGTTACACATCGCTCAACCAGCTTCAAGATGAGAGCCACAACCGGTCGACCCTCTACGTACCGATATACCGATGGAACGGTCAAGTCTCTCCTACGGGTCGCATCTCACGATCATCCGCCCGCTCCATATTCCGAGCCACCAGCCACGCGCAGGTCCCCCCGCTCGCTCGATCTGTCAGCCACTCTTCCTTCTCTTCCCGCGTCCGACCGGCATAACGGAATACTCCAGCTCAGGCTCGAAGAGCGACGATGGAGCCGGCGTTGATGGCGATGCAGACGCTTTGTGAGCGCTCCTGGGAGCTGCGACCTCTGTGCGAGACGCTGCTGGGACGACTCGTAGCCATCTGCGGCTATACGGACCATTTTCGGCAACAGGATCCTGCACCGACGGACAACTCGGCAGAGAAGGAGCTGCAGTGGCCCAAGCAAGTTGACGCAGCTTTATCGCGCTTTACGCTGCTGCTGGAGAGTGTAGCAGCCACGGAGAGTGCCGTGTTTCGACTGGCAGTAGCCCCTTCTCCTGTTCGAGAGCTGCGGTCGCTGCACGTGTGGCTGGATGCGTCATTTCGTGGGTTACATGCTGAGCACGTGGATCCAAGTGCTTCCTGGGCTCAAGAGTGGGAAGAAGAGCTGGAGCGTGTGGAACAAGCGCTGCAACTGGCTGCTCGAGCACAAGTGGACGCGGCGGCGGAAAGTTCTGCTGATGAACAGCTCGAGATGGTCGCAGTGGTCAAGTTCTCCTTCAAGCAAGTGCAGGACGTGAGTAGACGATCCAAGAAGAAGAGATTAAGTCGAAGTTACGCTGGCAGTGAAGGAGCTGGTGAGATGCAGAAGGAAGATGGAGCAGCGCTTTTCCCGGACCACGAAGAGTCCCTGCGCGTGCTGTTCCGCAGACTGGTTCGTGTCTGCGGGGTTCAAGTGCCCGTGCTGCCGTCTTGGTTTCTTTCCCCTGCTGAGGTTGCCCTGAATCCAACCACTTGTTTCCGTAGCGGCCCGCAGTGCCAGATCACGAGCGCTAGTTGGATGCGCAGTCGTGGCCAGAGGAAAAGCGGGGTGCAACAACTTCTCATCAAACAGCCTGTTATTGGCAATGGAGCGGATGCGAAGGAAATCATCGAAGCAGTGAAGCGCGAGACTGAGTTATTGCGAGATGTTGTCGTTCACCCGCACGTGCTACAGCTAGCAGGTGCTTCGACGTTTGGCTCCCATCCGTTTGTGGCGTTCGTGAGTCCATGGGCAGCTCCTGAGCCTGGTTCCGCGACAGTAACGTCGTTGGAGGACTATCTTAACCTGTCTGTGGACCATAGACGGCAATTGTTTCGCCTGCTAGCTCAAGCTGCTACTGGTCTGCAGAGTCTTCATGAGGCATCATTAATCCATGGTGATCTCTGCTGCGCGAACATTGTAGTTGGAGACGATGGCCAAGCCAGACTTGCCAACCTCCGATCGTTTTCACTATCTCGTTGTTCTTCAGAGGAGGACATCAATACAGCCCCCGCTCGCTACGCAGGGTCTCTAAGATGGCAAGCGCCCGAGTTGCTGAAAGAGGAAGCCAAGGCGGAACTCGCCTCCGATATTTATGCGTTTGGAATGACCGTGTTGGAGGCTCTATCGGAAGAACTGCCGTGGGGTTTCATGGCAGATGATGAAGTTCGTGAAAGGGTGTTGGCAGGCAAGATGCCAGCTCCTCCTGTTGGAGTGGAAGAGAACGTGTGGTCGCTCGTCGAGGCCATGTGCGACCACGACCAAGCCGCTAGACCTGAAATCAATACTGTTGTTGAGGAGCTGCAGGCTTTAGCCGAAGAAGAGCGCGCGCGTGACGGTGACGACAAAACCCTTGAAGATGATGCAACTCGTGCGCTACCATTGCATCGAGTTTCAAGCGCTGATTATCTAAACAGAGTAACAGCTTCTCCCTTCGCTACGCCATCCAAAATTGCTTTGACTCAACCAGAGTTGGTACGTCGACAAAGTAGCCCAACAGGCCACCCGCCAGTGAAACAACCTACAGCCATCGGAATCCCTGTCCGTGATCTACCGGCTTCACATGAGCCTCATTCACCTACCGCAAAGGTAGCTATAGTTGAGCTCCGACAGAAGTGGTTGGGTGTCAAGATCAATTCTATCGGAAACCACGTAGTAGTGAGCAAATTCTTGCGAGCGGAGTCAGGTGCGGCTGGAGAGATTGAAGCTTCCGGTCGTGTGGAGCGTGGCGATATCATTGTGGCAATCAACGGCCAGAGCGTACGCGGTCTTGATCGTCTCCAGATTGGTGCTATCGTCCAAAGTTCTCCACGACCGCTGGAGGTTTCGTTTAAGCGGGAGCCTCAGCTGCTTACAGACTCGTTCCGATTCCGTGGCCTCGCGATGGATCCTCGTTGGCGTGACCGTGGCTCGGCTCTGCCTCTGCCGGGATCGTTGAGTAATATGCTTGCCACCAGACGAGAGGAAGGGAACTTCGAAGCTGGAAATCCAACTGATCCGTTCTCAATTGAGATGTGGTTCTCGCTCGCTGAGCATGGAGACACATTCCTGGGAGGAATTCTCTTAGGCGCACAGGACTTGCCTTTCCAAGAGACAAGTGATGCAAGCGGCTGGCCTTATGTCCACCAGCAACTTCTATCAATCGACCCCATGGGCAACCTCTGGTGCTCGTTCCTGAATCGTCCAACGCCAATTTGTGTGGCTCGTGAGCTCTCGACAAACCACTGGTATCACCTCGTAGTTACATACGGCGGAGATGCTGACTCGGACTGCACCAATTTCTCCAGGAACGACCAGCCTGAGCAACTCTTGACTGTATATCTGAACGGAGAGCAGCGCATCTCAGACGCTGGTGTGTTGCTTGCTGATTGGGAAAAGCTACGTCACGTGAACGTTGGCTCCGGTTGCATCAGTGGTCTCGCCCCAGCTAAGCCAGAGTCTCACTTCTCCGGCTGGTTTGGTTTCAGCGGCCTGGTATTCGACATGCGCGTGTGGCGTCGTAAAGAACTCACCAGCTCCCAAGTTCAGCTTCTCTTCCGTGGCAGTAGTGACTTCGTAGACGACGCCAATTACTCGCTCCGTCGCGATCTCCTAGGTGATGCAGTTGACCAGATCTCGGATCGGAGTCGAAGGAAGCGCTCAAGTTCTGCCCGTGCTGCCAAGTTGCAAGGGCCACCATTTGCCGAACTCGTTCACACAACGTGGCCTCGTCAGGTTGGTGCACAAGTGTACAGCTAGGAAGTCGTAGCTGCTAATTGTCCAGTCTCCAGTGTTTTGTTGCGCGTAAAGGGAAATCCATCGATGTTGTTGCTGTTGGTCACGCACTTGGTTAGCTGTCACCTCGTCACATATTGGTGTTTCACACACTATGTATCCATCTATTGCCTAAATCAGGGATACCGTCATGCAACCAGTAGCTGTTCTTACTTTAATCAAGATAAAATTCAACAACCGGTATAAACTGTCTGTCCTATGTTAGGCAGTAATCCCTATGGCCGCCTCCCAGCATTTTCGCATCTGCGAGATCAGTGTGAGCCCTCGTTGTGTTCTCTGGGCGATAACTTGCCCCCCAGACGTCCTCTGTCGGCACGTAGCAGCTCGACGTGTTCTACGTCACTCCCTCTCTCTAACTAGCTGCGTTTTGCTCTCCGATTCGCTGTGAAACCCACGGTATCTACGTTTCTGCGGCGGTATGGTGACGATGCCTCGTTTGGACGAGCCAACGGCTCTACGGCGCTTCCTACAATCGCAAAGTGTGGCAACAATGAGTGGCGATATGATGTCGACGTTACTTTCTGAATTGCGGCGTATGTCGACTCCTGGAGACGCAAGCAGTCCTAATTCAGTACCTTTAGAACAAATGTCTGCATTCCTGGATGCTATTCTACTGGCACATGCAGATCGGTTAATGCTTCAAGATAATTCTCAAGACATGGCTACACTACTGCAGAATGAAGATCAACTTCCTCCAGTGACTAAAGACGCCTTCTTCGAGCGATTCAAGCCTAAAAGCAGCACCCAAGTGCTCTGTGGCTATCTGTTCCAGCGAAACGACATTGTGTTCAACTGCAAGACGTGCCAGTCCGACGAGACGTGTGTTCTGTGTCTAAAGTGCTTCCAAAACGGCAATCATGAGGGCCACGACGTCTTTTTCCACCGCACAAGTCCCGGAGGAGTCTGTGATTGCGGAGACAGCGAAGCTTGGGCTCCTGACGGCTTCTGTGTCTATCACGGACAAAGGGATGGAGACACAACAGCCAATTCCAATAGTGAACACGCAGGAACGTTGCCAGATGAGATCGTGCAAGTGGCTGACGCTTTGTTCTCGGCTATTGTGGATTTCTGTGTGGATATGGCCAAGAGATCCATGCAGGTGTTCGACGCTGAGTATGTGGATACACAGGGACGTCAGACACTGCATGAATTACGGCAGAACTTACAGGAGCGAGGATATACGATGGAGGATGTGCAGGCGATGGAGAAACTGTTTCACGTCCGGATCTGCAACGATGACGTTCATTCTGACGAGGATTTAATCCGCTCGTTATCGCAGAAGCGGATCCCACGACCTGAAGATCTCGTGCGAGCTATCGACTCGAATGGATCGGAGATTGTGGCACAGAATTTGACGCTAAGAGATGCGCTGACGCTCATGCAGGCGCTCAAGAGCGAGGGCTGGCACGTGTGTGTTGTCCAGGACAAATTTATTCATGATGAGGACGTGTTGTTACGTGTGACGCAGTGGGTGAAAGCAATCTGCTCGTTATCGAAGCAGCTTCACGTTCTCTTTTGTGACAAGCTCTTCGCTACCAACGGTCAGAGCAAGGAGCCGATCCAAGTTATGTTCCTCTCGGACCCTTACTTCCGGAAGGATATCGTGCTGGAACTCTATGAATTGTATTTGAAACTACAAGGAGATAAAGACCCCAAGTTACAGTTCTCCATCGTGTTCCTGAAGGTGTACAACCGGATGATGTTGAAATACTTTTGTGGAGTTGGCACCCGTGAAGAATCGCTTTTCCAGTACGGCGTGCAGATCCTCACGACGCCATCTATTGTGCATCACTTAGCCAGTCTTGGACTGTTGGATATGCTGTTGGATACAATCAACACGGCGCTGGAGATGGCACGTTCGCCTACGTTGCCACCACATCAGCACCAGGGTGTTCATCACACTCTGGACTGCGATCATCCTCTGTTGAAATTCAAGCGGTATCATTTCGTGATTGAAAACTTTGGCTATGTGCTCGGGATCCCTGCGATGTCCAGTGCTCTTCTCCTCCGCTCGAATTTGCTGGAGAAATGGCTGGATGCACTGGCAGAGATCCAGGGGCTGGACCCTCAGGTGAGGATACAGGATGGACGTGCACACGTCACGTATGAGACGCAGTCGTGGCTCACAGCATTCGCGTTCCACGCCAATGTGAGTAAAATTTTGACGTTTATCTCGAAAGGTCTTCGCTACCATGAAGCTGTCGACACAGGCGTTCGCAATCGGGATCGGGAGCAGATGGTGTTTAACATGCTCGAGGGCTTCTGGGATCAGTTAGACACAGCAGGAATGGCTACAACTCGATTGCAACTGTACATCCCGCCGTGTGGGAGACTTATGGGATCTTCTTCTACGGAGCAAATTGTCAAGTATGATGTATCTACACAGCCAGTTTCTTTCCACAACCCACTACACGGTTTGCTAGCCAGTTTTCTCATCGAGAGTCTGTACTACGGACCGCCCCCGGTTCCTGGAAGCGGTGTGCCGTGGATTACCGATTGGAGCGCACTGTTTGAACGCTCAATGGCGAAGGTCCTGCAGTTGGATGGGGTAGAAGGCGAGACAAAGAACGAGTTTGTCCGACACAAGAAGACGATGCTGATCTACGGGATGATGGAGTACCCGCTTCGGTCGTTGGTATTATGTGCGCAGATCAGCTGCGGTCTTTGGATACGAAATGGTCAGAACATGCAACGCCAGATGCTCAATTACACGAGCCCACCATGGTGCAGTGAGTTACGGGACTTGGATCTCTTCCTGGTGCAGGTAAGTGCGACAATCGTTGGTTTCCCCAAGTTCTTGACAATTTTCTTCGATCGCTTTGGGCTGTCCGAGTGGCTCCTCACATGGTCCAATGCTCGCAACGCGAGTGACGAGAGCTCCGGAATCTCTGCCCGTGAGGCGCAATCCACAACTGCGGAAGACGAGAAACTCGTTGGAGTTTTAGAGGCGGCGCTGCTGCAGTTGATCTGGACTGTGACTGAGCTTACTCCCCCATTAGACGCGATTGAGCAGCAAGATACGGTGCTTCGTCGTGAAATTATCCATCGTTTGAGCCAGCACCCGTGCCGTTTATCAGAATTACTGGACCAAACTACGTTCGTTGTTTCCACACCTTTCGGAGGAATTTCTGCTCGTCAAGAGAAGCAACATCTTACCCGTTTGGAACGCATTTTGGAAGAAGTAGCCGACGAACAGGTAAAACGTTCGGTTATGGTGGCACCGTTAGGTGACGGCGCAGGAGATGACTCAATGGGTGACGGGGCTATGGAGCCTACCAAATTCACTTTAAAGAAGGAGTACTTCAAAGAGTACGACCCGTCGTTCTACCACTTGAGTCGATCCAGCCATGAAAAAGCTCAATTTGCAAGGCAAGAAGCTCTATTCAGGACGTGGAAGGTAGAGGACCCTCCAGTTCCATTAGTAGCTCAAATCCCACCTCCGCACGTATCCTTGGGCTCAATGCGTTTCCTGGTGCTGGAAAAAGGACTGTTAGGCGTCTTGAGACTTGTTTTGGAGGACGCCTGTGCTGCTGATGGCCCGTGTCAGGGAAGAAGCGGTACCCCTGGAGTGAAGAGGACAAATGTCATGGTGGTTTTGCGTACTATTCACCTGATTAATCTTATTGTGCTCGTGCTGAAGCGTGGTGCAAGTGGAGCTACTCTACGCGTAGAAAATGAAGTTGTTCTATCCGAGAGCAAGAGACGCCAATCGCTTGCGTTGCTGCGCAATGGTCCTGAGGCGTTTGGAGAGTCTGAGACGAGCGTTCGAGGTAAAAAGCGCGTCAAGAGGCAACCAATGTCCAGTGAAGATGGCGACGTGCAGATGAGCAGTGACAGTGACCAGGGAGACTGCAGCGAGGTGAAGGAGCTGAGTATCGTCGCTTTGCTGGTGGCACTTTCAAAGGATATGGTGAAACACGACTTCGAGACCTCCAAGTCAACAATCTCAGCCATTTACTGGATCCTGAATGAATTGGCAGCCTTGGATCGAGTTATCCACGCTTACGTGGAGCTTAAAGTGTGGAGTGGGATGAAGAAGCATGAGGAATTAGTGGCGGAGAACGGAATGTCCAAGGTTGAACTGAAGAAACTCCACCAACAGCGTGCTATTGCTGCAATGATGGCACGACAGAAAGCTTTCGCACAGTCTAGTGCTTTTGCTGATATGGACGATGAGGACGAAGATGAAGATGACGCCGGATCTGGGGCTGGGAAGGACCTGGACGACCCTAATCATGAACTTCCTGGTCATACTGTCGTTTACCGCCCGCCCCCACCGCCTGACTGCATTATTTGCTCGCAGAAGGAGAAGGACGAGCCGATAATGTACATTGGACATGCGCAGATGAGTCGAGTTAACGTCCACGCTTACGAAAATCTCCCTGGTGATGTGGAGACTGCTGTAGCCGAAGGAAACAAGAGCAGTGACTCCAGCAGTACCTCTGCTTCTTCGGCTTTCCCCCCTCAAATTCATATTTCGCTCTGTGGCCACGCTGTCCACCTGCATTGCTGGCAGAAATACTTCGAGTCGGTCAAGGCGCAGTCTCGCTTCAATCTTGAGCATAGCCAGACCAACATCGCTTTTGACGCGCACTTTGGCGAGTTCCTGTGCCCATTATGTCAGGCACTGAGCTCTATGCTGGTCCCGTGTTTGCCGATTTGTGAGCCGTTAACGTCCGCAGACCAGCAACGCGACCGTGACGCCATGGAGCGAGTATTCCAGTCCAAGCAAGATACATCCAGCATTTTATCCTGGCTCTCGGATGGGTTACCCAGTCGATTGGAGGCCATAGACGAGAGTATGAGTGACGACGACGAAGAAGAAGGAGACGAACGGGTCCAGCTAAAGCGTCAAGATAATATCCGAGCGATGAATCAGTTCGCTGTTTCGTTTTTGGAGGCGCTCCGTTTCCAACCAGAGATGACGCATCTTGCTACAGCGATGAGTGCTCTGAAGAAGGGATTCTTCTCTACGGGACCTCAGTTGGCGCACTTGATCTGGAGTTCAGTGGCTTCGACCATCACGAGCACTCAGTTGAGCGGTATTTCGTCTGCAATCTTCTCACTGGAAACGTATTTATCATCAACGAAGAACGGGAACAAGGGAGGTCACTGGCGATCCAGTTCTTCATCGACTCGGACTAATGGAACCGCTGGGCCTGCAACGGCTGCGTCTTCCTTCTCTTCGCTGAGAATCACCAGCATCTTAAACCCAGCAGTTCCGTGTTTGAAAACTCGAGTCGCTGTGTCTCTACCGGAAGCTTTGGACCCTCAGCTGGATCAATTCACGCCAAAGGACGATAGTAAGCTGAATGTGCTGCTTCGCTCTCTGCGACGAATGCCGTTGCTGTTCACGAACCGGCGTCGAGGCTTCTACCAGAGTTTGTGCTTCCCTATTGCGCAGAGCCTTCGACTCGCGTTGTCACCTGACCAATGGTTGGATACGTTGTCTCAAGGCCCTCCACTGCAGCTGGGAATGCCTATCCTGGGCCAGGACTTGTTTTACTGGTGTGTAGCCATCTGCAGCAGTATGTTGACTAGGAAAGCTGACATCCTGCTTACGATCCGGTCTCTGTGCGTCCTGTACATGGCCCAAGTGCTGCTTCAACTGTCCCAACTGGAGGCTGAAGACGAAGACGATTGCACAGAAGAAGAAGAAAATGACACAAGAGGAAAGAGATCAGCCTCGGCTGACGATGCGTCTCCCGAGCAAATGGAGGAAATGCAGCGAGGCCTTGAGGAGCTCATGGCGCGACTCGCAGAAGAGGCGGGGGTGGAGATGGCTACTAGTTCAAGAGAAGGCGATGGATCTTCTCGACGTTCACCCCCTCAAGGTCGTCAACTCCAACTGTTGTTCAAGTCGTCGTGTTTGGCGTTCATGCGGCAGGTGACGCTCTTGTGTCGAGCATTTTTCAGAGGTGAGCAAGATCCCGATGCGTCTTGGAGCGCCAACTTTGTGAGCTCTCTACGCCTCAGTACCAACTACCACGACATGTGTCAGCAATTGGGACTACCCAGAATCTCTCAGTTGTTAGCAGACGAAGCTCTTGTCGATTACCTCTTACAAGCTGCTCGTGAGCTGCGTACTCGACCTACCAGTGCAGCAGTTTCTGAAGAAGTTCAGCTTCGCTACAAGCAGCACGGTCACGTTGACCCACTGGTGACTGAATTGCAAGAGTTGATCTCCAGTGAACAAAAGGACGGAGGCAAGTTCATCGCTCGTAGCAACTTATCAGAGATTCCGAAGCTCCCACTTCGACTGGAACCGGACGCGCAGCAGCACAAAAGCTTGTTCCACTTCGCTAACACTCGCCTGGTCAAACTGGCGTCGTCGTACACAGATCTGCACTCGGAGGTGCTGGGCAAGAGCAAGTGCAAGCAGACGTGGAAGACAGTGGAGAACCCTGCGATCTGCCTCGTGTGTGAGCAAGTGCTGTGTGCTGGGACCGAGTGCTGTCGTCGACGCAGTGACAACATGGGCGCGTGCACGCACCACGCCATCACGTGCGGCGCTGGCGTGGGGCTGTTCTTCCTCATGCGCTCGTCGTCAGTGCTGCTGGTCTTCGGTCCTCGCAGTTCGTACTTCGGATCGCCGTACCTCGACATGTTCGGAGAAGAAGACATCAACGTGCGTCGAGGACGACCTTTGTACCTGAATGCCAAGCGCATGAAGGCGCTGCAAGCTTTGTACGCGAACCATCAGCTGGCGAACGAGGTGGCTCGCAATCGACGCACGTCCGACCAATACATCCGCAATAACTATTACTGAAGGAAGGTAGATAATTCAAGAAATCTCCTCAACACTGCTAATGTATTAACATTGCAGATATAATGATGCATTGTGGGGCCATGTTAACGGAGCACAATGTAGTGATGAAGGTCTGTAACAAGCTTATGTGATACCGTGTCTTATAGGTTGGGCTTCGAATAATGTTCATGTCTGCAGAAGTGGGTTGCAAAGTGGCATCCTTCATTCCAGAATCTGCTGAGAGATGGTCTTTTGTGCGAAGATTGATGGGGCAGGTGGTGTGTTCTCCGTCGATATCAACGAGAATCTGTAGGTGGATGACTTGAAGAAGGCGATCAAGAGGGAGAAGCTCTACTCCATCACATGCGCGGCAGACAGACTACAACTTTACTTGGCAAAGCGGGGCAATACGTGGTTAAATCTGAATTGGAATGCGAATTCCGTTCTGAAAGCAGTGCAATTGAGTGGAGATGTCACTCCGTACGTGGAGATGCAAGCCTCCGACCGAATTGGCGACTTGTTTAGCAATAGTCCGAGGAACAAGACGGTTCACATACTGATGGTGGTCCCACGGGAGCGTCAATTGTCAACTCCTCAAACGTATCATGAGTCATTTGTGGAGATTCGAGAAGTGTTCAAGCGCCAAAGACAAACTATCGACAGCTATTGCTATCAACAGCAGACTAGAGCTACAGCTGAATTGCCACACAAAGCTCCAAAATCCTATACAACTGCATGGATTGGGCTCCAAGAACGTCTGAGACTGGAGAAGGACGATCTGATGATTGATATTGCTCCACTGGAGAATGGAGAAACCTTTTGGTCGGTGGAAGTTCAGACTTACGTGGATATCATTACGAAGGAGGCTGACCTTGACACGTTTATTGCTCCTTACCTCAACGACGTGTTGGCCCGCTACGATTTGGTTTTCATCAAGAGCGCGGAACCGTGGTTGGCTCAGGATGTTGTGCCCAAGAGTACTACAATCCTCAAACCAGATGCATTTGCCACTCACGCTGGGATGTATCGTTCGAAGTCTGTCGCAAACAATTGGAATGGATTTCGATGTGGAGTAGCAGTGGAAGAATTGTACGACTGCGTCTTCTTGTTCGAACGGCAGCTCACCATAACGGACGAAGCATTTGGTCAAATGATTCAGTACCTGGAGAATCTGACCCACATGGCCTATGGCATTCTCTTTGACTGTCGTTCCTTTTGGCTGATCGAGAGCTACAATTCAGCCGTCGTCAAAGTTGAGAAGTCGACGTGGGTCTCTAAAGGCTCGAAAGATTCTCTTCAAAACTTCATCATGAAGAAATTGTCTCCATGTCCAGTATTCTTAGCAAGAGCTTGCTCTTCTTTGAGCGTTGATGTGGTGGAAGGCGACGCATTTCTTGGTCGTGGCACACACTCTGTTTTCAAGGTAATTCGATCAAACGGAGAGGTTATGGCACTGAAAATCGCTGAGGGGGAAGACTGTGCTGGGCGTCTCGAGTTTGATAGATACCCCGCCTTGGCGGACGCCCAGGACACATGTTTGACCGTCCGTCCAGTAGGAAAAATCCTTGAGATTGAACTTGATGAACCGGTTGGTGGTTTTGAGGCGTATACTAGCGCGGCTTTGTTGCTGTCTCCTGTTGGGACTCCACTGCCTCACCCAACAACACACGAGGAAGTGCAGCAGCTCTTTGAACTGCTATGGCTGCTCCACAACAATGGCATACTACATCACAATTCTCGCGTGCAAAATGTGATCGTCAGTGAAGGGAAGCTGCTTTGGATTAGCCTTGTGGAGCCTTTCTGGGATTCAAGCACAACGGCCGCTAAGCTGAAAGAAATGGATGCGATGATCCTTGCCCGATCTATTCTTCACCTCGGCTATGGAACTGCTCTGGGTCCTGTACTGGAACAGTTGATCACCAACTATGGGAACAACTCGACGGTAGAAAATGTGAATCTACTGGCCAAAGTGGTGCACCAGTTGATGAATCCATGAACAACCGGTGATGGAATATGTTCGTAATACCTACGAGCCTTATCACTTCACGCACCAAGACAACTCAGTTAAGTCTCTAGCAATTTCTTGAATGCATAATAGGCAACTAACGTGAATACACGTTCTCTTTCTTTCCCAGAAGTAACCTACTGTACAAGTGAAGGCAGCCACTCCAAATAGCTACGTACACTCTGCCAGCATTCCTCCAGTGTTGTCTCAAGCCTCCAATGAGACAGAGATGGCTTGGGCAAGTCAACAACATGTTCCGATGGTCGTGTACAGAGTATTCTCTCGAGTTTCGATGGAGCAGTAGAATCTTGCAGCGAGTACCATGGTTGTTTCTCCAAGAGCAGTTCGTCCTGACATTCTGCAAGTTTCCCAATTTCTTCTTGACTCAAAGGTTTCCTCCAAACACGGAACTCGTCGACAACTCCATGGAAATTGTGCCACCCGCAGAACGTCCGAACGCTTCTAGTCCTCGTATCGCAACGAAAACTCGACTTCTGACTCCAAAATGACGATACAAAGCCCGTTCCAACCTGAACCTGCGAGAGTTCAAGCCATGAATGATGCAGTGTTCCCCGCAATTCACTCACCACTTGTCCATCAAGATACACGACCTGTTGACCTCGATTAAATGACAGGGCGAGGTGATACCAGCGACTGAAATCAAGTTTCGTTGCCACACAGTTAGCTCCGTCGTCGAGCAAGGAGCAAGACAAGTTTCGATCAGCGTCGACTGCCATCAACGCTACGTGGTGGTTGGTCCACATACAATTCTGCATCAACGGAGACTGTCCACCTAGTAGAACTCCTCCAGTCAACACTCCGTCCTGCTCTCCATCCAGTAGACTGAACCAGATATCCATAGCAAAGCACGAATCATCAGAGAACGTCTCAGTGAATGGCTCTCCAGTCATTGAACCGAGCACTAGAGCTCCGTATCCGGTCGATCCACCACCGTGACTCAATCGCTCCTGCAGCTTGAGACCTCGACACAGGAAAGACCGAGCTTGGACGTAGTTTTTCCTTGTGTTGAATTCCGGTGTTGTTAGACGGGTATTCCAGTATCCGGAGCTTGAAAAGTGCTGCAAACATTGGCTATTGACATGGGAGAGCTGGAAAAGGTCCCAGCCGGTCAAATACTCGCTAACAGCGTGTAACGTGTCTGTGGGTAATATGTGAAGTAGTTCTGGCATTGTAAAATTGCCTTCCGGTCTTGAGTGTAAATGGGAAAATGTGGGTATTGGAGGTCGCAGAGGTGACACGCTACATGTCCATGTAGAGACCGTGGATACAACTTCAAAGTGTGATGCATTCGCGTCGACAAAAAAACAGTATGTCTATGAGATGGCTGCAAATGATCTACTTTGCAGCAAATGCAGGTCCCTTCTTCTTCTTCTTGTAGACCTTGTTGTAGATACCATTAGCCCAGGCAAGTTCGTATCCATCCCATTGGTTGATCTTGCGTGCTAATTGCTGGTCAGCAGTCCCTAGGGCCTTGTAGAACTGCTGCGTTTTTTCGGTGAAGCTCAGCTTTTGCCAATCCGCATATTTCCCCAGTGAAGCTTCGAGTCCCATGGCCTGATACATGTACTCGGGGGAAACCTTGGCCTTAGCGAACTCTTGACTATCCGCACGCTTTGCAACCAGCTTGGCTGCCCGTTCGAGTTTCTTCTTGTCGCTTGTAGCAAATGCCTTTTTCAACTTCCCAGTTAGCCCCGTGACGCTGTTTGAAAAGGGCACTCTCTCCTCTTCAGTCTCTTGAGTCCCTCTCAAAGATCGGTTGATGCTTGGAGTTGCGGCACTCCGAGCGACCAAGACGGCTGCTAGTAGCAGGAGGAAATACCCGACCTGCATGAACTCTTGACAATTGAATCGGTTTGGATACTGATATGCACGAAGCAAATGAAACACTGAAAGCTATCGCTTATTATCGCTACAGCAGCCTATCACAAGATCAAGCATTTCGCACCATCTAAGATTGCTGTACAAGGCAACTTCAACATCATGTTGCGCGAATGTTGTCTGAATTTATCCATAGTGCTGGCAAAAGTGAGATGGCTACAAAAAAAGCAGCTTTTTAACCGTGCTGGTACGATCACACGTACCATTGCTAGCTCTATTCGAATGGTTGAGTCCATGAAGATCCTCGCGTACCAAATTCAGGACTTATGACAAATTTTACATTGCAATGAGTTGTTGCGCTTTGAAGGAGTAGCTTCCCTCGTATCCCATCAAACTCGGCTGAAATATTTTTCTTCGTTGTATTACCTGGCGTGTTATAACTTGTGTGAGCGGAAGGTTGTGTCTCCCATCTTGAATTTGAACTTCTTGCCACGGAACTGCTCGAGTGCTGCATCCGCAGGGCTGCTGGTGGATGACGAAAAGGCTCGTTTGCGGTCATCATCAGATTTTCTGCCAAGTCCACTACTCCCGTCACCACTGTTGCCAGCACGCCCTCCGTTCATCATTAACCGGTTCTTGCTCTCCTCCATCATGAGGCGGAGGCTTTCATAGCCCCCAGCCCAACTCGCAGGCTTGTCTTGGACGATGTGGGCAACGGAGATCGGAGTCGTTTCACCCCAAACCTTTCTGTACAGCACAATCAAAGCCACGCGGAGTCTCTGGTCCATTGCAGCAGTTGAGTTCATCAGGTTCCACAGCGCCTCCACTATGCGTTTGGCGGAGCTACTGTCATCACGAAGCTTGCTGAGGTTGGGGCGATCGAACAACCCCAGAATTTTGTCCTTCTCGGGGCTTTTGAGCACAAACGACGTCGGCTCCTTCATCTCGATGTAATTCATCAGACCCAACGTGTAACTGTGATCCCACGTAGCTAGTACTTCTTTTCCAACGTGCGGCGGGAACCCACGCATGCAGTTTAGACACACTTGGACAGCGAACAGCCGGACTCCAGGAGACTGCTCTTCCTTCAATAACTCGCATAGCCAAAGCATCGCTGCAGTAGCTCCATAGCTGTTTGCCAACAATGAAGTCGCTCCCCGATTGGAAATTCGACTGGTCTTTTGGTTCGAGCTTGGGTAATTCATCCCCATGGTCGAGGAGCTGCCGTTTCCAGTAGTGGGACCACTCGGATCTTCTGCGAAATACAGACGCAGAATACTTTCGATCGCAGCTTTCCGGACGAAGTTCGAGTGCTTCGGCGATGCGAACGAGTGGAAGTTGACGAGTTTCTCCTCACATCGTCCAGCCAAAATCAGATTACACAACGCTTCCAGACAGCACACAGTGATGGTCTTGTTGTAACTGGGTTGCACTTGGTCGTAGTGAAGGTAGCGAAGAATCTCACGCACTACCGCATCTCCGTCATCCGAGCGGGCAGGGCGATCCAAACTTAATACGGAGAGAGACAACACAAGGTTTCCAATGTAGTAACAATCGTCGGCCACTTGTGACTGGTCGTCCATCTCCACGTAATTCTTCGAGTTGTCGTTCTCAGTGAGTAGCTGCAACAAGAACGTTTCAATCTCTGCTGGTGACTTGCCGTTTTGAGCACGAATCATCGCTAGCGCCTTGGGAATACTCTTTTTAATCTCGTACTCACCCGCAGCATAGTCTTGAACCTGGATCTGCTTACTAGAGATTGACGCCTGCTGCGCTCCAAGTGCTTCAAGGATGACCTTACCACCAGAAGGCAGGAAGTAGTTGGGTAGTGGCATATCCGTCGCGCGATCGAAGAAATGCTCTTTGAAAATACGCACGAGGTTGTGCATCGCCTTCCAGATCGGGAGTTGAGTGTTCGCGTTGGTGAGAGGCGCGTGAATTGACTGCCAAATTCCAAGCGATTGAGCAGCTTCTGCACGAAGCCGCCGCGAGTGAGTGGTAAGTCCACTCATGCATTCCGTAAGCACACGGCACGACATGACATTGGGTTTCTCGTGTGGGCGATGGAACAGCGCTAACGCTCGAGCAGCATGTACACGCGAGCCAACCTTTTTGTCGGACAGAAGCTGTTCCATCCAATTGAAATCTGGCTGATGCATCACTACGTGTCTAAGCCATGCACAGCCAGTGTCAATTTTCACCCAGAAGACTGGTGTGTCATTCAAACCCATGCCAGGGCCACCAACAGATACCGAGTCATCAGGGTCTGCAAGTCCCTGACGTTTTCGACGTTTCTTTCGGACCTTGGAGTGGCACGGGAAGTCAAATTTGTGCCGTTTGTGTTCAATTCGCTTCTGGTATGTGTATTCACTTGTATCCTCGACAATTGTGATTGTGATAGGGCCGGTATACAATTTACCTCCAGGAGGTATCTCCTGCTGCAACACCACTTCTGCCTGAGTTTGTTTACGGTTGTACCAGTATCCGACCGTAAAGAAGGGCATTCCAGGCTCAATAATCCATGACGTGAGAAACGATTTTGTGAGGTCCTGACCGGCAGCACCGGCGATTGTTTTCACAGTTTTCAGAAATGAGAGAGTTGTCAGAGGCTCGGTCGAAGCAGTGCCGTTAGTTGTCTTCCCAGCTACACCACCAGTAGTATTCTCGCCGTTGGGCTCGCCTCCTTCGTCGTCTGCACTCTTCTTATCTTCGCTAGTCTTATTGTTTTCCTCCTCCTTGTTTCCTTCGGCATTGTTAGAAGTATCCCCTCCGTTTGCAGCATTGTTAGCAGCGCCAGCACCTCCACCTGACACAGCACGCTGGATAGCAATACTCAAATGCTTAGGGCCGACTCGCTGCTCAATCATGTGCAGCACAAGAGGAGCCTTAACTTCGAGAAGCGTCAATGATAACGGGTCGTACTCCGAATACACATCCACCTCAGAAGACAGCAACGCCGGAGACTGCTGATCCGTTGTCAATTCCATTGTCGTCAAAGCATCCATCGCCAGCTGAATTCGGTACCCGTACTCCTCTTCACCGTAGATAGACCGCACGTAAGTGTTCACAAGGTGGCCAATGACACCAATCAGCACCCAGGCATCCTTCGTACTCTGGATTCCAACAGCTCCACCAATCCAACTACCCACTAGCCCCTTCACCTGTGCGAGATGCGATGGCAACTCACGATCAATAATCCGTGCCCCATGTAGCAAGTTCTGGTCCAAAATCGCTCCTCCAGCTATATACTGAACCTGATCCGGTAAGTCCTCGACAAACACCTGCTGGTAAGTCTTGAATGGGTAAGAGCTCCCAGTGCTCGTTCAAAGTACGTCATAGTCGATGCTAACTTGGATGTGCAATACACGAGGTCTTCGAAACATTCTGGCAGTGCAAAGTGCGTCATCCTTGGCATCTCCGACGGCACATAAAGCCTGAATGGTCCTACCGCAAAACCAATGGACGAGCAGTTAGTTTTGGGGTTCACAACGTATCTGAAACTTCTCCACTGCGTTCCATCAGCGTCTGGTTCAGGATTCAGCACTTGTTGCACCATTTGTCCACTGCAAACAGCCACACACCAATCTGGAACTGTCAATTCAATCCGAAAAGTGCAGGCATCTCTCAAAGTATCTCGACACGGCATCCACGAGCGTGCTCCATCACAAAGTCCGCCGAAAGGTCCACAATAAGTGTACATATGAGGACTTCTCTTGGGCTGGTACTGTTCATCAGGTAGCACGAACCTCAAGCCTCCAGTAGGTTCTTCAATATCGTATTCCACTCTAACAATCACTGGCTTAAATCCCGTGGAGCTCTTAGGAAGATGATCCAAGTCCCAAGCATCTAGTACCAACTTCTGTTCTTGTCGTGTACCCACTTCAGTCTCTTCATCATCTTCATCTCCGTCTTCTGACAAAAGTGGGTCCCTTAAGTTGCTGGAGTCTTCCTCGTCTTCCTCGTCCTCCTGGAAAGCCATATCTCTCGGAATCTCGATAATAAGCTCTCCTTCTTTAGAGGCAACAATTGCACCACGATAGAACAGGTCAAAGGTAGCCAAGTCGCGGTAACTTTCGTCCACAACTTCTCCCAGAAAATTAAGTTGCTCGAAGGTCGCTTGAACGCCATTAATGCTTACACTCCGCACCTTCAGCTGACGCGCGTGTAGTCTCAGTAAACGCAGCTCCGCCGCTCTAGGGGCCAGTACTACCTCTGCAACACCTGCTATGTGCTGGCGCATGACGTCCACACGCAGCGCCACGCGCTGCTGCAGGTACTCGAAGTCCCCAATCATTTTTTTCGAGTGACATCATAAAAGTCCATAAATTGGTTGTGTACCTTCAAACAACATTCTGTGAGTGATGGTCATTTTCATGCAACATTACGTTGAAGTTGCCTTGTACAGCAATCTTAGATGGTGCGAAATGCTTGATCTTGTGATAGACTGCTGTAGCGATAATAAGCGATAGCTTTCCGTGTTTCATTTGCTTCGTGCATATCAGTATCCAAACCGATTCAATTGTCAAGAGTTCATGCAGGTCGGGTATTTCCTCCTGCTACTAGCAGCCGTCTTGGTCGCTCGGAGTGCCGCAACTCCAAGCATCAACCGATCTTTGAGAGGGACTCAAGAGACTGAAGAGGAGAGAGTGCCCTTTTCAAACAGCGTCACGGGGCTAACTGGGAAGTTGAAAAAGGCATTTGCTACAAGCGACAAGAAGAAACTCGAACGGGCAGCCAAGCTGGTTGCAAAGCGTGCGGATAGTCAAGAGTTCGCTAAGGCCAAGGTTTCCCCCGAGTACATGTATCAGGCCATGGGACTCGAAGCTTCACTGGGGAAATATGCGGATTGGCAAAAGCTGAGCTTCACCGAAAAAACGCAGCAGTTCTACAAGGCCCTAGGGACTGCTGACCAGCAATTAGCACGCAAGATCAACCAATGGGATGGATACGAACTTGCCTGGGCTAATGGTATCTACAACAAGGTCTACAAGAAGAAGAAGAAGGGACCTGCATTTGCTGCAAAGTAGATCATTTGCAGCCATCTCATAGACATACTGTTTTTTTGTCGACGCGAATGCATCACACTTTGAAGTTGTATCCACGGTCTCTACATGGACATGTAGCGTGTCACCTCTGCGACCTCCAATACCCACATTTTCCCATTTACACTCAAGACCGGAAGGCAATTTTACAATGCCAGAACTACTTCACATATTACCCACAGACACGTTACACGCTGTTAGCGAGTATTTGACCGGCTGGGACCTTTTCCAGCTCTCCCATGTCAATAGCCAATGTTTGCAGCACTTTTCAAGCTCCGGATACTGGAATACCCGTCTAACAACACCGGAATTCAACACAAGGAAAAACTACGTCCAAGCTCGGTCTTTCCTGTGTCGAGGTCTCAAGCTGCAGGAGCGATTGAGTCACGGTGGTGGATCGACCGGATACGGAGCTCTAGTGCTCGGTTCAATGACTGGAGAGCCATTCACTGAGACGTTCTCTGATGATTCGTGCTTTGCTATGGATATCTGGTTCAGTCTACTGGATGGAGAGCAGGACGGAGTGTTGACTGGAGGAGTTCTACTAGGTGGACAGTCTCCGTTGATGCAGAATTGTATGTGGACCAACCACCACGTAGCGTTGATGGCAGTCGACGCTGATCGAAACTTGTCTTGCTCCTTGCTCGACGACGGAGCTAACTGTGTGGCAACGAAACTTGATTTCAGTCGCTGGTATCACCTCGCCCTGTCATTTAATCGAGGTCAACAGGTCGTGTATCTTGATGGACAAGTGGTGAGTGAATTGCGGGGAACACTGCATCATTCATGGCTTGAACTCTCGCAGGTTCAGGTTGGAACGGGCTTTGTATCGTCATTTTGGAGTCAGAAGTCGAGTTTTCGTTGCGATACGAGGACTAGAAGCGTTCGGACGTTCTGCGGGTGGCACAATTTCCATGGAGTTGTCGACGAGTTCCGTGTTTGGAGGAAACCTTTGAGTCAAGAAGAAATTGGGAAACTTGCAGAATGTCAGGACGAACTGCTCTTGGAGAAACAACCATGGTACTCGCTGCAAGATTCTACTGCTCCATCGAAACTCGAGAGAATACTCTGTACACGACCATCGGAACATGTTGTTGACTTGCCCAAGCCATCTCTGTCTCATTGGAGGCTTGAGACAACACTGGAGGAATGCTGGCAGAGTGTACGTAGCTATTTGGAGTGGCTGCCTTCACTTGTACAGTAGGTTACTTCTGGGAAAGAAAGAGAACGTGTATTCACGTTAGTTGCCTATTATGCATTCAAGAAATTGCTAGAGACTTAACTGAGTTGTCTTGGTGCGTGAAGTGATAAGGCTCGTAGGTATTACGAACATATTCCATCACCGGTTGTTCATGGATTCATCAACTGGTGCACCACTTTGGCCAGTAGATTCACATTTTCTACCGTCGAGTTGTTCCCATAGTTGGTGATCAACTGTTCCAGTACAGGACCCAGAGCAGTTCCATAGCCGAGGTGAAGAATAGATCGGGCAAGGATCATCGCATCCATTTCTTTCAGCTTAGCGGCCGTTGTGCTTGAATCCCAGAAAGGCTCCACAAGGCTAATCCAAAGCAGCTTCCCTTCACTGACGATCACATTTTGCACGCGAGAATTGTGATGTAGTATGCCATTGTTGTGGAGCAGCCATAGCAGTTCAAAGAGCTGCTGCACTTCCTCGTGTGTTGTTGGGTGAGGCAGTGGAGTCCCAACAGGAGACAGCAACAAAGCCGCGCTAGTATACGCCTCAAAACCACCAACCGGTTCATCAAGTTCAATCTCAAGGATTTTTCCTACTGGACGGACGGTCAAACATGTGTCCTGGGCGTCCGCCAAGGCGGGGTATCTATCAAACTCGAGACGCCCAGCACAGTCTTCCCCCTCAGCGATTTTCAGTGCCATAACCTCTCCGTTTGATCGAATTACCTTGAAAACAGAGTGTGTGCCACGACCAAGAAATGCGTCGCCTTCCACCACATCAACGCTCAAAGAAGAGCAAGCTCTTGCTAAGAATACTGGACATGGAGACAATTTCTTCATGATGAAGTTTTGAAGAGAATCTTTCGAGCCTTTAGAGACCCACGTCGACTTCTCAACTTTGACGACGGCTGAATTGTAGCTCTCGATCAGCCAAAAGGAATGTCGGTCAAAGAGAATGCCATAGGCCATCTGGGTCAGATTCTCCAGGTACTGAATCATTTGACCAAATGCTTCGTCCGTTATGGTGAGCTGCCGTTCGAACAAGAAGACGCAGTCGTACAATTCTTCCACTGCTACTCCAAATCGAAATTGTTGAACTCCATTGTTTGGCATAGGCTTTGCGCGATACATCCCAGCGTGAGTGGCAAATACATCTGGTTTGAGGATTGTAGTACTCTTGGGCACAACATCCTGAGCCAACCACGGTTCCGCACTCTTGATGAGAACCAAATCGTAGCGGGCCAACACGTCGTTGAGGTAAGGAGCAATAAACGTGTCAAGGTCAGCCTCCTTCGTAATGATATCCACGTAAGTCTGAACTTCCACCGACCAAAAGGTTTCTCCATTCTCCAGTGGAGCAATATCAATCATCAGATCGTCCAGTCTCAGACGTTCTTGGAGCCCAATCCACGCAGTTGTATAGGATTTTGGAGCTTTGTGTGGCAATTCAGCTGTAGCTCTAGTCTGTTGTTGATAGCAATAGCTGTCGATAGTTTGTCTTTGGCGCTTGAACACTTCTCGAATCTCCACAAATGACTCATGATACGTTTGAGGAGTTGACAATTGACGCTCCCGTGGGACCACCATCAGTATGTGAACCGTCTTGTTCCTCGGACTATTGCTAAACAAGTCGCCAATTCGGTCGGAGGCTTGCATCTCCACGTACGGAGTGACATCTCCACTCAATTGCACTGCTTTCAGAACGGAATTCGTATTCCAATTCAGATTTAACCACGTATTGCCCCGCTTTGCCAAATAAAGTTGTTGTCTGTCTGCCGCGCATGTGATGGAGTAGAGCTTCTCCCTCTTGATCGCCTTCTTCAAGCCATCCACCTACAGATTCTCGTTGATATCGACGGAGAACACACCACCTGGCACACCAATCTTCGCACAAAAGAGCTTGACCATCTCTCCTCGGACCAGTAAATTCTGGAATGAAGGAGCAAGAAGAAAGCAAGGAGGCCACGTGTCAACCCATTCTGAATGGAGGTGTTCTAAGGCCGAAAAGAATTGCAGCCTGCAACATACCCGAGACATCGGAGATACGTGCCATGTATTCGGCTTCCATTTTTGAATAGTTCATGCAGATCCCAGACGCACGAAGGAGCTCTGGAGTCGGTTGAATACCTCGAGAGTCACGAGCTTTCCGTGAAATGCTGTGGGGTCAAACTCACGAGTGGAATTGTACGTGTTTTCCTTCAGTTGGACGAGAGCATCGAACGGTTTTCGTGTTGATCCACTGATTTCGCCTTCCATGAGATGGTTTGATAGTAGAAAGAAGGGAGAAATTCTCCCCTTGCCCACCGAGAGCAAGTTCCTCGACATCACACAGAGGTAGTGCACCATTCCACACGCGAAAATTGTCAATGATACCGTTGAACGAATACCAACCTCCGTCTGGATTCTGAATTGACGTGGATCCACAGAAACCCGTACCAATTTTCTCATGGCGGAATCGCTGCAAGTCCCTATGTAGCCTCCCAGTCACACTCCAAACGTTTTCCCCGTCAACGAATACATCTTGGTGATTGACTTTCACGTCATAAGTCAGCGCTACATGGTACCAGCAGGAAAGCTCTAAACTCTGAGCAATAGCTTTCTTTTCTTCAATTACAGAGCAAAACAACGTGCGATTTACGTCGACAAGAACAAAGTTTTCCGCCAGCCAGGGAGGTAACTTGTTGTTTCCCTGTAGACCATAAATGACTCCACCACAAGGTTGCTGAGACGTAGCTACAGACAAACAGAACCAAACGTCGAAGCTGAAGCTCTGTTGGCAGTGATTTCTAAGGAGAAATTGACTGTTAGCCCAGAATACGGGGAGATCTGGTCGTTCCAATAAAGCGTACGCTAACTGAGTTGTTTGTTTTCGAGATGATGTAGCTTTTGTGAACGTCAGCGATCGTGATCGCAAGTAGCGTTGCTTCTGAATCCGTTGAGGGAGAGTAATGATCAACTTCTGACCGTACGAAACTCGATTTCCCCAGAACGAGTTGTCTGACAAGACCCACAACGCCCAAGAGTTCGTATGAGAGAGGCTAAATAGTTCAAACCCGTACAAGAAGCTGCAAATGTTGTCCAGAGTCTCAAGAGGAAGCAAATGAAGCATCATGTCTTCACGAGAGCATTTAGATTGCAAAAAGATCCTCCCGTTTCTGTCCACGCGAGACACTCATCATCCTTCATTCGTCCACAGATGAAGGGGTGTCACGTTACTATCTTCTCTTCACTATTTACACCTCTTCAACGCAAATGTCATCCATCCTATTGATTTGCAATCTTCCATCAAGTTGTCAGTCTCCAACTCGCCTCCAAGCACCAAGAACTCCCGAATCTTCTCGTCCTTATGGTGCGCTTCTCCGCCCTCTCTTCGCTCCAGAAGCGCGTGAATCGTGTCTTGGTCGTCGGATCCATCGAGACGTTGCAGACGCAGGGAACAGCCGACAGTTTCCTGCAGCAAACGCTCGTCTCTGCGTCCTCTAGCGCCGTTAAATTCGCAGGAGGAGTTAACCCTTTGCTACTTCAGCACGCACTGGACTCTCTTAGTCCCAGCAGTGACAGTGGCTCGACTTCCGAGCTGCTTTTAGCGCACGAGACGGGCGCGGACGCTCTTCACGTGACGCTGCACGCTCTTCCCACTCAAGTCTCTCGCTCTAACAGCTTGGCACGTCCGCATTCCATCTCGAGCTTCGTCAAGAGCCACAACCAACTCGTCACTAAGAGGGGAGAAGCCAAGAAGGATGAGATTGTGCTCGTGGTGCTCATGCTGCCAGGGCACACCGACACGTGGTTCGCTGCTGGAGCTGCTGTGGCTCGAGCTGCTCCTTTGTACGAGCACAAGCTCAAGAGAGCGAATGGTCTTCCAGTTACAGAGAAATCTCAGATGGAGACGGATAAACTCGAGGTGATCTATGAAACTCCGTTGAGTTCTGAGCAATCGACGCTGGTGCAGCATACAGCTAATGCCATTCAATTGGCTACCAGACTGGTGGATGCCCCTCCTAATGAACTGCACTCTGATGCGTTCATTGCTGAAGCTCGCGCAGTGGCTCAACGTACCAACTCCAAGATCACTGTCATTCAAGGTGAAGAACTCCGTGAAAAGGGATTCGGAGGCATCTACGGAGTCGGAAAAGCTGCGGAGCACAAACCTGCTCTTGTGTGCTTGAGTTACGTGCCCGAAGGGGCTTCTCCTGATGCTAAGGGCGTTGCCATGGTCGGCAAAGGCATCATCTTCGACACGGGAGGTCTCTCCATCAAGACCGGAGGCATCATGGTCGGAATGAAGCGTGATATGGGCGGAGCGGCGTCGCTACTATCGGCGTTTGAAGCTGCGTGTCTATCCAAGAACACGACAGACAAGACTCCACTGCACGTGGTGCTTTGTGTCGCTGAGAACTCAGTGGGTCCGGAATCTATGCGTGTCGACGATGTGCTCGTCATGTACTCGGGGAAGACTGTGGAGGTTAACAACACGGACGCCGAAGGTCGTCTGGTGCTTGGTGATGGAGTTGCTTATGCTGTAAAGCACCTGAACCCGAAGGTGATCGTGGACATGGCTACATTGACAGGCGCACAGGGGATTTCAACGGGTAACCGTATCGGAGCCATCTACACGAACAACGGAGATCTTGAGAGTATGGCTGTCAAGGCTGGTAAGGTCTCAGGAGATCTGGTACACCCAATGCCGTATGCACCGGAGTTCCACCGCCCTGAGTTCAAGAGTACCATTGCTGACATGAAGAACTCGGTGAAGAACCGTGCCAATGCACAAGTTTCGTGTGCTGGTCAGTTCATCGCGAACCACTTAGGCGACTTTGAACAGACTGGCAAGTGGCTGCACGTCGACATGGCCTTCCCAGTATTCACGGGTGATGATGAGCGATCTACTGGCTTTGGTGTTGCGTTCATCCAGTCGTTGTTGAAGGAGATTGACGGCGCAGGATGGTAAATACTCTGGTTAGCCGCTCAGCCTGAGCAAGAGCTAGTTGTCCGAGATACTTCAATATAATAACACGCTTGGAGTCCAACCTTGTATCATTATCACCACCAAGTTACTAGCACAAAATGCTTGTTCAAAAACAACGTACACTAAGCAGTGCTGTATGGAAACAAGAAGGAGATAAGGAAACTGCTGCTTGGTGGAAAAATTCTCCAACAGCAGCGAATTAGTCGGAAACAGAACACGATCCTACCTACTCCTCGCAATGTTGGGAGACCACAAAAACAACGTAAAACATAATCAAAGGCTTTGTGTAGGCAAGACTAAACGTGCAGTATCGATTTCGCTCTGTAGCGAACCTATCCTATTCACCTGGGAGTGCTAACGATGCGTTTGAGAGTTGTCGTGTTGGCAACAGCTACGATTCTTTCTAGTGCGGGTGCCGCTCCGACAATCGACAATGGAAAGCAACTCTTATTAACCATTCCTAACCACAACATGATCCGATTTCAGTACATTACCTGGTCGATGGGTCGTACGGCAGTTCGTACTCTGCTTTCAGTGCTGAATAGTGTTCCGTGAACGGATTACTGCCCGCCTAATCTTCAAGACGGTCAGTATCTTGTATGACACGACGGGATTAAAGTAACGCTATTGTAAGAAGGGTAGCGGTTCGATCAAATAAAGTTGTGTAAGGGTCTTCACTCTTGCAATAGCTACGTAGATTGAAGGACGTTGTGGCAAATTCAATGATCAGGAGAATGTGGACGAGGGCGCCACAGTATTAGACAAATTTGATAGCCACAGACTACTTTCGGCTGTGCGTCAGTCAAGCGTAAGCCTAGTCCGACATCAAAGCCGCGTGTAAGGACACCCGTTCCATTCAGTGCACCGAAGGTGGACAAGGAATCTGACTATCACCGTTTGAAGGTGGTGGAGACCAGGAACGTTTCGTATTCCCTTTTGTTAGTGGTTGTTCTTCTTTTCAACTATTTGTGGCATCAGCCATAAATAGGCCACCCGTAATTTATGCGATATAACAGGTACGGGTACTTCTTCGAATCCGATTGGCCTGCGAATGCAGCATTTCGCTTTGGGCTCGGTTTTGCTCCGTCTCAAACAATTTTTTCGAACGCACATTCATATCTCCGTTGAGCCGGGGACCACCTTGAACCCCGATTTACGGTTATTCGGGGTGTAAAATCCCCAAAGTAGCAGTTTTTTTAAATGTGTTGGGCAGGGGACCAGTGACAATGGTGCCTGGCTCACCGGTTGATAACTAATGTGAACACGGTATACCGGTATTACCGATACTAACGAAGTGGCTGGTCGGCTACAATAACAGTTGCTGGTGTACGCCAACTTGTGGCTGGGCAGCATGTATGAGATGACCCCGGAGGATTCTGCGCCTGTTAACTTCTCGTGTACGCGTTGCAACCTCAGCAATCTCAGCTAGCTGCAGTCCCTTTATCCGTTCCACAACCTCTCCAGGAGGTTCTTCTCTTCGACGATGAAACCACGAACGCACACGACTGAGCTCGCGGCGGTGTCTCCGATGAAATCTCCTGCGTTGCACGTCGGCGAATTTGGACTGCCGCAATAACAGCATCCTTTGCTCCTAAGCGCCCGGTTTCAAGTGCATCCATGAGTTCCTGGAACACTCCTGCAAGCTCGTTCCCCGTTTCTTCGGTGCACACGAGCTCGAACTGCTCAGCAAAGGCGTTCACCTCAAGCGGGTCGTCGCCCGGCTGCCAGTCCTCCATCGGCTCCTCCTCCAACGCGTGCCATCGCAGGCGCAACCCCCGTCTCTCTAGTTAGTTACGCAAGGCGCTCTCCATATTCTGTAGCTGGAATATGGGGATCCCATAATCGCCACCTCAAACCTTGACCCACGGTCGATTGCAGCAGGGAAGTTGCGTTGCCAGGCTGCAGTGACAATGTGGGTGAATCGGACGCGTGCTGGCTGCACCGTACAACCATACTTCGCCACAAACTTTCCCTTGCATGCCTCGGGAGCGTGACTTGCCGCAATAGGAAGCTGCCTCCCTGTAGCGGTCCACTGGACCACGCCATTTACCCGCTGCGTCAATGGCGCTAATCGCAGCAGGTACAGCATGCCGTGTTGATATAGCGCTTCATGAGGACGTTGACCTGATCGTGGAATTAGATTGGCATGTGGCCGGATGAAATGAGTGCCATTGTGTCGTCGTAGGTGTGTTCGTACATCCATGGGTCCGTTGTAGCACGAGTTGGTAGTGTCGCGAAGGCGGTGCAACTTTTACCGCGGTGCAGGGACGTACAGTGAGCCTGGGAGTGCGACTACTGAAGTGATATCAGAGCTGCACAGCAAGGTGGGGTGTGTTACCTTGTGCTGTCCTCGTAGGTTCGTTTTCTTGGTAAAATGACCCTCGCCGGGGTCGAGAGAGTGTGTATGAGAGTGAGGGTTCCTTGCGTAGACTGTCGGATGTCCTTCCGATCCTCACAGGAGCGTTTGGCAGTCGAACGTTCTCCGGTAGACACAAGTGTTCACCGGAGATCTCTGAAGTCAAAAGAGAGATTAATACAATGGGAGGTCTTGTTACCAGACTTCCAAGATAACAACAATGCAGAGTTCCGATATACAAATATACAGTTGCTCTTATTATTTCCTGGCCCTTGAGCAGTGGGCTAGTACTCCACGTCAACTAGGGAATGTCTACCAAATACCTGGTCTGTCTAGTATCCCCGTTCCTTTCGCGCACCACCCTCTAATATATAGAGGGAAATAAACCAATAAACAAACGGTTATTTACAACAGTCTACCAAGCGTTGTGAGAGCGACTGTCTAGCTCCCAGAACCTGTCCAAACGTACAATATGAAATGGGCTACCGCTAGAGACAAGACAAACGACCCAACTAGGAAATGGAATAGGTGGGTCCTCTCAGGTCTCTACGTTACGCTGATCTCCACCTAAAGGACTTGAAAGGTGAGAGATCACACAACACCAAGCCTTGCTGTGGCCTTACACTTCCGAAGAACCGACGAGTCGACCTTGGGGTTATAACGCAAATTGAACTCTGGTTATCTATCTTTCGTATCTCCCTCTCTCTCTCTCTCTCTCTCTCTTCTGTCTTCTGTCTTCTCTTCTAGCATATCTCAATTTTACTTGGTCTCACTATAACTCAGGAATCTTCACTTGGGCTCACTAGGGTAGTCGATGCAGCAGATCTTGTCGAGTCGACACTTTATGATGTCATTACAGAGATGAGCAGGTTGTGTGTCACTTGATTGCGTGAGGTCGTGTTGGGTACACTTGGTTTCAGTATGGGGTGGACTTCAGAGTGTCAGAGTCCGGTATCTTGTTCATCAGGGGTCTGGAATCATGTTCATCAGAGTCATGTACATCGGAATCATGTACATCAGAGATGTGATACCAAAGTCGTGACACTGGGGTCTGATCATCGGAGTCTGTTTTTCCGGAGTCTGTATATCGGAAACTGGTAATATCTGGAATATTGCTTGTATAAGCCGGGCACATTAGACTTGTGTTTACCAGAGGCAGGATATCAGAGTCATGTACATCCATGGTGTGATATCAGAGTTTCATGTATGATACCAGAAATCCATGGGTGTTTTCAGGGTACGGAGCACGCATGCTACAACGCACGAAGTCCAATTAGGGTATGCGCGAGTGCGCTACGTCCGGTGCGCGATACTTGGTATCTGTAGGTATAGTCATAAAGTCCTTGAACCATCATCGTCACACAGGACGGCAACGGGATGAGGTCTCTCAGAGATACGTTCTTCAGAGAGACTTTCTGCCAACCTTTAGGCACTCATCGTCGGGAAAGTCCGGTGATCAGACGGAGTGTTTATGTCTCTCAGAGTTGTGCACTTTCCGAGGAACACTTCTGATCTCTTGGGCCCCTTGGCAGTTCAGGTGAAGGTTGAATATAGCTTTCTTCCACAGATCCAGCATACTGTCGCACGGGACAAAACCTCGTCCCGCGTCCCCCTTTCTCTCAGCATCCAGCATGTACCCAATCACATCACAGCGTAACGTTCACACTCCACTCGAAAGTCGTAATTAGCAGTATGTCAGTAGCACGAGTTGGTAGAACGAGTTGATAGCACCAGTTCCGTCCGTTGAAGCGCAAGTTTGATTGTGCCGAGCTGTCTTGAACTAAGGCTCTTAGCTGCCGTACATGTACATTAAGCTTGGCTGGCGTACATGGGTTATAGAACCGTTGAAGGCTTCAAGTCCATCACCTATAAAACCTTAACTAGTTCAAGGACTGCTCGCGTGTGTGCACCATCACCTTCAGAATTCATCATGTAGTGATTCGCCACGCATTTGTGTATTCCCGTGTCCTGAGCGCGCTATACGCTCGACTTCGACTTCCTACTGCGTCTACCAGATACACCAGAGCGTCTTCTATATGTGTACCGCATTTCAGCCCTGGATTCGTTTCTCAGCGTGCGCTATACTTCGGACGCGAAAAATGGCGATTGGTATTATTTAAGCCATGGGTGTTTCTAGAATGACCCAAGTAGATTTATTGATCGAACAACATTCGTTGGGTGGTGGATTGTAATGTTACCCGTGGTTCGAACAACATTCGATGGGTGGTGTAGATTTTTATCACTTCGATTAAGTACGATCCTGATTGCGAATCGTCTCTTGACTCGGTTCCAGTATGCTCTCGAACATTCGCGATCCAGTCTGGAACGTCCCAGACTGTCTCATTTTTCAGCGTCACAAAATGAGACTCGGATCGTTCACTTCAACTTTGCTCATTATTCAATTTGTCAACTGACCAGCAAGTCAACACACACCACACTATCGACCTCCCCAACTACAACACAAATGGAGGCCCAGACATCCCAAGAGAGGAACAACCTGCAGACCATCAAGGCAAAAGTCCAGGACGTGCAGGAGAAGCTCAACACGCGACTTCCAGCCCAGTACCGACAAGTGGTCGCTATGGTATGCGGCGCCAAGTGGCGACTGCAGACTTTGAAGTCTCAAGATGCCGCTCAGACCGTCAAGAAGATGCGACTGGAGCTCGGAGCTTTCGACTACCGCGTGAAGGAGCAGGCGGAGCTGCTGACGCGCTACCTCATCGACTTGGACGGGGTCTTGAGCTACGGAGACGCAGAGATCAAGAGTGCTCGCAAGGCTTTGGTGGTGTTCGTACAGGAGCTACTGCCACAAGCTGACGCATTTAAGGAGCGCAGTGCCAAATTGAAACAGTTCGGGGAGCAATTGCTCAGTGGCTTTGAAGACCAAACGCCCGCACCTTCGACACCCAGTGACAGTGGCTTCGAGTCGGACGATATGCACGTGAAGGCTCTGTTCGAGGAAAGTGAAGAGGAAGAGAGCGAGTCTGAGGCTGAAGAGGAGCCAAAGGAAGATGAAGAGATGGAGGAGGTTGCAGATACCAAGCAGGACGAATCGATGGAGAGTGAGAATGAGGCTGATGAAGAAGAGGAAGTGACTGCTCCGCCGAAAAAGTCGCCAAAGCTCCAACCAGCTTTGAACCCCCAGATTCTAGACGTTGACGTCAACTCGCTGCCTGTGTGGCGGCCGTACTACCAGCTGCAACGTCGCCAGGACGGCATTTACCTCATTGCGCGTCTGAGAAACGTCGATCCGGAGAATGTCCGAGTGCAGTGGAACGAACACAACGGAGTCCTCCGCGTCAGTGGATTCCGCTGGCCCACCCAGAAGGACATCACGATGTCGCGCCTCAGTGGTGCACCAACCTTCGGCCGCTTCGAGATCGCCGAGCAGTTCCCGCGGAATATGCTCAACATGGAGGAGGCCACCCAGCAGATCTTCGAAGACGGCACCCTGCAGATCCGCATGCCGTACTACAGAGTGCAACGTCCGGTGCGATACCGCCCGACGTCATTCTTCCAACCGCAGGACTGCTTTGTCTGGTAAGCAGACAGCTCAACTTGTACAATAGAATAGGATTTTCATCTTAAAAAATACAATTCTTGATTGCTCGTTTCACATGTTAGTTGAACCAGTTTCGTGAGCACAGAGAATTGTAGAAATTGAGTCCACCACTAACGCACACGTCGTAAAAACCGCAGCGAGGGATACTCCCAGACTCTCGGAAGCCTGCAACGGAATACCATTGGACAACTCCACCACACAACACGTTAAAATCGACAACCATCTCAATGCCAATCTGCCACGAACCCGTGACCAAAGTCTCTTCCCACTCCGCTAAACCTTCTCCATCCTGCTCATGCCAGCCGAATCTGGGGTGATGCTGAAGGAAATAGAAAATCGACGTGGAACAGATAATGGCGATGTACTCCGAGCACATTTCCGCGTGGCTTGCAGCGGCGTGGAAGTGGAGTAAATTCTAGTGCACCCCGAAAATCGTTTCTGACGCATTAACTGGCTCGGTCGTGTGTACTGAGGTCCAGAGGTATTCATCAACGGAAGAATGGTGCGAATACGGCAGGCATGCGGCTTCGGTAATGTTGACTTTCGAGTCTGAGCTTGTTTTCGCCGTTAGCACGTAAATTTTCCTCAGATAAGTGCCACCTTGTTTCATGGCAACAATTTTCGTGAGTTTTAGCACAATCGACTTTAGCAATACACTGCCGATGCTGAACTGGAGAGACATGAAGCTGGAGTTGAGGAGATCCAGGGAGCTGCACACGTGAGCAAGAGCAGCAGAAAGCATAGCGACAATTGCGAAAATGGTCGATCGACCAACTGCTCGAAGGTAGCGTCAGTGACAGAGAGTAAGGTGCCAGAATTGTACTGCAATGGCAAAACGTTGCAGCCAAAATGGTCATACAGATCAAATCGGCGTCGGATTGAACCGCGGGAGGCTTTCCAGTGGAAAGATTGTCCAAAGTGAAAAAGTAGGAACGTAGCCACGCGGGTGGGCCGCTGATGAAAGCGAGACGAATCACTTGCAAAACCGATTCCGCTGCTTCGACGCAGAGACCCCGAATGCGAAGCCATTTTCGTTGAGTTGGGATCACCACGACGTGCCCAACTGAAGGCTCCCGACTGCTGCATATGGAAATTCATTGTCATACTGTGTAGCCATTTTCTTCTCGAATGTAATCTTAGCTGCTGGTACAAGTACTGTAGTTTATCCATAAGAAAACGTGCAAGTCCTCTTTGTAAAGTGCGTGATCTGCATCGAACTCGCAATGGCTCTCTCGACATCAAGGCACACACACCTTTGCGACCAGATACACGCCCGGGATCACTGCTGCATGCGGTGGCAAACTGTCATTGGCCGCATTTTTGCTAGAAGATCGCAAATTTGATCCGCAATGTTTTTTTTTTCATCATTGGACAGCAAATGCATGAAAGTTCTAAAAGGTAAGGAAGGAGAGCAACGACCCAAAGAGTTGAGTATCAAACACCTAGTGCGTTTGCATCGGTGCCACGTACTTGGCAGCAAAGGCCACGTCGGCTACGTGGCGACAGATTTCGCGTTCGCACTGGTTCTGACCAGCGGATCCATTTCTGAGTCCTTGGCCGTTAAGCACTTTTATTTACTTGTTTTCACTAAGCAAATGGTCTGATTCCCCGTCGTTGCTCGTCATGGAAAAAGAAACTACCGGATGCACAGCCGGATGGTCGCTAGTGCGGCACTTCCGTTCACGCGCTGCAACACACAAAAGGGCGGAGGCGACGCCGCAGGCTACTGACCGAAGCAGTGGAGCATTCATGTTGAGCTCCATGGTGGCTACAACAGCCTCGAAAGAGTGAGTACCTTTGCCATTTTGACTTTTGCATCGCTCACACAAATCATCGGGTTAGACACTCAATGGCAACTTTCCGAGTGCCCGTTGTTTTCTTTTCAACGTGGACACTGTGGCGTTTTGCCGATTCTCAAATGTGCCAACCGGGATATTTGCATTTTTTTCACTTCATGACAAACACTAACGGCAGGAATGTATGTCACTTTGTTGCAGGAGTATGCTGGCGACTGCTGCGGCCACACTGATCTCTGGCTGCGTGCTACTGGCTGCAAGAGGCATCATAGGCTCTCGTACTGGTGCGGCCAAGCGCATAATTGCCGGTGACTCGGAGTTGAACGAGTTCATGACAGGGGTAAGTGATAATGCGGCAAATATGGTATTTTAGGACTGTGTCTAACCTTATTTGCGGTGTTTGCACCTTTGCAGGCGTTGCAGCCCATGCTGGACAAGTATACACCTACATGGTGGACAAATGGACATATTCAATGTTTCCTGACGTTCCTGGTGCCTCAATCCCCCGTCAAGTACAAGAGAGACGTGTTGACGTTCAAAGATGGTGGTCAGGCCTCTTTGGATTGGGCTCTTGAGACTTCAGTGGCAATGGCAAAACCTTTGGCAGATGACGCTCCTATTGCCATTATCATGCACGGACTCGTGGGCTGCAGTGAAAACATGCGTTCACTATGTGCTGAAGCTCTGGCTCATGGTTATCGCCCTGTGGTGTTCAACAAACGAGGCCACGGCGGGATGAAACTCTCGACACCAAAGCTCCAGGCCTTTGGATGTGTCCAGGACCTGGAAGAGGCCATTGCCCACGTGGAGAAAACATTTCCAGACAGTGAACTCTACGGTATCGGTTGTTCCGCTGGAGCCGGCCTTTTGTGCAGTTATCTGTGTGAACTTGGAGACAACTCACACCTTCGTGCTGGAGTGTTGATCTCGCCCGGGTACAACGCCTTTGACCTCTTCTGTCGTGGCAAGATCAACCCCGTGTATAACTTCCTCATGACGTTCACTCTCAAGTCGTTCCTGCTTCGACACAAGAACGAGTTGGAGGATGTCGTCGATGTGGCTGGAGCGTTGAAAGCCACGAGTATCAGTGAGTTCGACCGCCACGTGTACATGAAGATGCATGGATACGAGAACCTAGAGTCCTACTGGAAGGTGAACAACCCCATGCGCGACATAGACAACCTCACGATGCCGCTGCTGTGTATTAACGCTCTGGATGACCCTGTGTGCACGAAGGAGACCATTCCATACGATGAGTTCCACAGGAAACCTAAGGCCATGCTGTTGACTACGGGCGAAGGCAGCCACTGCGCCTTTTTCGAAGGCAACTTCCAGCTCAAATCGTGGTGCAATGGAGCTGCGATGGCGTACCTTGATCGGTTGCGTGAGTTTAATGGTACCCGCGACAGTGAGAGTGTACTAGAGGTTGGTGTGGACGCCCCGGCTGCTGCCGCTACTGCTTAGCAAGGAAATCAATGGTTGTGTATGTTTTACTCACTTGGTTTCCTTACTTAGAATCTGTCTTGCTGTCATCCGACAAAAGAGTAGATCAAGCCCCCCTTTGCACTGCATCACCACAGGTAATGAACGCTCAATTCTATCATCCAGACTTCTCGAGAAGACCCACTCCTCGAAGTCGGTGACAAAATTGACAGTACTTCTGAACCCGCAAGTGCCTACCTCACTTCTCACGTAAGCTTGAGCAAGACCTTGGTGGAAATTTTGACGCTTCACTAGCATGATGCGCACTCGTTTCTCACCTCGTTGAGTACGAACTCAAAGGTTCCGTCTACTCTAACGTCGTTTACTGCTTCGGCTTTCGGAAACTTCCCGGGAGACGGTATCTCCCACCCGCAATATTCACCACCAGAACATGAATCACACCAACGAAAACCTTGATCCCGATGGCTATTTGAACAGACGAATCGTTGCTCATCCAACGCTGGAGTTTGGCTGGAAGCATCTGTGAGCTTCTGTTCTTGTAAGCAATTTCGATGATAACGTTTGGGAAGGGGTTATTGTGTGCAGCCGGCTCCTCCAACATCCACAGGGGTAAAACTTGCATCTGGTTCTTGGCAACACTATACGGTCGAGAAGATCAACCAGTACTCTATTGGTGATGTCTAAAGGAGAATGCAGAACCCAGTGCGTCTGTAAGGGTTAAATGAGGTCCAACCCAACGGCTCTTCCCAACCGTCCGCAGAGCGCAGATCTATAGTGTTAAGAGACATTGGATCATGGAGGGGTACCTCTGGAAACGTGGTCGTAAAGTGCCCACCATGTACGTTTGTTCACGTTGAAATGCAAAATCACTTCGTACTGACTCAATTTCGCCTAGGAAGCGGCACTACGCCGTGCTGAAAGGCACCATGCTGTCGTTCTACGTCACGCAGGACGAAGCTCAACGTTCTGGAGCTGTACCGAAACGTGTGTTGGAGATCATTGATCTTCGTATCACACCTGGGAATCCGTCGACGGATACGCCACACCCACCACCTCTAGTACTTAAATACTTGGACGTGGATGGAGGTGGCACTTTACACTGTCGTGCAGACTCGAGAGAGACACAACACGTTTGGATCGAAGCATTCCAGCACGCACTGAAAGAACCAGATCGACTGGCTCTGGAGGAGATCGCAGAGGCACAGCAAGAGCTTCTCAAGGACTCGCAACGTCATACTCGTGCGATTGAACAAGCCACTGAAGCAGTGGAGAAAGCTGGTCGACAGCATCGAGAACAAGCTAATGCCGAGGCAGCACTTCAACAGAATCGATTCATTGCAGTGGAGTTGAACACGCAGCTGGAGACGGCCAAGACGCTACAAGGAGAAGCGCTACAGAAGCTTCAAGCACTGCAGAACGCTCTAGAGGAGGCGAGACAACGTGTACACGCGTCGTCTTTAGGTTCGGAAGAATCGACGCTCGATCAAGCTATGGAGACGGTGGAGAGACTCGCAGCTAAAGTGGAAGTAGCAGCTAGTGCTGAAGCTACACATGGACGGAATGTAGAGCTGTTACAGCTTCAGACTCTAGCGAACTCCAAGGAGCAGCAGGAACTGGTCGAGCGTGTTCAACAGTGTGCGGCGGAGAGTAAAATCCTCCGTCAAGTGGCTGCTAAGAGCCTTGAAGACGCTCAACGAGCCAAACAAAGGACCAAACGACTGGCTTCATGGGGAGATGAAGCAGGTTCTGGCAATGAATCTGCTCATACGAGACCGTCTCAACTGGATCCGTTAGTGGAAGGTTATTTACTGTGTCAACATCCAATGCGGACAACGATGCATCGTCGCTACTACGTTCTAATTGGCAACACCTTGTGCTGGTACGCGGATCAAGATGCTTTCGTGACGAAAATGGATGCTCCAAGTGGTGTTTTACACGTGGCGGAGGTGGCGGAATGGGATGGGAAAGTCAAACCTACGTCTCCCATGCGACGCCTTGTGGTTCCATTCAGCAGCAGTGCAAAAGCTCATTCCAACGAACAGTATCCACATTCATTCGCAGTTCTTACAGTCGAAGGGAAGACGTTGCGTTGCAGTGCTCCACTCAAGAAGAGTCAGGAAGATTGGGTCGCAGCTTTACACGTGGGCCTCACGATGCCTCCACTGTCTCCACATCGAGCTCGAGCTGCTAAATCCCGTCGAGATTCGTTCGACTTGTTGGCATCCACTCCGGTATCTCCTAAACGACAAAACAGTGAAGAAAAACAGAAAGAGGAGACCTCAGACGCTGCTAAACCGGTGGAAACTCAAGCGGAGCTGACGTCGGAAGTGGTGGTGGAAGGCTATTTGGTGGAGAAAAGTTCTCTTGAAGAGACGATGAAGAAGAAGTACTGCGTCCTCCGAGCCTTAACGCTCTACGTCTTCGCCACACATCAAGAAGCAGTGACTGTGACTGCTCCTCAGCGTCGTTTAACGATACGAAGCTCCACTTTCCATGTCTGCGGCGTGTCGAATTGGGACGGCCATGCCACTTTGATGCACTACGATCACGGTTTCTTACTACAGACCAGTGAACACCAAAGTATCTACTGTAGTGCTCCCAGTCTTCAAGAGAAAAGTCGTTGGCTCAACGGCGTTCAACAAGCGCTGCTACGGTACCAACACGACGCCAAACGAGGCGCAAGACTGTTCGATCAACCTGCAGACGACGACGAAGAGAAAACGGGACTAAGTGAACGCCAACTCTCCTACGACTCGGCTCGACGTGAATTTCTAACTATTTTACAGCGATACTACGCGGAATATCACCCTGGGAAGCTCGGAGACGTGCCGATGCTGTTGACGCGCTACCAAGGACGAGAACAGGCTCTGGTTGAGCACTTGGATCGTCTTTATGGCACTTCAATGGCAAGAGACAGCAACGTTCAGAACATCCTAGCGGCTCTAGTGACTCCTGCTCCTCCGTCGTCCCTGCAACCCGTTATCAGTGCTCCTTCTTCGCCAGCTATTCGCTCTTCAAGAGACCTGACTGACTGGCTCACTTGGAACAAGGACCCCACCTCCAGTTTCTGTATTTTGGCTGGGAATCGCCTGGAACGTTATGAAAACGAGGAACAGAGCAAAAGTGGAGCTCCATTGGCTGTTTTCGTTGTCACTGGAGTTCACGACTACCCGAGTCCGTCCCCAACGATGAACAAATCGACGGTATCCGACCAGGAATTGCAGTTTTTCCTGTCTGGTGGCCACGAAATGGAAGGGCGAACACTCAGTTCTACTACCGAATTACTGGTACTCCAGGCAACTTCGGCTGAAGCGAAAGGTAAATGGATGGAGAAGTTGAGAAGCGCTTTAACACCACAGTCAAGCGTCTCGAAACCGGAACTTGTGCCGATATTGCCACCGATTACACCGTCATCGACATTGCCACCGGTTATTTCCACTGAAGCCACCACTTTCCAGGAGAAGTTGGTGGAATTTTACCAGCGACATAACCCGAAACGCGTGGGGGATGCGGAAACTTTACTGTCGAGTTTTGCCGGACGAGAACGACAGCTATTGGTATCTTTGGATGCAACTTACGACACGAACGTGAGTTCGGATGGGACTTTTGCAGCTTTCCTTCCTCCATTATCGCCACCCAATGTGCGTCCTGCTTCAAGTGGACCTATTTATCGAGAGGGTTATTTGTCGGTGAAACACCCCCGGTTGGGACCTTCTTACCGCAAATGCTTTTGCACTCTCAACGGTATCAATTGGCAATGTTTCGACAGTAGTGTGGTGGCTCATAGTGGCCATACAGCTTTACTATCGGATGTGGTTGTCAGTGTACACCCTGTTACTGCAAAGCTGGCAGAAACGTTGGCGTTTCCCTTGGAAACTCGAACGAATGGAGTAATATTGCTACGTTCCGATGCTGCAGAGATTATCCACGACTGGACCCAAGCTCTAAGAGCTGCAGTGGCAAGCCAACCAAGTATCAGTGACGTTCAAGTAGGTACAGAAGAAAAGAAGGATTCGAGCAGTCCTTTGGAACAGCTTCGTGCTCGGATTAAGGACTTCTACGAGAAGCACAACCCGTCTAAAGTCTCCGACGTGAACTCTTTACTGCATGCCTTTGAAGGACGGGAAGGTGCTTTACTGGAGCAAATTGATACGGTCTACAAGAGTCAACTCGCGATTGATCCAGTGTGTACATCGTTGTGTGCTACTCTTGCTGCTAAATACGCAGAGGAACATCAAAGCCCTTCCCCAGTCAAACCATCCACTGAAGTTGCATCTGATGAAGCTATTCTAATGGAAGGGTATCTCATGAAACGTGGCCATAAGATCCCGTCCATGAGGAAAAGATACTGCGTGCTCATTGGCAATGAACTGTCGTACTACGTCACACATGACGACAGTAAGAACCCTGGAGGTGGTGCTATGACGAATCCTTTAGGTAATTTCCACATTGAAGTGGCAGGTGATTGGCACGGGAAAACAGCAACGCAAACGTATGAACACGCGATGGAATTGGAGACAACAGATGGGAAAACGTTCTTCTGTGCTGCAGCTACTGCCAAGGAGAAACAACAGTGGGTTGATGCTTTTCGTCGTGGAATTGCACTCGCTCGAAAGGAACAACGTCGAGCTGAGATTGAGGAAGGAAATAGCAGTGAAACGGAGTCCGAGAGACAACTACGGGAACAATTTCGAGAGAAACTGGCAGATTTCTATCGTGTTCGGAATCCTGCAAAGCTTCCTGACTTGGATTTACTGTTGAGTTGCTATGCTCAACGTGAATTGGCTCTGTTACAAGCTATTGATGAAGCTTATGGGACGACTTTAGCAGCGGATGACAGTCTCTTAGCACTTCTCCCTCCGTTACCTGAACAAGCAGCAGCTCTCGCAACTCTCAAACTCGATGGCTACTTGAAGAAAACGTCCGGTGATAGTTCCAATTCCCTCTGGAAACGTGTCCAAACAGTTTACGTTGCTGTCAATGGATTGACAATTTCTCTTTTTGCTAGTCGAGAAGGATTCAAAAGTGGTGCTGGTTTAGGAGAAGGAGCGACTATTCTAGCAGTGAAAGACGATGATAGTCGATCTGCAGTCAATCGGTTTGCAGTGGAAACAAGTGACCATGAATGGCTACGCTTCGAAGCACGAGACACAATGGAAAAGCGATTGTGGGTGCAAGTGGTTCGAGCAGCACTTGACACTGTTTTAGCACAAAGTTTATTAGCGGATGAAGTTGCAGAGAAGGGAATCACCAGTGGGGTTGCAGTGGATGCAAGAGGCTTTCTACTATTACGATTGGACTTTAATTTACCGCAAGAAGAGCATTGGAAACGACGTGAAACTCCAACAACAATTGAAGAACGCAGTGTGGCATTGGAAAATGGTAACGAACTGGTCATTACGAAATCTACTTCTTCTCTAAAAGCTGGAGAGGAACAGGCACGTTTTCGAGTAATGAGCACTCGAGCGTGGACTCCAAGTGTTCGCTGTTGGCCTGTGACAGCTGGGAATCGCGCACCTCGATTTCCTTTCCAGATAGTGACCCAGGAGCAATTTGTATTGAGTTGCAGTGCTGCAACAGATGCAGAAAGAGCTAAATGGATCCGACAACTTCGAGTTGGAGCTGAACAAGCAGCAGCACTGGAGATGTTAGAGGAACAGCTACTGGAGACGAAATCTCCTTTGTCTCCTGGTCGTCGAAGTCTCGTGGATAAAAGAGAACGAAGTCTCAATGAAGAGATTTTTCTTCCTCCTCATCCAATTCCAATCGTGAAAGAAGAAGAAGAACCTCCGATGACTGGGTATTTATCTTTCCGTCTTGCTCAGTCTTCTCTCTCTTCGGGTGAAGCTCGTCACGCTTCGCAAGTGCCAATTCCTCATGAAGGGTTCCTCGTATTAACCATGAGAGGTCAAGTTTCGGTCTTTGACGATGAAAGTGCGTATTATCGTAAAGATTCTCCTACATGCACGGCTCAAGCAGTGGAATTGTTGTCGGAAGGAGTAGCTTCACTCGCTGTATCTGCTCACAGTCCAAAGACCAAGTCCAATCTGCGTCATCTCTTCCCAGGAGCTAACGAAGTTGTTTCGATGTCGTTGGCATTTGCAGTTTTGCTTCATCCTTTGCGAGGCGACACTATTGATGATTTCAACATTGACCAAGTCGAAAACACAGCGATGCTGGAGATTTTCCCTACCCTTCCGTCGCAACGAGACCAGTGGATGGAAGCTTTTGCCAGTCGAATCGACTTTGCAAGAGGTGAAGCGCTTCTAGCCGATGAGAAACTGATGCTGAAACTGGAAAGAGACGACGAACCACTGGAAGAGAAGAGAGAAGAAGTAGTGGAAGACAGTAGCAGTGGAAATGACGACGACTCCGACGATAGCGGCTTCGAAGACAAACCTTTAACTGTGGAGATCTCTGAAGATAAAGTGGCGAGAGACTCGAAGCTCTCTGGTTTTGTCTTCCGAACGGCTGCAATGGAAGGAGTTTTAACCCCTTGGCAGACCTCATCGTCCCCCATTCGAATCCCTGGCAGTTCAAAATTGAAACCACTGGGATCTGTGTACGCAGTTCTCATCGGTTGTCGATTGCGTTGCTATTCGTCTCAAGAATCAGCCGCTATAGACGAGGAACCTCCATCTCTAGATGTCGAAATCACTTCCTGTTCATCGTGGGAAGTGCCAACTGCTTCATGGTTAACTATCGGCAAGGAAGACGAAAACTTGGGCCTCAAAGTGGAAATCAAAGGCTCTCGACACAGCTCGTGCTTTACTGCACCAACAGTTGAAGCCAGAGACCAGTGGATACAAGTTTTAGAGCACGAACTCAATTTCGTCGTGGCGGAGCGATCTCTGAGTCTATCTGAACGACAATTCACCCAAGAAGTGGCTGCACATCTCGCTACTGTCGCTGCAGCAACCGAAACAAGTGACCAAACCCCATTAACAGACGGATATCTTCGTGTTCGGCATCACAATTTGGGATCCGTTTGGCGAGATCGCTTCGTGGTTTTAGAAGGCAGCACTCTGACGATTTACTCGGAGAATTGTGTACTGGATGAAGGCAAACCTCGCTTTCCTAACTTGGCAGTGGAACAACACGAACTGGTGGGGGTGGAGAAGTGGCGTCCAGTGTTTACAAGTCTTGGACGAAGTGGATCGGGGCTGAAAGGCACAGGATTCCGAGTGGAAACCAGCAGTGGCGTGTACTTGGAGTTCACAGCCAAGACTGCAGAGGAGGCTACGAAATGGAAAACTGCTATTACGGCTGCTACAACGAAAGAATCCATTGAAACTACGGTCTCACGTGACGCTACATTGCCATATATCTCTGGATCTCGAATGGAAGGGTATCTTAAACTGAAAGACTCCCACAAGAAGAAGAAAACCATCAAGGTGAAGCCGTTGAAGCTCTGGAAGACTCGTTATTGTGTGGTCATGGGTTCACATTGGCTAGTGTACGCGAACCAGACGCAGGCCATCTCCTCCTCCACTCCTGTAGCTGTGTACGAACTGTTAGAGATCGCAGTGGGAGATCGAGAGAACGAAATGGAGTTTTCGCTCCATGTGCTTCCTGGTAGACACGTCAAGTGCAGAGCCCGATCCAGTTTGGAGCGGAAGCGGTGGGTCAACGCAGTGGAAGACGAGCTTTTAACTCAAGCGAAGACGACGGAAGACTTGACGCGATCTGTGAAGGAGCGAGAGGAGAAATTGGCAGCTCGTGAAGCTGTCAAGAGCAAGTTACACGAGGTGAAAACGGACGCTCGACGGTTCTCAGCGTTGCTGGGTGAAGCGATTCTAAGCGCCAAAGAGGCTTCGGACACTGACGATGATTCAGAAACGCGAGAGGAATCGTCTGGGGAGGATATTTCGCTTCGCCAATGTTCAGGTCCGGATTATATCGATGGCAGTCCTGAGAGTTCTCCGATGCGGAGAAACGTGGGGGAAAACGCCTTCCCATTCGACACAGTGAACGCAGACTCGGAGACTACACAGAGTTCACGTTCGTTCCTGAGTTTCTTGACTTGTTTCTTCCGCTGTATCCCAATGGGCTCAACGGATTCGAAAGGAAAAGGTGTCATTACTCCACTTGGGATTCCTGGGTACCCTTCAACAGCAGCAGCTTGTAATGCGATGTATACCTGTGACTACTACCAAGACGACGGATATCGTGGCTTGACCAAGTGATGGGATACACAAGAATGAGACATTGATAACCTTTCTGAAGTTTAGTGCATTACTCTTACGGAACACTATTGGTGATCACTTTTCTGGGAAAGGTATAATACCAAATACATTTGCATATCTGTAGCAACTCCATGACAAGCCTAGTGATTCGTGAGGAAGATATCGTCAACGCTACGGAAGATGTGGTGGAACATTCAGCTCCATTCGTCGATGAAGATGGAGATGCTTATTGGGGACCTAGCGTCGTCTGTGCTGCCACCACTTAGGAAACTTTTGAGCGATGGATCGACGTTAACGAAGGACGGTTGAGGCGGTGGGACTTTGAGCCTCTGAATGACGACCCGGACAGGAGGAGAGTGGTGATCTACAACATGTCGTCAAAGGTCCATGAGGATGCGGTACACAGTATCGTACAATCCGTTTTCAAGCAAATACAGATCGCGGGGAACAGCATTGACCTCATCAACACCGTGATAGGTGGACAAGTTACGAGCTGGACTGGAGATCGTGGCCAAGAACCAGATGCAAGTGTTACCCCTGTGGATCTGGAGATTGGTGGAGGAGTGTTGGCGGCTGCACAGAATACCCTGTTCGCAAATGTTATCATCGAAGTTGCTTACAAGAACAGAAGTTTACGGATGCTACAAGACAAACTCCAGCGTTGGATGAGCATTCATACGTCTGTACAAGTGGCTATCGGGATCAAGATTTTCGCCGGACCAGTGACTATGCGTCGAGTTGCTATCTTGCATCAGCGTGGTCAGCCGACTCAAGAAGTGGAATTTGGATTTGGTTGTCCTACCCCACCTCCACTGACGTTTCCAGTTGATGCGATTTACGCTGGTGTCGCTTTACCCGCAGGTTTGAACGGGAACCACCTCATCTCAATCAACTTGGGTGACTTGAGAAATTTCATCAATGGAAGAGTTCAACGCGAACTCGACGATTGAGACTGTAGTGGCAGGAGCCTCAGCTACGTATGTGTCCAGGTATTTCGCACATGTTTCAGCATGACGATCGGATCTTTATCATTAAAACCGTGGTGGAATGGAATTAACTTGGTTGTTTGATCAGATACGATACATTCGGTGATTTTGACTACGCTACCGTCGTTTTCTTACTGCTAAATGGGACTTACTGTCCGTCTTGCTGGAGCCAGGTAACGATCTCCATGATGAGTCCGATGGTGAGCATAACGAGGAAGTTCCTGAGGAAGTTCCTGGTGTCTTGCGTTGTCGCCAAGCCGATGAGGAGGTTTTCACTGATCAAGTCGGCATCACCGTCGATTTCGTGCTCCAATTCTCCATTACTACTGGAACTTGAGCCATCGAAGGAAATCGATGTATTATCATCGTCAATTGCCGAGCTCAAAGCTGTAGTGAAGTTGCTCTCGAAGTCTTCGAACGTATTGCTGTCACTGCTGTCATTGGATTGATTGTCGTTCCCCAGCGTCGCATTTGCCGCCAGAGCGTCGATAAAAGCTGCGAAATCCTCGGCCGTGTCGTTTTCTAAAGTGGCGGCGAAGACTTGGGCCAGAAAGGCAGTTGTTGCTGGATCGGATTTGTCCTCACCACGTTGAAGAAGGCGATGGATGGAGTTGATACGATCCTCATCGACAAGTTCGGCAGCTTCCAACGACACTAAACAGAGCAGAAGGAGGATCTGGACCACGTCGTTCATGGTAAAGTTGGATTTCCTGGGTTGGAGGTGGTTTTGTCGGAGCTCTTGCTGGCTACAGGGTGGACTGGAGAATGAACGGTGTGGGGGTTTGTCAGATTTGCTAAAGCGAGAAAGTGCTGCTGTTGTTTAAATCTCGGTCGGCTCTTTGGATAGTGGAAATTATCCGAAAAATACCAGAAGGATGGAAGTATCTCTAGGCTAGAGACTCAAGCTAACTCAATTACGGGAGCTGCACGACGATCTTGCCGATGTTCTTGTGCGCGTACATGTGATCGATGGCGTTCGGGACCTGTTCCAGTCCGTGGAACTCCGTGGGGTCCACGCCAGCGACCAGTTTCCCCTCCTTGATGAGCTTGAAGAGGTTTTCCATGTGCGTCGGGATGATGTCGCTGTACGTCCGCAACAAGAACCCACGCACTGTAATGGCTTTCATCAGCAGAACCTCATTCATCGCGCTAACAGTGAAAGGTGAGCGTGGGGTATCTCCTCTGTACTCCGAGATGTGTCCAAAGACAATGATTCGACCACGAATGGCCATGTTGTCGAACACCGTCTTGAACATCTGACCACCGATGGTCTCAAAAGCGATGTCGATGCCCTTCGGGTACTCTTTCTTCAGGACTTCTTCGATACTCTCCTTGTTGTAGTTGATCACCCGATCACATCCGAGTTTCTTGAGGTATTCAGCCTTGTTGTCGCTGCTGCACGTGCCAATGACGTGGTTTCCTGCCATTTTGGCGAGTTGCACTACGAATTGTCCAGCGCCTCCAGCTGCAGCCGTGACGAACACCGTCTCGTTGGTTTTGAGTTCACCACATTCTTTAATGGCAATCGACGCAGAAATGCCACATACCGTCAAGGGGAGAGCAGCAGGGGACAATTCCGGCAGTTTGTGCACAGATCCGATGGGAACTTCCACATACTCAGCATAAGCTCCGAACTTGTCGTACACAACGTAGTCACCAACGTTGACTTGAGTGACACCCTGGCCAACTTCGACTACAGTTCCAGCTGCATCTAGACCTGTGCCGAAAGGTGGAGGGTTCTCGTTGAAGACTCCGTTGGTCACGTTGATATCCGTGGCGTTGATGCCCAGATATTTATTCTTCACCACGATGTGACCGGTACTTGCCTTCGGTAGCTCCTGGTAGGTGACGATTTCCGTAGCCTGACGGAAATTGGTGGATAGTTTAGTGCACAAAAGTTCACGGTAGCTGGGCATTATGGTTGTTGTGGGGAGGAGATGGCAGATTGAAGAGTGAAATGAAGTAGAGACTTTGACAAGCATGGGTATTATTCCATGTAGCCATCTTGATGACGCGAACTAATTCGTGTCGAGTAAGATGTGCTTTTATGTGAAAATGTGTGGACCAATGCATGAATTTAGCCGTTCGGCTAAATGACTGGATTGGCTAAAATCAAGAAGATGACGTTGCGGTTTTCAGTCGAACAATCTCTTAGCTTGGCTACATGCACATGTCCATGTGCATGTAAGGCCTTAAATATAACCCCATTGCTTTTGACATGCTGGACGTGTTTCAGCTAGATATCGGTTGAATTGATTTCGTCGGGTTGGCTAGAGAGGAATGGACTTCGTAATCAGAAAATGATACTGCTCATCAGCATGAGGTTGACATTCATTAATCATCAGCATGAGATTGACCAGCGTCAAATTGACGCACGCTAAGGTTACATACAACTTGTACGGTTGTGCAACTAGAATAGCAGAACTCGTTTCTGAAAATGCCTCTGCGATTCCTTTACATGCCGAGCCAATAAATCTTTCCTACTGCATGTACTTATCCTGTGTGACTTCCAGCTTCTCATCCTACACAAGTTGTAACACAACTCTTGACAAAACAGCTGAATGCAACTCTGATCAACAATTGCGTTGGTACGAAACTTTAATATACGTCGTTTACTACACTCGTCTGTCCAAAAGGCAACGTCCTTTACCCTCGAACAGCACCACCTTTTCGGTGATTCCTCAAAAGATGTGGTCTCAGCTCTTGCGTGATGATCCTGCCAAAGCCTTTGCGAGAACTCCACGTAGAACGTCTTCAGCTCAAGGAGAAACCCACCGAATAAATAACTCAACGAAGTCGTTTAGTTCTGATGCCTAGTAATTGCGATCGCACTCTGTTGGTGCTGCTGGTAGTGGCTGTTGCAGTAGTTACACGTACGTTCATATGCCTGCTTCCGGCACCCTTGGACGATGCATCGTTTACCTAGAAAAACGTAGCAAATTAGCATACACACTTCCCACTTCGAAGAATACACAGCAGATAACTTACCACCACCATGAGCCCAGCACAAACCGTTCGAGATAGCGATCTTATCGCAGTCTCCCGTTTTACACTTAGTACCACCTCCATGAGACCAGCAGTAGCCACGAGATTTGGCTCGGTTGGAACAACCCGGAGCCTTGCACTCCATCGATCCGCCTGAAAGAATCAATTGGTTAGCTAACATCAAAGAAACGACAACCGAATGAGACGCACCATGCTTCCAACAGCGACCAAAGTGCTTGGCTCGACTGCTGCAACCTTCTGCAGTGCATCGTTTTCCACCCTAAAGAGACAGCAAAGTCAGACATGAAGCTAAAAGTGAAGAATAACACAACAAACGTACTCCATGGCGAACGCAGAGTCCGTGATCGACCACGTAGTGGGTGCAGCCAGTGTATCTGCACGTTCGGCTTGCTGGTCGGGCAGTTCGAGGACTGGGCGTACTAATAGGACGAGTTCTAGCGCCTACAAGGCCTGGAGGCGTCATATCCCCTGATACTACAGCGTAAGAGCTCGTAGGAGTTGGCAGACTTGGCATAACGAAGCCACCGCGTTTGCTGTAGTCTGTAGCGTTCGGTCGAGCTGCAAAACAGGGAAAAAGGTACCGTTAGACGAGAAGAAGACATGATCATCTTAGAGTTCACATACTCATAAATGCAGCAGAGTACGTCGGAGTCTCAGAGTATTGAGGAGCTGATACGAGCGTGCTCTCCTGGTATCGCCGCTGCTGTGGACTGGTGCTTCTCAGCACGTCCGAGATGGCCGGGAGGCGAGAAGGAAGCAGAGGTGGCAGGTCGATGAAACTCGGTCGGGACGTCACGAATTCCGGCTCCGGTTTAACGAAGACGGCATCTCTTTGAGGTTGAGACCGTAGCAGGTCAGTGAGAACGATGGTGTTCTCCGGCGGCGTCCACGGTTGCATCGTATTTGATGGTCGGGGTCTTCCTGAAGCTGCAGATGCGACGTCGCTGAGTGATTTTCGAAAGTGCAAGTTGACGTGACTCGCCCTGAATGAGGCAGCAAGACTCTAACCTAGAGCGGCGGCATAAAGGAGCGGCGTCGGCTTCGTCCCGTCGTCTCGAGACGAATTACTTGAGGTCTCCTCTCGCCAATCTGGAATGCCAACGCCACCTGGATGTGCAGTGCCGGGCTCGGTGAAGTGGTTTTGACGGCCGGGTGACAGGAAAGAAAGGATCCTTTGTACGTGCCGACCACCGTGACCACCAGCGCGTTGACTCAGCGAGCATTGCACACGAAATCGTGTGTGTCGGCCGCACGTCCATACGGTCGAATGGCTCCTCTCAAACAGCTTGTCCAGCGTAGCGACGGCCTGGCAGATGATCGTCATGTCATCGACCGGCCGGTGCCGCGTGAAGGAAGACTGCGAGACTGCAGCTGGACGGCACCACAGACAGCAAAGCTTGAGAGACCAACTGCAGTGTAGTGCCGGTCGAAAACGACCACCCGATCATGGCGTGGAACGGACTTCAACCGGCTCAACAACGGAGGATCAACGTGACATGCTCTCTACCAGTTCTTGCTTAGTGCATGGTGCGTCTCCCACTCTGGTTGAGACCTGTCAGCAGTCGAAAACTTCGGTGCTCGTTGTGGGGGAACGCATCGTGACTTCGCAGCTTTGAAGGAAGTTCCAGGTCTCCGTCTGGATGACGTGGTGACGCGTGATTCACCCTCGACCACAGAATTCAAATCCATCCTGCAATCCAGTCATGCATGGTCGACCAGCTGAGGGGTGCTAGTGCTGGTGATCACAGTGACGAGCACCAACGGCTTCGTAAGAGGCCCACCTTTTTCAAGACTTGAAAGAGACGATGAACCTGTCGAAGAAACACGAGATTGTGGCTGAGAGTAACAATGAAAATCGATCTATTCCGGCAGTGACTGCACCTCTCGTTACTATCATACCACAAGCTCGAGTCCGTATGGCGAAATCGCTTCGTCAAGTCTAACGATTCGGACAATTGAACGTTGGATTGTGCTTCCTGAAAGACATGTCAAGTGCAGAGCTTGGTGCGGACGGTGAGTCAATGAGTGGAGACGAGCTTTCGACTCATGCTAAGTCGACCGAGGATTCGGTGCCATCTGTGAGAGGAGACGAAGCTAAAGCAAGATGAAGGAAGTGAAAGGGAAAGTGCCATTCCTCCGCTTAGAATTCTTAGATAGCGTTTAACAGCAGCAGCTTGTAATGCAATGTACACCTGTGACTACTTCCGAGACGATAGATACCGTGGTTTGGTAAAGTGAAAACAATTGTTTGTCTGGTCCAGTAAAAATGAAAATGGTGCGGAGATTGTTGACACGGTGGATACGTAGATATTGACGGTGGATTAATCCGTGTGAGACTTACAGATAGTGCTCATGGCAAAAGTTAAGATTTCTTCGAAGTGTTAAACGCTACTACAGCTGTTGTTGCTGTGCTGAAAGTTGAAAAGTTAAAATTGCGAAATCTCTGGTTGCCGACACACGGACGTAGCTGAGGCCTCTGTGTTACCGCAGCTCAATTGTTGCTTCGGTGAAGAGTTATGTTGATAACGGTCCTCAATTCATCTAGGTTGATTGAGATGGGGTGGTTTCCGTTCAAACCTGCAGGTAAAGCGACACCAGCGTAAATCGCTCCAACTGGAAACGTCAGCGGAGGAGCGGGAGGATAGCCATAGCCAAAATCCACTTCTTGAGTCGGCTGACCACGCTGATGCAAGATAGCAACTCGACGCTTAGTCATTGCTCCAGGGAAAATCTTGATCCCGATAGCCACTTGAACAGACGTATCGTCGCTCATTCTACCAATGATTTTCCTATAAACTTCCACGTAGCAATGTTGACTTGACTCCGGGCGTCCCCTAATCAAGCTTCGGCCAATGAGATTGTCTCAATGTCTCAGCTGAATGGCGTAAACCACATTGGCATATTACCAAAATCTAGTTTTAGCCAATCACAAAGTGGGTACATGTAGAGATATGTAGATTGCACTACAGTGCATCAACTTGCACTTCAATGCCGACGGAATGCTATCGACAGCACTCCGTCACATGACCTCCCTTCGAGAAAGACCCTCCCCTAAAAAGGGTTCTCTCTCTTCTTGGACTTCCAATAGCGGTCAATGAGACCAGGGATCTGTTTCAGATTCTCAACAGGTTCCCATGTGGCCTCCTTCTTGGTCTCGCCTAACCACCAAACCTTGTACTGCGGCTTCCCCTTGTACTTACGGTGGTTAATCACGGCTTCGACCAGTTGCCCTTCAGTTCCATCGGCTAACACAACCTTGTTCACCTTTTGCCTGCGCTTCGGATCTTTGCGGTACGGCTTCAACAGTGAAGTATGGAAAACTGGATGCAACTTCAGGTTCTTCGATAATCCTAACTCATACGAGTCATGAGATATCTTCTTCTGGACCGGGAATGGTCCAATGAACCTCGGAGCTAACTTCTTCGACTGTGCGTACCCCTTATGACGGATATCCAAATTCTTTCCATCTAGTAGCACCATGTCGCCAATTTTGAAGTCTTGGACAAGTCTGTTCCTGTCGTAATAATGCTTCATGCGCTCCTGTGCTTCACTCATACGGTCTTGCGCGACCTTGAGGAAGACTTCCTGTCGGAGTAAGAACTCTTTTGCTGCTTTCTCCAACTTCTTAAACCCCGGATCTGCCGCGATATCGTCGGGCATATATGGAATATATCCTAGATCCGCTTCAAATGGTGACATGCCAATCGTAGCATGCAATCGCCGATTATAGGCGAACTCTGCCAAATGAAGAAACTCATCCCAATCATTCTGGGCTGGGTTGATAACACCTCGGAGATAATCTCCGATAAAACGGTTTGTACGTTCCGTTTGTCCATCCGTCTGCGGCCTAAATGCCGATGACAGGTTATGCTGCGTTCCCATAGCAGTGATAACAGCCTGCCAAAACTTAGACGTAAATTTGGAGTCACGATCAGACACAATCGTCTTCGGAAGGCCATGATCTCTTACATAACTCTTCATGAAAACATTCGCAATATCCTCTGCGCTGTCTGTCGTCTGCGTAGCAATTAACTTTGCACGCTTGGTCAATCGATCCACAATGACCATGATGGCATTCAAGCCATCCTTGCTGGGAGGTAGAGACACAACGAAATCCATCGAAATGTCGACCCATCTACCTCGTGGTATCTCCAGCGGTTGAAGTAATCCCGGAGGCTTCACCTGCCTCGCTTTGTTGCGCTGACACATTTCACAAGTGTTCACATAGCGCTGGATATACTTCATCATCTTCGGCCAATAGTACTTCTCACGTACTGCGACATAGGTCTTGTAATATCCTGGGTGGCCTGCCGTAACTGCATCGTGGTTCTCACAAATGACTCGATTCTTCAGATCTTCGTCATCGGGAATGTACAATCTAGGACTCTCATCTTCACGCGTCTGATAATACAGCACGCCATGATTTAGCGAGTCATAATAGCGAGTAGTTCCTGCTCCCGAACTGGATAATTCAGTTCTGCTGGCTTCATCTTCCTGCCCGTATAGGCTATTGGATGTTCCAACTCTCCCTCCTTTTGAAATAAGACTCCCCCAATTGCGAAATTTGAGGCGTCCATCCGAATACCGAAAGGTTTGGAGAAATCAGGAAGACTGAGAACCGGCGGTGATGACAAGCGCTTCTTAAGCTCGTCAAAACAGCGTAACTGGTTCTCATCGAGTTCGATAGGATCACGAGAACGTTTTCCCTTGATACATTCATGCAAAGGACCTGCAAACTGCGCGAAATCCTTGCAAAACCTCGAAACGTAAACCGTTGTCCCCAGGAAGCTCTCAATTTGCTTCTTGGTCTTGGGGACTGGCCACTCGGCGATAATCTTCACCTTATCTGGGTCCATACGAACGCCCTTGCGTCCGACAAAGTCGCCTAAACATGGAATCTCATCCACGCAAAATTGGCATTTGGACAGTTTGATGTAGAGCTTCTGCTCTTCACATCTCTTCAATACCCTGTCCAGCGCGGCGATGTGGTCGTTCACATCTTTACCCTTCGTGTATACGTAGATATCATCGAAGTAAATTCGCGCCACGTCACTCAAATCCCTGAAAACCTTTTGAAGCAGTCGATTAAAGGTTCCTGGGCTACCACTGAGCCCCATGGGTGTGACGAGATATTCAAATAGACCATCTGGGGTCGAGAAAGCAGTGAAAGGTATATCTGCTTCTCGTAACTTCACTTGGTAATAACCCCAAAGTAAGTCCATGCACGAATACCAATAGCTACCGGCCATCGCATCAAAGGTATCTTCCTTGCGAGGCATAGGAATAGCTGGTAAAATCGTCGCCAAATTCAACAGACGATAATCGTGCACAATACGCCATCCGACTGGTTTCTTCACACAAAAAGTCGGTGCACAAAATGCTGACGTACTCGGTCGAATGATGCCAGCCTGAACCATCTCTTTGGTCCATTCCTGAATCGTTTTCCTCTGATCAGGACTTTGGCGCCATTGTTTGACCGAAATCGGTTGAGTACCGGGTTTGAGCAAAATCTCGTGCTCAATTCCTTCCCGTACTGGCGGTGTCTCATTCGGAAGTTCCGTACGGAAAACCGTATCCGCATACTTCAGTAACGTCTCATACGCCGGATTATCCTTGAGAGCATCCCATCCTTGACTCTTGAAGCGTTCAGCCTTCCCCGAATCATGCGGATTGATGACAAACACTGCCTCAATATCCTTGTCCCTACGCAACATCTGCTGGAACTGTTTGGACGAAATAATCTTCGTTCGCCCAAACTGGCCGTTGTGGCCATGCTGCCGATAGTAGTTGAAGATCTCACGGTCCTGCGCAACTCTGGCGCGGCGTTGTCCTGCCACCCAACGGGCTGGACGAGTCTTCGGCAGTCTCAACTTCACAGTCTGCGTGTTCTCCACCTTGATGCGAGGTGCAATCTGTCCAGTATTCCAGTCGATATCAGGGTTCTGCTCCCGCAGCCACATCATGCCCAAAACAATATCCTTTCCTTCAGGAACAGGCATGACTTGGAATGTTCCCGTTGTCAAAGGAAACCCTGGTAACTGCAGAGACATCTCTACAGTCCGACGTGGACGATGCACAACTTGATCATAACCGAGATCAACTTGTATCATGTCACCTTCAGTGACATCTAACTCAAGCTTCTTCACCAACTCCTCAGTTACGCCATTCAGGCTACTGCCGTTGTCGATGAATATCGTGACGGGCCTCTTTTGGTCATCCGTCTTGAATGCTTGAGCTTCAGCCTCTAGGATCGCATACACTGCGCCCTGCATGTACCGATTCGCTTCAGTACGTTTTGGCTGAGTACAATCTGGAGAAATGTGGCCAAACTTGCCACAGTTTCTGCACGTAGCTGTCTTTTTCCAATCATCGCTCTTGCCTTTCTTTTTGTCGGAGCTCTTTGAATTCTGCTTCGACTTAGACGCACGATGCCCCGAGCTTGATGATCCTTGCGAACCCTTCGCAGGAGCTCTTGGGGGTTTTCCCGAGTAGTGCGCAAACTCAAAATTCGACGCAATCTCAATGGCATCTTGCAGTGTTGAAGGACTCTCCTCCTTGATCTTCCTCGCTGTCTCTTCTCGCAAACCGTTCTGAAAGAAGAAACGCTTCTCCAACTCGCTGATAGACAACTCTGTCTGTGATAGCAAGTCTTGAAACTTGGAGACGTAATCATGGATGGTCTCATTCTGTTTGAGACGAAACATCCTCTCGCGAAGATCATATTCGAAGTCCTTCGGCCTGAAACGAGTGCGAAGTCTTCCCTTGAAGAGCGACCATGTGGGCTGTACGTTCGTACCCTCACACTCTGCGATAAACGCGCGATACCAATTCAGCACTGACTTGCCCAAGTTGCTGGAGATCATCGTCACAAAATCCGATGTATCTGCCTCCATCAACTCGCGTCTGCTTGCGTAATACTGCTCGGTGGCGAAGATCCATAACTCAATGTCTTCGCCGTATTTGCCTTCATACATAGGCGGATCCTTCTTTCTCTGCTCACCCCTGGACGCAACTAGATATTCGAATCTTGCGTTGGCCTGCTGCATCTGTGCTTGCAGCTGGGTTTGCATCTGGGCTTGGTATGACTGTTGCTGCTGCGTTAAGTAAACTAACAGCTGTTGCATCGACATCGTGTCTGATGCTGCGCCAGCTTGTCCCGACGACATATTCGTAGCTTGCGGTGGACCCTGTGGATCAGGAGTCGTCCTAGCCGTTGGTTGCGGTTGGCCCTGTGGGTTAGGAGCCGTCCTAGCCGTTGCTTGCGGTTGGCTCTGTGGAAAAGGAGCCGTCCTAGCCGTTGCTTGCGGTTGGCTCTGTGGAAAAGGAGCCGTCCTAGCCGTTGCTTGCGGTTGGCTCTGTGGAATAGGAGCCGTCCTAGCCGTCGTTCGAGGCGTTCTACGCGGACGCGGGTTTGGAGAGTCGCGCTCACTCGATCTACCACGTGTAGATGACATTTCGAGTGGACTTTTCGTAGCACGAACTCAATCCAATAAAACCCAAAAACCCAATGAAAAGAAGGGGAAAACCTTTCTTTAGTTACGACTACTGCTTACTTCGCGATCTAGCTTGATCGTAGTGATGTCTTCAAGATGTCCGAGCTCGACAAAAACCTCGTTAAGTAGGCCCTTGACTCTCTCTGCGACCGCGTCGTCCTCAATTCGATTTGTCAGTTTCTTGAAACGACAGGTAATGCGACGAGACTTCTTGAGATGCTTAAGCAGATCCTGTTGAAGCTTTGAGAACTTCTCAGCGTCGTAAGGGTAGTCGAAAAGACTCGTATCAGGAAGAGGAGCCCGTCTCACAACCTTGACAACAGGTGGTTTCGAACTGTCTGTCAAGTTGAGCTCACGACTCTTCCTTTTACGACTCTTGTTGTGGTTCGGTTTGTACCGACCCATACACCAAAAGAAAGGGTAAATTGGAAGCTACCGGGGAGCGATGGAAATAAAAGCTGCACTTAAGAGCGTTCCAAGCACTGAACCGGCTTCTAGTAGCGACCAAAGAGTTACGTGCACTAGGCAGAGATATACCAACCTTTCCAAGTTGATTCCCTGACCTGTGATGGGCACGAACTCTCCCAAAGACAACCCAAAGAGACCCCTTTAGGCCTAGCACTTCCCCAGCAATTGGCTGGTGCTAATAGCCAAGGATCTACTCGCTTCTGGCTATGCCGCCCACGAGAGACCCGACCTTGGACGATGGAACGAAGCTTGACCCGACAAGCGCTACTATGTAACACAGCGTGCGCGCGGGGACGAGGAAGCTGAGGCCGGACTTGGACGGCGGAGCGAAGACCCAGGGAGGCGTAGCCAGTTGAGGGACCACTGAGAGGTTGTTGGTAAATTGAAAAGTGAATTGAAATGAGGAAGGCTCTTACGGTCCTAAGCTACTGGTGGCTCACAGAGCTCTCTCAAATATCCAGTAAAGTGTATCCTAGAGCCTATCTTTTCCTATCTTCTGATTTGGCTATCTACCAATGATTTTCCTATAAACTTCCACGTAGCAATGTTGACTTGACTCCGGGCGTCCCCTAATCAAGCTTCGAGAACCTTCTCGAATTTCAGCCAATGAGATTGTCTCAATGTCTCAGCTGAATGGCGTAAACCACATTGGCATATTACCAAAATCTAGTTTTAGCCAATCACAAAGTGGGTACATGTAGAGATATGTAGATTGCACTACAGTGCATCAACTTGCACTTCAATGCCGACGGAATGCTATCGACAGCACTCCGTCACAGTCCATCTCTCACAGTGTGACCTAGGGGAACGTTGTTCCCCGCGATCTGTATTTGCGTGGTGATGGAAGATCGAATTTCATCTGATGCATTCTCGTGGACAAACGACGGCAGGCTATAGACCACCACTCTTCCCCTGTTCGTGCCATCATTCAGAGGCTCAAAGTCCCACCGCTTCAACCGTCCTTCGTTAACGTTGAGCCATCGCTTGAAGTCTTCCCAAGTGGTGGCAGCACAAACGACGCTAGGTCCCCAGTAAGGATCTCCATCTTCACCGACGAATGGAGCTGGATGTTCCAGTCTCTCGCGCAGATATTCCTTAGCACTGTTGACATCACTTGCGTGGATCACCTGTCTTCTTCTCCTCACCATCGTCGGCGTGGATGCTGCGGCTGTAGGCGGTGGCGATATCGATACGGCTGTACTTGGTGAAGCTCTTGTCGTTTGGGTTGCGCTTGTTCTAAGTCGTGGATATCGTAATTTCACACGCTCGTTCACTAGCATTGGTACTTTTCGGAGAAAGGGGCTCACTTTCGTACCGGTGCGAGTACCGGTGAAGTTGTACGTAGTGGTGTAGGACGCTAGAAGATAGCGAATTCCAAAGTGAAGACTTGTAGGAAGTGGTTTTGTCGGAGCTCTTGCTGGCTACAGGGTGGATTGGAGAATGAACGGTGTGGTGAATTGTCAGATTTGCTAAAGCGAGAAAGTGCTGCAATTCAACGGGTCTTGTTCTCTTTTGATAGTGGAAATTCTCGAGAAAAATACCAGAAGGATGGAAGTATCTCTAGGCTAGAGACTCAAGCTAACTCAATTACGGGAGCTGCACGACGATCTTGCCGATGTTCTTGTGCGCGTACATGTGATCGATGGCGTTCGGGACCTGTTCCAGTCCGTGGAACTCCGTGGGGTCCACGCCAGCGACCAGTTTCCCCTCCTTGATGAGCTTGAAGAGGTTTTCCATGTGAATCGGGATGATGTCGCTGTACGTCCGCAACAAGAACCCACGCACTGTAATGGCTTTCATCAGCAGAACCTCATTCATCGCGCTAACAGTGAAAGGTGAGCGTGGGGTATCTCCTCTGTACTCCGAGATGTGTCCAAAGACAATGATTCGACCACGAATGGCCATGTTGTCGAACACCGTCTTGAACATCTGACCACCGATGGTCTCAAAAGCGATGTCGATGCCCTTCGGGATTCCAATTGTGGCTTCACTACAGCTTTGAGCTCGGCAATTGACGATGATAATACATCGATTTCCTTCGATGGCTCAAGTTCCAGTAGTAATGGAGAATTGGAGCACGAAATCGACGGTGATGCCGACTTGACCAGTGAAAACCTCCCCATCGGCTTGGCGACAACGCAAGACACCAGGAACTTCCTCAGGAACTTCCTCGTTATGCTCACCATCGGACTCATCATGGAGATCGTTACCTGGCTCCAGCAAGACGGACAGTAAGACAGAACTCGCAGTAGTTAAAGCCAACGTTTGTATCGTATCTGATCAAACAACAAATCAATTCCATGCCCACACTGCCCAACGCTAAAGATCCAACCATTCTGCGGCTGTGGCTCGTTGCCAAACGTCTCCACTACCCCGTTCGAAAGGTCTCAACTATCCTAAGAAAATCTTGTTTTCAAAAGAAGATCTCTTTTGTCACTTTCCAATCTGCCGTCCAGCCATGACACATATCACTACAGTCCTTACGTGTTTAGCTCTGATACTCAATCTTTCAGCTGCAATTATCCCCCCAGCAGCTATTCCATCGGCCATCGAGATCATTTACAACGACCTCATCAAACATGACGTAACGGAAGATGCGCAGCGAGCTGGATCGATTCCGTCGGGTGGAGTAGCGATTCTAGTAATCGACCAACAAGTGAGTTTCCACCCTGGTGGTTCTTTGGCGATTCCAACCGCCAACGACGATGCAGCTCGAATCGCCGCATTCATCTCGAACCACACGTCTGAGCTCTCTCAAGTGGTTTTAACCATGGATTCCCACCAGAGATACCACATCGCCCACGGGATCTTCTGGACGAACGATGCCGGGGTGTCACCGCAGCCATTTACGACGATTTCAGCCAAGGATATCGAGAATGGACGCTGGAAACCACGGGATTCAAGCTTGAAAGACTACGTTTTAGAGTACACAAAGTCCCTAGAAGCGAGTGGGAAGTTTTCTCTCACCATTTGGCCAGAACACTGCGTCATTGGCTCTCCAGGTCACAATATCGTGCCGGATGTACTTGCTTCAGCTTTGGAATGGACGAAAAAGTCGTTGAAACCAATTCAGTACGTGATGAAAGGCAGTAATCCGTTCACGGAACACTATTCAGCACTGAAAGCAGAGTACGAACTGCCGTACGACCCATCGACCAGGTAATGTACTGAAATCGGATCATGTTGTGGTTAGAAATGGTTAATAAGTGTTGCTTTCCACAGTCTCAATACGGATTTGATCAAGACACTGCAACGCGCCGGGAAGGTCGTTATCGTGGGTGAGGCACTCTCGCATTGTGTGAATTACACCGTGCGCGACCTCGTAGCTGCGTGGCCGAAGAAGAGACGGAGTGACCTGGTCATTCTAACCGACTGCTCTTCTCCAGTGCCAGGATTCGAGGAACCTGCAAAGGTAGTTAACGATGTGTCTGCGTTTTGGTATCAATTGACTCATGGGGTGTTGGTTTGTGTCGGTGAAGCAATTTCTGCGGGATATGGCAGCGAAAGGGGTGACTTTGACCACTTCAACGGAGTTTATGGTTGGAAAATATGCAAGGTACAACAGACATTTTCATGGCGATCAGACAGTAAATTAACGACGATGTTTCTCTCTGCAGCGAATTTTAAGCTCTTATCAACGACCAGAGCAAGGCCATGATGTTTTCTTTTTTCAAAAGATGAAGTATATTTTCTTGTGTATTCTATTGTACATACCCGTTTTCTCAATCTGTTTACCAGACAAAGCAGTCCTGCGGTTGGAAGAATGGCGTCGGGCGGTATCGCACCGGACGTTGCACCCTGTAGTACGGCATGCGGATCTGCAGGGTTCCGTCTTCGAAGATCTGCTGGGTGGCCTCCTCCATGTTGAGCATATTCCGCGGGAACTGCTCGGCGATCTCGAAGCGGCCGAAGGTTGGTGCACCACTGAGGCGCGACATCGTGATGTCCTTCTGGGTGGGCCAGCGGAATCCACTGACGCGGAGGACTCCGTTGTGTTCGTTCCACTGCACTCGGACATTCCCCGGATCGACGTTTCTCAGACGCGCAATGAGGTAAATGCCGTCCTGGCGACGTTGCAGCTGGTAGTACGGCCGCCACACAGGCAGCGAGTTCACGTCAACGTCTAGAATCTGGGGGTTCAAAGCTGGCTGGAGCTTTGGCGACTTTTTCGGCGGAGCAGTCACTTCCTCTTCTTCATCAGCTTCATTCTCACTCTCCATCGATTCGTCCTGCTTGGTATCTGCAACCTCCTCCATCTCTTCATCTTCCTTTGGCTCTTCTTCAACCTCAGACTCGCTCTCTTCCTCTTCACTTTCCTCGAACAGAGCTTTCACGTGCATATCGTCCGACTCGAAGCCACTGTCACTGGGTGTCGAAGGTGCGGGCGTTTGGTCTTCAAAGCCACTGAGCAATTGCTCCCCGAACTGTTTCAATTTGGCACTGCGCTCCTTAAATGCGTCAGCTTGTGGCAGTAGCTCCTGTACGAACACCACCAAAGCCTTGCGAGCACTCTTGATCTCTGCGTCTCCGTAGCTCAAGACCCCGTCCAAGTCGATGAGGTAGCGCGTCAGCAGCTCCGCCTGCTCCTTCACGCGGTAGTCGAAAGCTCCGAGCTCCAGTCGCATCTTCTTGACGGTCTGAGCGGCATCTTGAGACTTCAAAGTCTGCAGTCGCCACTTGGCGCCGCATACCATAGCGACCACTTGTCGGTACTGGGCTGGAAGTCGCGTGTTGAGCTTCTCCTGCACGTCCTGGACTTTTGCCTTGATGGTCTGCAGGTTGTTCCTCTCTTGGGATGTCTGGGCCTCCATTTGTGTTGTAGTTGGGGAGGTCGACTTGCTGGTCAGTTGACAAATTGAATAATGAGCAAAGTTGAAGTGAACGATCCGAGTCTCATTTTGTGACGCTGAAAAATGAGACAGTCTGGGACGTTCCAGACTGGATCGCGAATGTTCGAGAGCATACTGGAACCGAGTCAAGAGACGATTCGCAATCAGGATCGTACTTAATCGAAGTGATAAAAATGTAGCCATATACTTTCAAATGGCTACATCGTAGACAACCAATTTATTACAGGAACGATATTCATGTAGTACTTGCATATGCATGTGTCTAACAGCCCACTCCTCTCTACTTGACGGCGATTCCATCGCCATTTCTTACGACGTTGATGCCTTCTTCTTCGCGGCTGCCACTTTTTCGACAACAGCTTTGATTTTAGTTTCGTCAATGTCGTCGATGTTAAAGGGCTTGATAATGCGATGTCTTCCCATTCTTTCCACCTTGTCCATCGACTCAAGCCTCTCCAAAACCTTCTTAGACTTGCCGTTCTGGAACATCATCCAGGCGATAAGTCCTCCTCGCTCCTCCGTCGTTAAATCCGCAGCGGACAGCTTGGTGGTCGTACCGGTGTTCTTCTCCTTGAGGCTTCTGACATCTCCTTCTGAGCGAAGTCTTGTAGCTACTTCATCAGTAGCTTGGACGGCGAGAATTACGAGTGTAATTGATAGCAATAGGAAGCTCAAACGCATGATGGTAACCTGAGGCTTTTGAAGTCGAACACTTGAGTACCAGCTGGAGAAATCGATTGTGCACGGTCTACAGTTCGTTCGCCTTGAGGAAAGTGCAAATTACCATGTTACTGGAACATCACTACAACGCAAATCATTGAGGCCAACCTCTGCATCAACATAGTGTAATCGACAAGTAATTAAATGGCAATTACTGGATGATCTGCATTTCATGCATCTACTTTTCCTTTTACCAGCCGTTTTCCTTTATCTGCATCTTCAAAATTGAAGGCGGCATCGTGATAATTTGCCGCTGATACTGTAAAGCACTGTCCTCCAGGACCAAACAGCTCGCAACGCTTGTTTCGTCAGTAAACAACTTTGGACTCCTGGGACTCTTCACCAGTTGAGTGCCAGTTCTAAAAGAAGTACTGTGATCTGTTGCTGTATTCGTTCGAGTGTTATCACAAGCAAGCAACCAACTTTGTCTGCTTCTTATTGTTCCTCCCACTGAATGTTATTCTCATGATGATTTCTTCGCCTTAGCAGACTTTTGCAATTCTTCATGAGCGTCTTCAACTGGTCCTTCTTCTCCGCTTCCCCGCATCCTCCTGTGTGCGAAGTCTACCGCTGCTTGATTCAATGGCACTCGTGCCTATTAGGCTGGGAGCTGGTGTTTACAGCAGCAATAATGGTCAGTAAAACAAACTAAAACGCATGATGACTCTCGAATCGACAAATTCGAGCGAAATGAGTTGTAAAAAAGAATTCGTCACGGTCTGCAGCTCGAGCTTGTAGCTGTTTTTCATTGTAATGTCAGCGGTTAGCGCGATCGAGTCGAATTCACATCAGCGATGCCAACGCTGCATCATCACGATATACTCTCTAAATTATCACCAAATCCTCTCTTCTCGGTAACTTGTACAGTTACCGGAATAAAGAAATAAAGCGCACACTTCGATGTTTTGTTACTTTCTTTTTCACATAGCAAAAGTACGAAAACTAAGGATTCATGACGATATGTAGTGTGGTTCAGAAGTACTTGCACTTCGCCTTTCTAGAGTCCTGGTTATAGCCGTAAGTTGCTCCAAGGCCTAAATTGAACGCAATTAGCGTAAGAAGGGCTTCACATCGGTTTGAGCAGCTACCTAACGTACCATAGTATAGCATTCTGTTGCTACCATATAATTGGGAGCGTCAGAAGTTATCGGTAGACTTTCTTTCGCCCTGCAGAAGTACAAGTTCACGTTAGACTGGAAGTCAGGTTACATGTATGCCAAGAGCAGTACGTGAGGAGTAACTGTTGGACGTGATCCAGTTGTCGCAACGTGATCTCGTACATCGCGCTTTGAGCGAATGTTTGACGCTGTGTATCTGTTGGCTGTCGACTTTGAACCGACATGTTAAATTGATGTTGCTGGTAATCAAGCCACCGTTGTTGAGCTTGTTGAAGCTCTTCGTCGATTCTGGGAAGATCGTAATTTACAGATGCAACTTCACATTGCCCGACAGATAGCGCATCTACTGGATCATCACTCGTTTGATTTCCTGGAGACTGTAGCACACTCGACACCTCATAGTCAGTCTGCGGGGAATGCGTGTAAGTTTTCTCAGTTGATAGCGATGCTGATAACGAGACCCACAACGTACTAGGGAGACATCGTGACTACTGCGAGCTTGAACAGGCACGAGTGAGGCTAGAACTTGCCGTCGTATGCATTCATTCGGTGTTGCCATGTATCTACATCTCGATTTTACTCCTAAAAATTACAACTTCTATTTACAGAGGCATAAATGTACAAAAAAATACTCCTGCCTGGAAAATCTTTCTGTCAGAGTTAGTTATGCATAGACATCGTAGTTACCATAGAATGTTTTTACTCAGAGCCATTTGAAAGCACCCGTTAAACTGCTTGCGCGTCGTGCGTATATGTACTACAGTTATTCTGTGGTGTTTTTCTATGGAGAAGAACCTCAATGCTAGCGGCGCTGCAACCTTGGTCGAGACCATTACACAGGCGATTCCTTCGCCTTCACCTTTGTTGCGGACTTCTGCAATTTCTTCATGAGCGCTTTCACCTTCAACACGAGCTCTTCATCGCTTTTCGCGGCCTTTGCTGCTGCTTCCACAGCGAGCGCAAGCTTTGCTTGGTACTCCTTCTCACTGATAACCCAAGTACCGTCGGGTCGTGTTTCGGTGCGAAGGGGCTTGTTGATTTTATTATGTCCAAACCTCTCCACGTATTCCACCGACTTGGACCTCGAGAGAGGCTTTGAGGACAAACCGGCCCAGAACAGCGCGTTTCCGAGAAGGTTTGCGCGCTCTTCTTTCGATAAATCGTCGACGGAAACCTTGGTCGTTTTGACGGTCTTCTTCTCTTTGAGATTCCTGCCATATTCTTCTGAACGAAGTCGGTTGGGGGATTCAATCGTGTTTGTGACTGCTCCGTGGATAGTTGGGGTAGCGTCCGTGCAAGTGAAAACTGCGGCTGCGATAGTTAGCAGTACGAAAGTCAAACGCATGGCGACGAGGGATGGAGTAAAAATCACTTGAGCAATGGCTGGAGAAATCAATTGTGAACGGCCTGCAGCTTCTCGGAGAGGCTACTTTTGCACAGCGGTAAACGAAAATGGTTGACTCCGAGACCCACCTTGTCCTCGTAACACCGACAGCGTCTCCATCCCATCGTAGTTAACAGTCGCTAGCATTTTGAGATACCCTGTTGCCAATCCCATTCATACAGCTGATAAACATTCAACATGAATTGCTCCCCCCCCCCCCCCCCCCCCCCCCCTCCCCCTGCATTTTTGCGAACCAGCAGGTTTTATGTGAGAACAGAATTTACTATGTGAAGTTCACACTGTTAGTGCATTGTGAAGTGGCTGGCGTGCTTCGTTTGCTATTTACTGATACCCTGCAAGGTTATGTGAAGGCATAATACATCACCATTCAGCATAAAATCCTGTACACCATTACCATCGGCACACCGCTTGAATGAAGCTGGCTTGTATCTTCCACTTTGATGTCGCTCTATCATCGAGATAACCCCCGCAGTGATGCCTACCGCCAGTAAGAGTAATCTACATGCGCTTACCACTCCTTTTTGGCCCCGCTCGGATAAATTTACAAACGTAATTAGCTAATCCTGTGATTTCGGCGAGTGTAGGTAAAAATAATACATGCTCACAAATTTTGTGTCTTTGACATTTCGAACTATGATGTGGTGTACACATATCTCAAATCAGTCTCAGAATGGCAGAGTTAGCGCTGACGCTTGTGCTGTTCCTCCTGCCGTGCGCGATCATCCTTGAGCGTTGCATAGCCGATGGTTCGTTATTTGCATTGCACCCGGCGCTGAATGCAGTAGCGATGCTCATTTGCCTCCCTAGGTACCCTAATCGACTTATATTTTGAATACTCTCCTTTGCTTACTGACTGTTCCGGCCGTTTGTATTTCGTTTATTCTAGCGCGCTTCAAGTAATGTTGCGGCGGAAGGGCGAGAAGATCCACGCGAAACGGTACGTTGATTGCCCATTTTCATCGAAACCAATGCGATATTGACGAAGTTACCACTTTGTGTTGCAACTCAAGAGTCTGGTTAACAAAACTGCATCTGCTGCTGAATGTATCGGCCGGACTACTTGTAACGTCCGCAGGAGTTGTAGTATTCATTGCTAAACGTGATACTGGAGAGGATCACTTCACAACGCCGCACTCATGGGCTGCTTTGGTGACGGGCATGTTCTTCGTGCTCAACGTGTTCCAAGGTTTACTGCTGACGTTCGAGGGTGCCAAGGCCAATTGGCAGTGGAAGGACGAGACGCACGTGCTCACCGGCGTGCTGATCTACATTGGCAGCGTGTCCACAATGTTGTATGGACTACACACGAGTTCGTGGGGGGCCAATAACTTTACCCCAGAGCGGCAGTTTCAGCTCACAGTGCTCATTATCGCAGCGCACGTAGCACTTTTGGGGAAATCACTCGTGTTGCAACGTCAAGATAGCAAAACACAAGTAAAAGTGGCCAAAGTAGCATGAAGAATGAAGATCTATGACATGAAATCATCTTCAGTATGTTACCAGAGTATACCCCTAACAAACATCAAGTCAAGGAGTATACAAACTGTATAGTAATCCCGGTGGTGTGGTCATTACGCAATTCGCCAAACACCTCCGGAATCGCCCCCCCCCCTCAACAATGGTCAAGAAGCTGGAGCTGTTAGTGCTTAGCGGTCTACTGGGCGCTCCATGCGTCACTATCCTGTCCAAGTGCGTGGCTTCTCCTTCGCTGTTCTCTGTGCACCCTGCAGCCAACGCAGTGGCCTTCCTCCTGTACTTCCCATTGGCCATCTACGTGATGCTGGAGCGCAAGAGCGTGGCAGATTTCCAAACCAGAGTGCTGTTGTCCAAGATCCATTTCTTCTCGCAAGTATTGGCGATGCTACTGCTGAGTGCTGGGGGAACGGCTGCCTATATGACCAAGAACGCCTTTGGGAAGGACCACTTTACGTCTACACACTCATGGCTCGCTGGGGTGACGGCCACGCTATCGACTCTCAACATGCTAGGGGTGAGAATTGCAGGAATATGTATACATGTATACATAGCAGCTAATGCGAATGTTGATAATTGTAGGGTCTTGCTACAACGTTTGGAGGCAAGAAGACGAGCTGGCAATGGAAGAATCCGGGCCACCGTATTGGCGGTACTCTGGCGTTCCTTGGTGGTGGTAAGTTTATGTTTTAGATCCTGATAGTTTTTTGTTGCTAAGTGGCTGCTGGTTTCTAAGCTGCAGTGTCATTCTTGGTGTTTACAGCGGTGGGTGGGGCATCGCGCAATTGGGAGAGGACTTGCAGTTCAAGGTGGCAAGCTCAGTGGCGGCTGCGTACTTGCTGCTGCTATTGAAGCTCGTGGTCAGCAGCTCTGTGGCGACTCCAGCAAAGAAGAGCGACTAAATGGAAGCTAAATTGCCGAAATAGTCTGCTCATTTGGTTTGCGGCTTCTCCTGGTGCCTAAAGCGTTGATAAAACTATCTGCATTTCAACAACCGATGCCCTGGCCTTATTTCACACTGACGACGCAAAGTTTTTCTGTGTCGAGCACATCGCTGATGTTGTTTTTCACGTACATGTTCTGCTTCTCCTAGGCGAACTGTCATTTCTACCGGAGAATTCTTTTTCACGTATGCGTTACAACAACTTCTCGTGGAACATTGGCGATAATGCATGCTGTGAAGATACGGTACGATGTATATGCTACACCCGAGTCACTATCACAGCCACCTGCTATTTTCTTTACGTGCTCGCAGTTTAAGCGATAACAAATCGTATCAAGCTGATAGCAGTTCCAGACTTAAGAACTGCTGTCGAGCGCGAATCCGGCGCTGCAACTTAATCCAGAAGTGTACGACGCAGTGAAGCACATGCCAGTCGTGGCTACATAAGCCAAGTATCCGGGAGACAAGCGCACCAGTCCGTTTATCCTGCAGCACTTCCTTAAGTAGAAGTTCCCGACTTAAGAACTGCTGTCGAGCGCGAATCCGGCGCTGCAATTTAATCCAGACGTGTACGACGTAGTGAAGCACATGCCAGCCGTGACTACATAAGCCAAGTATCCGCAGTTCCAGGCGGGACCTCTAATACCCCCGAATATCCAGATATCAGGTCGTGTGGTGCTTGCAACATACATCAATAGGTATAGAGGAGGATCCTCGCCCTCGTCCTAAAGTGCTGGGGGCATGGAGTCGTGACCATTGTAGATAAGCAACGTCGATGGATAATGAAGGACCACAGCGTGAGTCGGATCTGCACCACACCTGAAATTATGGCGCAATTCTAGACCAATCCTGGTGCCGTGAAAAACAAAAGCAGATAAAGGATGTTCTGGTTTGCTGCTATGATCAGTATCTGCGAAAACACCATCTTGAAAAACAAACAATAGTTTAAAAGAGTAGCGGCCTTGGCCATGTCATTTACCTAGATGAACAACCACAACTAAAACGACATGGTGTACATCTTTGTTGCGCATGTACCCGGCGTGAAGTAATTTACTGAAAGTATTTGTCGGATGAGTTAAACAAAAGCAGTGTACGGTTGGAATCCCTTACGGCGTACTTGCTGAGAGCTATATCCAGATCTCGTACATTTTCTCCACGGAAAGGTCCAAAATGAGCGAGAAGAAAGCAACACGCCCTCGAACATCAACCAACGTCCGAAACGCATCACAAATCTGCTGGAATTGTGCAGCAGATGCGTAGCGGTCTAGTAATGATCCGACATCTTTGTCTTCGTAATTTTTTTCCGTGTCGCTGTTGATTAAGTTTGTACGCTTTTTATGAGCTGTTTAACCCATGTTGTACGTGGATTTGGATTGGAATTGGTGTGTAATGTGACTAGCTGGTTATCAGAATCGGCTATTGTATTAACGTAGCGCAAACAGTGGATCCACCGCCTGTTGTGGCGCTGTTTTTCTTCCATTTCCTGCCGATAATATTGTCACGATCGCGAAAATTACGGCTCTCACACCATTGTATGAACTCAGTTTGTAGCGCGTCATACTTCCTCTTTGTATTTACCGGACGTGAATCCAATGTTATTTGTATTGTTGTGTCGCGAAGTCGGTGAAACTTTGGTCGCGGAGCAGATGGCGTACAGTGAACCCGGTTATACGACTACTGAAAGAATTTCAGAGCCGTACAACGTAGGTGTGTGTGTGGTACCTTGCGGTATCCTCGTGGGTTCGTTGTCTTGGGAATTGACCCTCGCCGGGGTCTGAAGTTCGTTGTGAAGAGAAGTGGGTGTCTCCTTGATGTCTGGTGTCGGGATTCAGGAAAACCCTTCCAGGAGCGTTCGGGAGTCGGAGTTTCTGGGAACCAAGTAGGTTACCAGGAAGTCGGTGGTCGCAGAGAGATTAACACACCAGAGAAAGTCTGAAATCGGTATCTGAATATCACAAATCCAGAACTGAGATACTTGACTTTCAGAGATAAACAACAAAATATGCAGAGTTCAGGAATATACAAATACATTACAGCCGTTCTTATTCTTCTTTCTGGGCCCTTGAACGGTGAGCTAGCACTCCAGGTCAACTAAGGACTCGTTATCAGACCTCTGGTATGTCTGATATCCCTTTTACGTTCGTGCACCACCCTCTAATATAGAGGTAAATATAAACCAATACAATCGGCTTTATAAAACAGTCTAACTTGCACTCTGAAAACGACTGTCTAGTTTCTAGAGCCTGTCCAAACGATCAATATGAAATGGGCAACCGCTAGAGATAAGACAAACGACCCAACTAGGATATGGAATAGGCGGGTCCTCTCAGGTCTCTACGTTACCTGATCTCCACCTAAGGGGACTGAAAGGGTGGAGATCACACGGCGTACGTCCTCGACGCAGTGGCTTGGGTACCTATCAAGCGGACTTGAGCTCTGTTTATTGTTTTATCTTTCTCGTAACTCTCATATCTTTCTGGTATCTCTCTTCTTGTCTTCTTTGGCGCCCTTCATTCGCATCTCAGGTACACTTGGTTTTCGTATGTATCAGGTATCTTGACTTGGTCTCAGTATGCAGTCAGTGCAGCAGATCTCGATAGGTTGATAGGTAGAGACGTCATTACGGGGGATGTGCAGGTCAGGCATCACTTGATTGCGTGACTTGAACTTGGGTTCACTTGGTTTCAGTATGGTCTTGAATCTTCGTTGATATCAGAGTCTGAGAACACTTGGTCGTCAGAGTCTTGATCATTTAGAGTGGGGATACCAGAGTCTTGAGTAGGATATCAGAGTACAGAGCGTTAGTGCTCAACGTACACGCAGTCAAGAAGATCCAGTTCAACTACGGCAACAAGGACAACTCAATCAATTAGATGCTGAACACACCATACAGTGGAATTCTCATCCAGCGACCAGGAGACATCGTGTGCCTGAATAATCTGATCTTTCACTCCGTTCTCCTCGCGTACGAGCATGGGACCGCTGCCGAGGATAGATGGGGAGGCATCTTTGGAGATATCATCGTGTGCGCAACGGATCGCATCGAGTATTTCTGCTACGCGACTAAGGTTGCTTCAGGATCCAAGAAATGGCCACGAAAGGTGTGGGAGCCTCTGCTTTCGGCGTACTGCGCCATGGAAGAGGGAAGCTACAACCCAGACAACTACGAACAGGTCGTGAAGAAGTTCCTGTCCGAGCTCAAGCTAGACGAAAAGTCCGAGAAAGCACGCGTGGGAGCTGCAGCCAAGGCGGACAAAAAGCGAAAAAAGAACCAGAAGATGGAGAAGGTACGCTCCGCGAAGAGAGGAAACCACAACTAGTAAGCGTTCGAAGTTGCATAATACATTTATGTTCTTGTCGATTTTCTCCCATCGCAGCCTATTTGGATATGATGGTTAATATCAAGTCAGCGGTGGCTAGTTCTGGTCATCAGAGAGCACTTAACAAATTGTACAACTCAGAATATCCGGAAGTTTGTCCTTTGACTGCATAATGTGAATTTGTTCTTTTCAGAGCAAGCATCAACTTTTCTCGCAGACCCTTTCGTTTCAAAGCTGACCGGTTACCACACATTTGTTTACTGGTAGCAATGCAGTACCCTTACCAGTTATTACAAACCAGATCACAAAAGGTGGAAATATTGGCGGTTCCCGAAGAGAAACATGAAGATTCGGTATATGCTGCTGTAAGTTTAAATAATGGGCGCAGCCTCGATGCTAGAAGTGCAGGCTGGCGCCCACGCTTGTGGTGAATGATCTAAGGGAATAACCCACACCAAATCCTACAAACCAGATTATATGAAGCTAACTTAGTGAAACCACCAGAAGACGTAGTTGAAGTTGATGTTCAATGATGTCTAAATGAAAGCTGCCCCTCGCAGCCCCAGTGCACAACAAGAGTTTAAAGTGCGTTTGAGGCGTGTTCCGTGCTCGTGCATTACCAGCAAAACGTTTCTACATTCTAAACTGAGCTTAACAACTAAACTTGCATGAACTGGTACTTCACCTCAGCTTTTTGCCTCGCAGCCTATTTTGAATCAAAGTTATTGAAGTGTATTTGGGGTAAGGAATCATTTTCGGGTAGCGTATAGAACAACTTGTACAACACAGATAGTCGAGCAAATGTATGGATCTGAACGTAACCTCGATTGCAAAACGGTGTGACCATGAAAATGTTGCGTGTTTCTTTATATGGGAATCAACTCAAAGAAGCTACTCCATACTTAGCGACCGCCCAATGTTCTTGGGGCGCCCGGCACGCATGACCGTACGGCTATGGCTGCAGTTAACTAGCGTTTCCCTTCCTTGGATGTCCGATGCACCGCGGATCTCCATTGCGAACAGCGCGTGGATACACGATCCGAACTTCGTCCAAACCTTGAACGGGCAAGAGCGATCTTGGACGTCGATCGACCAGCCGCCCTCGGGCATACCGAGGGTCTCCATTCGAGCAGTTAACTTGTTGAACTGCGAGGACACGGGGAGATCTTCAACGGTGTGTCGGTGTAACTCATCGAACAAGCGAGGTGAGTGTTTACTGACAACCCGGACGATGTTACGCTCAGATTCACTCGAGTTACCGGAAAGCAGGAACGCAATACTGTTGCGTGAGGTTGACTGTTGCACCAGAAGTCCAGCTCTGAACATGGCCCTGACGCGGCGCACGACCCCCGCATCAGGTCTGAGAGCTGTTGCAAACGGACGCCCGGAACGCTTGCGCTTTCGCAGAGCGTGATGAGTCGTGGCAAAAGAGTGCCTACCTTCAGCTTTCGTCTCAGTGTGACGTCCCTCTTGATGGCCGCGTTGTACGTTTCGCACGGGTTGTTGGTCGTTGCGAACCCGCTCGGAGTGTGGAAACACTGCCAGCGCCACACGCGCCGATCCAACCAAACTTTTGATAAGTACGTCGAGAATGTTAACGTCGCCGGAGATTTGGACCATCGGGCTTGCACCTCTCCAAGCTTGACGTGATAGTCGGCCTCACTAGAGGAGAAGTGCAGCTCATGGACGTCCGCCACAATTATAGCAGCAGTCCCGGGGTGCATCGAGCGTGTCTTCTCGTAAATCTTCTTTGTCACGTGGAAGAAGCACATCCGGAAGACGTAAGAGGAGTCGTGACCGAACACTTCGTGGATCGCATTCCACTGAGCGATATCGGCATCACCCATCACGTACCGAATGCGCATTGACTTCCCGGTAACACGGCCGTACATCTGTCGCAGCAGCCAGAGCACCTCGGTGTAGTGCTGCTGCTGGTACTGCGAGACGATAAACACCGCCAATAGGTGGAATTGGCGAGCTCGGTCGACATACCGACCACAACCACGGGATAGACAACTTGTGTTAACTTATAGGTCGCGTCGATGTGCAAGATGAACGTCGCAGGGTCTTGATCAGCGCGGCACAACAGATTCTTGGAGGTAATTCCAACGACAAACGGATCCACATCGCTGCCTTTTCCAGTGACAGGTCTGCCGTCGCCGTCGGTGCACGACGTAAACGTAAAGGCTGCCGTTTCTTCGTCTTGGCCCGTGTAGCCTGCCTCCTTGACTTTCGTCTTCACAGTCTCAATCAGATCGCTGCCGCCCAGACGCCCCGTGACGTGGTGATGCACAAAGCGCTGAACAGTCGTGAGCTTCGGGACCGTAGCTACGGTGAGGCCGAATCGCTGGAGGAGCGCATCCCTGATGCGTTTTGGCTTCAAGCCTCGAGATGCCCACTCCTTCATCACATCCTTCATGGCTAGGGTCAGCACTGGGCGCAGCCGAGGTCTAGCCGGTGACACGTGACCGTACGTGTCTTATACGGTCACGAAGCTCTGCAGCTGACAGCGGAGTACGCGCGCGCGCCATGGACATTTCTCCAAGGTGGTCACATCGGTGCACGCCGTGCAGGAGCAGCGCAAGCGCTGCACTCGCATTGAGTGGGGCGTTGGGAGCATGCAGACGTTGCACGGCGCCAGATTGCTCTTGTCGACACGGTACTTCTTAAGCTGCGTAAGGAGAGTTTGAGCCTCCGTTAGAGGCATTGCCGAAGCGAAGAGCTGCCAGGGGTGACGCTGTGGAGTCGTGGCTAGAGGCATGTTCTTGGTGTTGGGTAAAGACTTGCACGTGGTGGGAAACTTTGGTATCTAAAGCAAAGTGCCAGAGCCTTCCATTCCCCCTCCCCTCTCATAGGGAGAAATTGTTTGGCCAGCAATTGGCCAAAATACTGCCGAGTGGCGGCCGTGGAAAATTGGTGGTGTTCGGACATTCTCAGTGCAGCGCGTTCTTGTACGGTGCTGTCAGCACACTTTTGTTGTTTTTGTATTTTTTAGCGGTGTAAACAGTAGTCCCACCCGCGTCCTAGGCTCCCTCTCGCTCATAACACATAATATAACCAATCACATCGTAACGTAATATCCACGTGTCGCACGAAAATCGGAAATAGCATCATGTCAGTTGCCCCCTCGGTTTCTTCGATCTCATTCTGCACAGCCTGCTCATAGCCTGTATGATATGTTCTGGCCATCGTAGTAGCAGCGTACGAACGAATCGACATCCCTGAATTCATTGTCATCGTTTGAGAAAACATGCAGTACAAAACAAAAAAAGATTTGATCTTAAAATTGATGCTACCATACTCATTAAAATATCACAGGGTCATCATTCTGGAATATTAATATAGCTTACGCAATCAGACCTCTCCAATAACTGGTATGATTTCCGTTATGTCCTCTATCTAACTTCGAGCTGCACTTCGAGAACACTCGTTGCGTAGTAACCATGGAGGACGCTGAGGCCTCTTCCTCACCTCCCGCGCAGACGCCCCCAGACTCCCCAGTGTCTGTCGCTAGCCCTCTATCTCCTCTACCTGATAATCTGCTGCGCCTGCGTCTGAAGACGCTGGATGAGCGCGTGTTCGACGTAGAAGCGTCATCCTCCATGTCAGTCTCTGATTTCCGCGCTAAAGTGGCGTTGGTTACGGCTGTACCCGCGCCAAGACAGCGATTAATCTACCGTGGGAAGTTGCTTAAGGACGGGGCTGCACTGGCCGCCTATGACCTGCAGGACGGCCACACTGTGCATTTAGTGGCCAAACCTCCAGCTAATACAGCGGCCAGTAGCACTACTCAAACAACTACAATGCAGGAGCAGCCGGAAACAGCCAGAGGCCCGGCCTGGAATTTGGCCAATCTCCGCTCTGCCTTAAATCTTACAGGCCCGACGGTGCAAAGGGGTCAACCACTGCCGATGCTTCGGGAGCTGCTGGACGAGATGAACGAGTCTCCGCAGGAAGCAGCTGAAGCAATGGGCCTAGGCCACTTGAGTAGGAGTCAGGCCAGGCAGGAGGCGGTGGATTTAGAGCCTATTACACAGGGAATTCTCACGATGAGGACTGTTCTGTCGACGGCTGAAGTGGAGGCGGACGAGAGAGTGGAAGAGGAACAAGTTACGACTCCTACTCGTCGCGGCCCGAGACAATTCTTTGTGGGTCAATGGCTCGATGTGAAGGATACAGTGAACCAGTGGCTGGAGTCGACGGTGATGGCTATCGAAGACGGGAAAGTGTTGATTCATTATCATGGCTGGCCTGCGAGGTGGGATGAATGGATCGACTTCGAGTCGGACCGCATCGCAGCCTTCCGGACACGTACGATGCACACGCAGAACACGCAGAGGATGTCGCCTGTTCCAACAACGAGAGTGCCCAGTGCTCCTCGAGTGGGGGACAATGATGTACGTCGAATGGTTGTTGATGTACGGAACCTCATGCGAGAGATGATGCCTCATATGGACCGACTGGCGGAACTGTGTGAGGATGATCTGCGACGGGAGCAAGACCAGAATGAAGCGAGTTCCGAGGTGCAGGTGGAAGACTCAAGTCCCAGTGTGGAAGGAGGACAAGCTCAAGGAAGCCAAGTGTCCGAGGTGGCGCATCTGGTCGCTCCACTTTTTGATCGTTTTGGGCGGTTGTTGATGGATTCCGCCGGATATTTTGACCCGTTATTGCGTCCGGAGCTCCGTGGCACATCCCAGCGTCAACAAGAACGTCGCACAGCAATTTTACGTCGCGGGGGATCTACTCAGAGGCAAGAGGCTGAAGGTATTTCGGCATCGATGGAAGCTCAGGACAACTCACTCTCCATTCGCGACCTCATTGCTTCATCCCCAAGCGCAGCAGCTGAGTCCAATCAGCCGAGACGGAGCATCGATGTACATATTCACGCCATTGTGGCGCCGGCGTCGCTCTCGTCTCTCGCGTCACTGAACCGGGGCAACAATTCAGACGGAGCTGGCTCGACTCGGAGTGTCCAGACGCCAACTACGCCGCCGATAGGTCGCTCGTTTGATGAGAACGGCATTATCGACGAAGGTGATCACAGTCGCGTACCTCTTCTAGGCGCTTACCGCCACCGCAGCCACTCACAGACGAGTGACACAAGTCAGCACCGACAGCAACGGGAAGTAGCGCGGGATCTGGACGAATACTTGTCGAACGATTTCTTCGGGACTTCATTTGTGCGTGACGATAGTGACGACGAAAGTGAAAGCGACTACAACTCCAGTTTCACGCATTCCGATGCTGTGCAGTCGGATCGGTCGGCGTATCGCCCGCCTTCGCCATCAGTGGGGATCACGTCTCCTCGTACCCCTCAGAGTGAAGGAAGTCCTCAGTTTTCAAGCGCAAGTATTGGTGTGATTCCAGAAGTGGCCGCGGCTGAAGACCGACTGCGAGCGTCAAGCAGCGAGAATGGACGATCGTCTGAGTCTTCCTCCGGTTCGGCTGGATTCCCAACATTTTTGGAAGTGATGCGCCGCACTCTCAGCGGTGTCCGAAGTTTCGTTCACCATGAGGCAAGTAATAGCCCAACAGAAGAAACGAACAACCCGGTGGAGTTGGTGTCGGGCTTCTCGTTACCTTCGTCTGAATCGTCTGAATCGTCGTTGTCCACTCCGCCAGTGTCCCCAGTGATCCAGTCCTCGATCGGAGACTCTATGAGCCGTCCCCGTAGCCCAAGTGACAGCAGTATCGACGAGGATCTGGATCTGGACGAAGTGGACTAAAAACACCAGTGGTGACGTAGTTCGTGAAGCGGAATTGTATATTGAATAACCTTTTTCTCCGTGTGTTTCTCTAGCAGGATCCAGTGTCTGATCGTCAGCAGTTTTTAGGCCCGGCAGTTTTTTAGCTTTCTTGTTTTAGGTCGCTCACTTTGGTAGCTACTGCCGGCCATGACACGGATGGAAGTAGCATTCCGGGTGAAATCTCCCAAGAAATTAGCCCACCGACTGGAGTCTCCACCTTCTTACGATGCGGCGCAGGATATGGCTCCAGTTGCGCCAGTCCCAGCTTTCGGTGGTCATAGAAAGCAGTCAAGCTGCCAGCTTTTAACTGGGGACGAGGACACTGAGTCATACGCTGAGTCCGTCGAATCCGACCCAGACGAAGACATCAAAGATGAGGAAAACGCAGAAGATGAAATTGGCGTTGGGGGTGAATTTGACAACGGAATGCCAATTGAAAATGAAAAGGAAGCGGGTGCAGCAGCTTGGGGTGACTTTGAACACCAACGTGACAGTGATGGAGAGAAACCCAAAGCTCGAACCAAGGCTGTCAAAAGGGAGCGAGAGAGACAAAGCCTGATTTACTACGACCAGCACACGTACACTGTGATTTCTCGACTTCGAGCTGTGAACAAACATCTGAGTCAGCAATTGGAGCAGCAGAAGAAACGAGTGATGACGATGGCGGAAGAAAAAAAGCAGCACTTGCAGTTGATCGAGAGTTTACGCACTGAAGTTCACATGCACAAGCAGACCCTTCGAGCTCTTCACCCGACTTCAAAAGCTCACGAAGTAGTGCTACCAGCTGTACCAAGGCCACCTAAAAATGAAGATAGAGAAGATAGGAAAACGGCACTTCGACGGCCACTGTCACCTCCCAGTCAAAACCCACGGAAAAGTCCTCGATTGAAGACTCCTTTAACACTTTCAGCTGATCAAACGTGCACTTGCGGGGGAAAATCCGCTTCCCAAGACGTTCAAATGTACGCCACGAAACTGGAGAAAGCAGAGGAAGAACGAAGAGACCTACAGCAGCGGCACGCGCATCAATTGGCTAGCTATTCACATGAGCTTTCGCGTCTCGAACGGCTGCTAGAAAAAGCGCACATTATCGTCCAAGAGAAGGAGAACGAATTGGTACTCCAGCGAACTCGCCAGCTCTACTGCAGTACACCTACTACACCAACAAGTTCGCCAGCTCTGCGTCGAAGGAACAGTAATTCGGGCAGTGCTGTCCCTACTGCCGGTCGACGGGAGACTTTACAGGTTAAAAACGTTTTCTCGGACGATATCTGGAAAGGGTTATTGCCTTTACCTCCAGCAAGTGAGACCATCGAGAAACCACGTGAAGTCGCCGGTTCTTCAGCTACGACTTCGTTTACTTCACATGTGGGACAAGCGTTCGAGCAGCTACTAAGCCACCAGCTCGTAACATTACACGACAATACGCTGGATCGCAGCACTCGAGATTGGCTCCTAGAAGTGAAGCAGTGTGGCTCGCAGATGCTCACTCTGCACCACTCTTTTCAGGTCATGGCCCGATCACTTCAACGTGTTGCAGAGAGCACTCACTTATACCAGCTCGCAGAGACGTTAACGGACGAATGTCGCGAGCTAATGCAGACCGAACAAGTGCTGGTGCTAGTTGTGGACAAATCCGGGCAGGAATTCTGGTGTCGCATGCCCTCGCGTCTTCCAGAGAACGAGTTAGCGGATCTGAAACCTCAGTTAAGCACGGTACGCTCAGTTTTGCCCCATATGAACCATGGAGGTCCGTGTGGCTTGGCAGCTTTCGTCTACCACACCAAACGACCACTGCTCCTGTCTGCAGGGCAAATGACTCGACACTCGAGCTACTCTGGGGCCACAGACAATGCAGATCGGTTAGTTCAGCACCCGTACGCGTCGACACTGGTAGTGCCGGTTTTACACGAGAACCGGGTGCTAGCAGTCGTTCAGGTGTCTGGGAAGCTGACTCAAGTGAAGGCTTTGGGGCTGTCTATCGCGTTGGAGAGGTGTGAGTCCTTCAGTGCTGAAGATCAGGCACTGATGACTCTGTTGTGTCATTTTTCCAGTGGTTTATTCCCCAAAGTCGCGTATTTCACGGATGTGGAGAGTAACAAAGTGAACGAGGAGACGTTCATCCAACTGGCACCGGGGATCTTCACGTGTCTCCACTTTGATGAACTGGGGAAAGTCGTCATTGAGAACGCCAAGAGTATCTTGGACGCAGACCGATGCTCCCTTTTTGTAGCGGACAGCGCCACCCGAACACTCCACAACTGGCACAGTGACATCAGCGGCGCAGGCGTGGAAGTTTACCGGAAAACGGCGCAGAAAGCGAACGTAGGCATGACAATTCACTTCGGGCAGGGCATCGTCGGACTGGTGGCTGAGACGCAGCAGTCCATCAACATTCCGGACGCGTACGATGATCCACGGTTCAATTCTGCTTGGGACCAGAAGACTCACTACCGAACGAAGAGTATGCTGACTGTACCTATAATTTCCAATGTGGGGGCTACAGACAAGACAAATACAGAGGACGAAGCCTCGGCGAAGACGCTGTTAGGTGTGGTTCAAGTCATCAACAAGTCTGGAGGCGCCCCCTTCCGAGCCAAAGACGAGTTTTTACTACAGACAATCTCAAAGCTCATCGCTCTTGCCATTGAGAACTCACAGCTGTTCCAACGAAACCAGGAGCTCTGCTGGAACGTAGGGAAACTTATTGCCGATGGAGACCTGGTGGAGGCCATTGTGAGCCTCGGAACTGCGGCCGAGCAGATCATCGGCGTGGAAGGCGCTGCAGTGTACGTGGTGGACCCGGACACCCACGAACTAGTGACTTTCCACCACAAGAGAAGGTATCGCATTGCTCTGTCGGAATCTGCTTACGCTGGGTCGTTAATGGAGGAAGCTGTACGGTCGCAGAAGCTTACGATCGCGAACGACATCGCCAAGGCTGGTTCGTTCAATGCTTTTGTCGACAGCCTCGGTGGGATTCCAGCGCGCAACGTGCTATTTGCTCCATTGGTGATTGAAGACATGGAGGGGATCATCCCGGACATGAAGACGCTCGAGAGTGAAGGTCTCTCTCTGTCTTCTGACTCCGGAATGAAGCTCGTGGGTTTACTGCAACTTGTGAACATCAAAGGCCGTAAAACCCACTTCGACGAGCACGATTTGTTCCTGTCCATCGTTCAGAGTCAAAGCTGCAGTGTTTTAGCTGCAATTCTCGAGAAGCAGCGAATGATACGGCAGAAGGAGCAAATAACCTTGTTACTGGACGCGTCCATGTCGTTCTTCAAGGAAATGAGCGTCGTGGGCGTCATCAACGCCGTCTACAACGCCTGTGTGAGCATTTTTGATGCTGATACAATCGCTCACCTCTTTGTATGGGAAGAAAACGCCCAGCCGGCCAGTAAAGACCGAGAACGACACTTGTGGTCGTCTAAAATCTGCCCACAAGCTGCCGCAGAACTCTCAACTCGAGCGATATCGCACAGTTCCAGTAAAAATCTCCATTTAGATACAGACAGTCGAGGGACAAGTATGAGCTTCATTCCGACGCTAGGAACACAGTCTCGAAAGCTCTCGGTAGTGACTGACCAAACGCTTCGAGCTCCAACCAGCGAGGGACTTTTCCAACAAGTGCTTCTACGTAGTAGCGCCGTTATCGTTAAGAATTGGATCGTGGACGAAATGGAAGAAGAAGACGGAGAAGGGGATCTTCAACACAGTGGACAACGCTCCAAACCGACCAGTGCTGCACGTGGACGAGAGAGGCAACGTGTAGACAGCTACACCGTAAAAGCAGCTCGTTCGGACGTCCGTCTGGGCTTCATTCGTCACGCAGTAGTGGCTTGTCCTGTGTGGAGCAACTACAGCCAAGAGATCGTCGGTGTTTTAGTTCTTCTCTTCCCTCGAGATCACCCAGCAGTTGCAGCAGGGAGTCGAAGTGAACAGTTGAGTACTCTCCCCATTCTTACAAGACAGATTTCTGGTGCGTTAGGCGTATGCCACGACCTCGTCACAGTGTCCACACGCGCTCGGAAGATGCAGGGAATGCTGGAACTCTCTCGACAAGCTCCAAAAGCTGCGGTGTCTCTTACGCTGACATCTCGAGGACATCTTGGCTCGTTCTCGCAGCCTGTGAATCTCTGCTCTCGATCGTTCAGTGTTCGTTCTCTTACGGCCGAATTGCATCCGATCGCAGTGTCGAATTTGACGGTTCACTCACTGTTTATGGACGAAGAAGGTCATCGCTGGGGCTTCCGGATCTCAGGAGCTTCTGCGCATGAAATGAGCTGCGACCACTACGTCCAATGGATTGGTAAGCACGTGGAACTCCCCATTGGCTGTACAGAAGCGGGAGTGTTTGGGAAACTTCGAATGGACTTGCAGAACGTTTATTCAAAGAAGGAGAACATCACTGGCGTGATCAACACTCATCAATTAATTGACGAGGGACTGAATTCCTCGGGTGAAATGGAGTCTAGCATTGAGAAGCTGTCGCGTTCGACTCTCTTCAAGATCCGCCAATTGTTATGGGATTTTACAGACGCAACGTGGCAAGTGGACGTGGTTCGAGCAAGTCACGTGTTGTTTGGGGGTTATACAAGAACAAGAAGTGACGGGAAAGGGAAAATTGTGTCGAGACGAGAACTGGAGCTAGCTCTAGGCTCAGAACCTGGAAGTGCTGGGATTTCTCTGTCGTTTGCTGAATGGGACCAGCTGTACGGTTGTTTTGCGGATCAAAACAGCGACCTTTTCGACGTGGAGGCGATGTTAACAGCGTTACGACCACAGATTAAAGTTTTCCCTGTCGTAAAGTACGAGCTTGCACCCGTACTGGATTCAGTGACGCAGGTAGTTGTAAGTGTGCAAATGCTCTTGTTTAGCTGACAAATCCAGATCAATTCGAGTATTCCATTGCTGGTGACTTTAATTCATTTACTTTTGATTTGAGCGAGAATTCACGATTGTTTATCGTAAAAGGATACAAGTAGCTACTTTTGTTGCACTTCATTCAGCGTGTTGTTGGCAAGTGTCAAGTTGCCCACGATGTTTTTGAGGATACGGTTGGCCTCTTCCGACTTCTTTCGCTCAATGAATTCGTTTAGAGCTACTTCTTGCCAATCAATTGGCATGCGATCCATTTCACGAAATATCAGCGGTTGGGCGCCTCTGGTCTTCAGTTGTTTCACAAATGCCTCCATTTCCTTCACTTGAGCTCGTAGAAACTGCAACTCGGCTCGCTTACGTCGCTGGAGTCCAGTGGACGAACTCCAACCAGTTCGGATTCTTTTTCGCTTCGGTGTTTTCGTGACATTTGAGGTCGATTCAGACGCAGAAGCTTCGGTTGGAACGATGAGGCACTCAATATCTACGTTGACGTGATCTTCATTAATCAGGTCTTCATCCCACTCGAAGCTGTTCAGGAACGCAAGCATTTCCTCCACTGTCGTCATCTTGTTATCTTGGAGGTCTACCGTCATTTCTTTGGGGTGTTGTCGTTTGGCAGTGGGGATTTCAAAGTGTAACGCTACAGCTTTTTGGCCATTTGCATCACACAAACGTCAAGACATGTTCCACATTCAACGAGTGCGGTTGCCTGGTCGGTAAATGAATTGTAAAATACAACGTGGTCTTCGTCCGCACCTCGTGTAAACATTGTGTGAGTCTTTGGCACAGTTCGAGATAAGTGGCACTGGTGAAAGTTGACATCGCATCAATGTGTACCTAAGTTAGGTCATGTGATAAAGAGTCAATGCGTTATACCGATGTCACAAGTTAATCCTGTTTTGGCAAATGCAGTCTGTTCCAGGCGACTGTGGAGCATTTAAACCGGTATTACCTCATCTTGTATCGCCGAGTGTATCATACATCTCATGGGGTATAGACAATTTCATTAGCAAACTGTCCACCAACTGCAGGCCATCTTTTTTTTCATTTATCTATACGTTACGTTATACCCCAAGTTGTAGGTCGTTGCATCTGATGATTCGATTCGATTCCCGTTGAGCAGAAACGGACTGTGCGTAGGAGTTCATCTTACGACTGCTATACAATCAAATGTTTTGACATCTTTGCAATTGATGAATGATCCCCAAGCTAAGCGTGCTTCTGTGCCGACCAAAAAGATCATCATGGAATAATCAAAAGTGGAAATTATCAGGCGTGCTTCGTCATACGTCGCAATCAGTTGTAAACAACTTGGTAGCGTGTAACACGTGAACATTTATACTATGAAGGTTTAACTTTCATAATATCCACAAGATCAAGCACTTAAAAAAAATGAATCTACTCGCCGAAACTCCACATAGCACATAGGTCAGTTGGAACGTCATTGGCACCACTCGCGTGAACCGTAATGTACGATTCGCTCTCGAATCTGCTTTTGGGGCTCCAAACAGGTTATGGTACTCGTGCCCTTCAAAGCCGGGGACACGAGCGATGCGGCTTTTAGGTTCGGCATCACAGTTACCTTAAAGGAGAGAGGTGGTCAACACGCTTGTAGTTTGTGCAAAAACGATATTCACCTCTTTAGCGGCTCGCACATTAAGTAGTAAGCTTGGTTAACGGAGTATTTTGTTTGTTTCTATTTTGCTTTATTTTTCAATAATTTCAAAGTTAGTTCTAAGAAGAAGTAGCTTCTTATTTTCCTTTCACTTCAGCTTCACCTTCTCCTTGAGTCCTGAAACAAAGGACAAACATCGTGCGTGTTTTCTCAAATGCGATACAACTTCGAAGCTTCAGAACGTTGAATGTACCGGTATTCCTTAAAACATTCATAAATGAATCAACCTTATGGAATAATCAGCAGTGGAATGCATCAGGCGAGGGAAACGCGCACTAACGTGAAAATGAGAAATTGTAATCCTCCGCAGGGAAATCAAACAGGTAGGACTCCTATTTCGCTTGACCTACATTACCGGCAACACGAGAGCTCATTTCTGAAATTCGTGAATCTACTGTCAAGATCCCTCTCTTCATCATGGCATCTACTTTGAAAACGGTTCTCATCACGGGGAGCACTCGCGGCATTGGCCTCGCCCTCGCCACAAACTATATCAAGGCTGGCTGGAATGTCATTGGTACTGCCCGTGCGAATAGCAACACCGACAAGGTACAATCCACCATTAGTTAAGAAATGTGTTCCTACTTCCTACGTTAAACCGTGTTCTTCAAACAGCTTACGGCGCTTAAGCCGTTCAAGGTCGTCACTATGGACACGAGTGACGAAGCTTCCGTGGCTGAGGCTGCTGCGGAACTGGAAGGAGTGGCCATTGATTTGGTTATCAACAACGCCGGCACTGGCTGGCTGGCGGACATTGTCGAGCCAACGAAGCAATTGCTCATGAACGCTGTGGCGGTGAACGCTGTGGGGCCATTCCTCGTCACACGCGCTCTACAGTTCAACCTGCAACTTGCTGCTAAGATTAACGGAGCTGCGTCCGTTGTGCGGATGTCGTCGGTACTAAGTAGCCTTACCAGAAATACGGACGAGAACGCCATCTTCATGAAAGGTCAATACCCCTACACCATGTCCAAAGCCGCACTCAACATGATCACACGCTCGCTTGCTGTGGATCTACGAGAGAGCAACGTGGCTGAGGTGGCTGTTCATCCAGGATATGTAAACACTGAGCTAACGGGCGGTCAAGGTCTGTTGAATCCCAATGATGTCGCGACAGCCATCGCCGATATCGTCTCGAAAGTGACGATCAAGGATACTGGTAAGTTTCTGAGTGCAGACCCCACGATTCCCAGCATTGAGTTGCCGTGGTAGAGACGAGTGAAAAGGAGACGATCATCATGCGTATATTTGCAGAATGATTTTTCAAAAACGTTTTTTTTTTTCTTTCTTAAACCCTTAATGCTGTGCTCTTTTCTAAACATTTAAAAATATGCTGCTTGATATGTCTCTTTCGTGGAGATGAAAGCAAGCAAGTACTACAAGTAGTAGTTTCAACGATCTATGTATTAGAGGGATGCTATCTCTGTCTGCACTACCACATCTGACATACTTACAACTCGTCCTTGGCCTCCGGCACCTCAGCGAACTCGTCCACTTCCTCCTCGGCAACAGTTTCCTTCGCAGATTCAGTCGGGATCGCATCCAGATCGTCCACCACCTCAGCGCGAGGCACCACGTTGGCATTGTACACTCCTGTGTACGATGGCAGCGTGAGCTTGGTCGGGTAAGTGCCTCCGAAGTGAATGGTAAGCTCGGTAGCCTCCTTCTCGCCGCCTGATCCGAAATCGGGCGAGCTAGCAACGCCAACGGAAATGCGGATCTGGTGGTCGCGCTTGACTACGTACGACGTCGGCTGGAAGCGGAAAACAGCCTCGTACACCTGTCCAGGCACGATCTCGCGCGAGTCGGCGCGCTTGAACGAATGCACGCTCGAGTCCGGGCGGATGGTCTTGTGCACCGGGTTCAATAGTGCCTCCGTGACATACGTGACTCCCGGACGCTTGTTTTCGTTCGGGAATGGGGCCGTGTAGTCGACGTCTTCAAGGTATGCGACGAGGTTAACGTCCGGTTGGTCCACCGAGAAGAAGAGACGCAGCTCAGCCTCGCCAGTGATCTCCGTAAGGGGTAGTTCGGAGGTCAGGAACGTCGCGTACTGGTCAGCCAACGGCGCGCGGTCGTGGTAGTATCTTGGACGTAGCCCGAAGAGGTGGCTCAGCATATCCCAGCGCGTAATAGCGTCCAGCGTGGGCTTCACAGTGACGTTGTGCGAGACTTCGTTGACTTCCGTCTCCTGTTCGGCCTGGAACTCCTGGTTGGCGCCAAGGTAGAATGACTCCTCGCTGATGTACGAAGGCGGCCACGAGCTCGACTCCTTCCAGCGGTTGTGCGCCATCGTGAAGTAGTGCACAGGTAGTTCATCTTCGAGCTTGGTGATCTTGCGGCGGTTAGCGTACATGTGGTGGTCGAAGAAGCGACTCACCTCGTCCAGGTGGTAGAAGCACTTCTGCTTGGACTGGGCGAACGGGTCGGCGTTGTCCACACCGGCGTGGCTCCACGGTCCCAGTGTCAGTCGGTGGTGCGTCGTGTCCTTATCAATAGCCTCGAGATACTCCTTCGACAGTTGAGGCAGCAGTGAAGCCGTGTCAGCATCCAGAGTGTTGGTCAAGTACTGGAAGAGCACAATGCTAGAGCGAGCCACACCCATATCGAAGAAACCGGCAGACGTCTGCAGAGCAACACCAGAGTCAGCAATAGCGCCGAGGTGGCGAATGGCATCCAGTTGCTCAGCAGTCACGCCAATGGAAGCGAGCTTGTCGTCACGGAAATGCACGTCCTTGAGCTCCTTGGACAGATCCGGGTTCTTGGTGTGTTGGTAAATGTAGTTGTCGAACTTGGCGTCATCATCGTCCACCCGGTAGACTTCACCTCCGAAGTGCTTGAGCATCAGACGCGGCTTGAAGGTCGGGATGTTGTTCCAGCGGATCTGACGGTCCGTCGCGCCCGTGAACGACGCCCAGTCATTCAGAGCCTTCTCGTTCTTCACACCTCCAGGGAACAGAGCGTCCTGGAAGACGTCAACGGGGGCACTGTTGACCGAAACGGCTTTAAGAGCAGGATGGCCACTAGCAGCAGCTAGAAGAGCTCCAACACCGTCAAGTCCCTGTCCAAAGACGGCAACCTCTCCATTACTCCACGACTGCTTAGTAATCCACTCGATGACGTCGTGTGCGTCCTGCACTTCTGTGTCAGCAAAGTCAAACTCCTTAGTGCCGGCCGAAGCTCCCGTTCCGCGAACGTCCACCGAAACCCACGCGTATCCATTCGTGACGAATCTCTGCACATAGGCATTAACTCGAGGGTTGGTGAACTTGCGCTCGTAGCGCGTGAAGATGTTAAAGGGGAAATCGAGTGTGTATCCACGACCGTGACGAGTAGGGAAGAGGACAGTGGGCACCTTCTGCTGCTTCTCCCAAAGGTAGTCGGCTAGGTACGAATCCACAGCCAAATCGACACCGTCACGCATAGGTACGTATTGTGTCTCGTGGTGGGTGTTTTTAGGGTCGAAGAAGCGAAGGGACTCATAGCGCTTCTCTCCGAACCACGAGTGGTCATTGATGTGCAGGTCACAGGCGATAGGATCTTCACGGTCAGAGATGTAACCGGCGAATTGGTGAGCCAGGTAGAGCGAGACCATGGAGAACACTGCGTTCTTCATGTAGTATTTGGTGTTGGCTGCAGCCTGAGGCTGTGCCGGTGCAGCTTCCGCCATGATGAGGGGAAGAGTCTTGAGGGGCACGAGGAGACTTTACGAATGACGCACGTGAATTGGGGGAGGGAGCTATTCACCGGTTTTATGGGATTTCAGAGGTAGAGGGAATAGTGAATGCAAGTGAGAAAGTAAATGATACGTATGTGATATAAGAGGTCAGATGTGGACGAAAAAGGGGATGTGCTGACGATGGTTGACACATCAGTGGACACTTTGGACCTAAATTTTAGAAGCTGTAGATTTCAAGCAATATACATGCTGCTGGTGTTAAGAGGCTTCAGGTTACAGCACGTTGAGAAGCTTTTCAGGCTACAATTGTCTGTGAAGCTGCGGGGGTGACGTGGTGCTTCCATTGGTCTGCACGTCATGACGATGCGATGGCACGGAACAGGACTGGAGTGCAGCGATCGGAGGCACACGCTTTGCACTTCGTTGCATGTTCTCTGTGCGGTACAGCAACTTGCTTGCCAAGCAACGAGGTCAGCTAAAAGCATGCAGGCTACAGTAGGATACCCCCGGACAACTTGTCCAGCTTTTCAACAGGGTATCCATACATGTACAACAAGGAGTGGTGGTTCACGAAATCCCGATTGTTTAGGGTTAACGTGCTCCTGAACTACGCGTAAAACTCGGTGGACGTCGTCAGTGTGAGTCCTAACGCTGCCATGTCATTTAGGAATTCCTACACCAAAGAATGCATGAGTCCAATACCGATAGTCTTCACTACACACATGTATCCTTACCTCAGCCTCTGCCTCGTAACCAGCTACGGGGGATGAACAATCCGTCAAGATGATAAGATCACTTAGTCGATCTTCAGGCCAGTTGCCCACCAGGTCCCGAACCGTGAAGTTGACGCAGTGCGAGAGCGCCTCACCGACGATAACGAGCTTTTTCGAGCGCTGTAGCGTGTTAATCAGCTCCGTGTTGAGGCTGCAACGTACAACAACATTAGCTCTTGTCAGGGTTAAAAGAATCCTGCGGCTCTTACCTTGTCGACGGGTCATACGGCAACACGTACTCCGCTCTAAGTGCTGAATAATGCTCCGTGAACGGGTTACTGCCTTTCATGACGTACTCAATTGGTTTCAACGATTCCTTCGTCCATTCCAACGCAGCATCCAGCACATTCGTGACGATATTGTGCCCGGAAGATCCGACAAGGCAATGTTCCGGCCAAATTGTCAGCGAGAACTTGCCACTGGCCTCCAACGCCTCGGTGTACGTCAACACGTAGTCGTGCAAACTGGCATCGCGCGGCATCCAAACGCCGTCCGATATGTTCTGCGCGTAAATCGTTGTGTACGGTTCAGGCGAGTCGCCCGTGACATTCGTCCAGAATACGCCGTGGGCAATATGATACCGTTGGTGCGAGTCCATTGTAAGCACGAGTTGGTCCAGTTCGGACGTGTGGTTCGAGATGAAAGCAGCAATGCGAGCAGCGTCTTCGTTAGCGGTGGCAATTGCGAGAGAACCGCCCGGATGGAAACTCACTTGCTGGTCGATGACGATGAGGCCGAGACCACCTTCGTTGATCTTGTTGGCCAGGCAGGCAGAGGTGTCCACGTCGTTCTCGTCGTAGTTGCTGCAGTTATTAGGAGGGCTGCTGATGTACACAGTACCAGAAGATAGTGAAGCAAGCACGGCAATGAATGAAGCAGCGAATGAAAGTCTGGTGGCGAGCATAGTGGATTGAGAGGAAGTTTGGAAGTGAGAGCGCAACTAGCAAAACCTCTCGCTAGTCGATGCATGTCATGCTTGACGTGCATGATGTGCTTTGAGGTGACAGAGCCGACGTCACGGTGACATCGTGCGTGTGTACAGCATTGTGTATTCTTTGCGCGGACATGTTGCAAACAGTTTTCTATTCAATGCTGTTGGTATCATGTAGTCTACGCGTTGAACTCGGTGGACGTTGTCAACGTCAGTCCCTTCGCAGCCATATCGCTCAAGAACTGCTGTGCACGATAGCCAACGTTTAGTTTCCGATCACAGTTAGAGCAACCACAACTTCTTACCTCAGCTTCAGTCTCAAACCCAGCTACAGGCGACGAGCAGTCCGTCAAAATGATGAGGTCGCTCAGTCTTTCGACGGGCCAGTTGTCCACGAGATCACGGACAGTGTAGTTGACGCAGTGCGAAAGTGCTTCGCCCACAATGACCAGCTTACCGGCGCGTTGCAACGACTTGATCAACGCAGTGTTTAAGCTACAGACAAAACTGTATGAGACTCTGAACCTTTTGATACCATTACAAAATGAAATACCTCGTGCTCGGGTCGTACGGGAGCTCGTACTCAGCCTTTAAAGCCGAATAGTGCTCCGTATACGGGTTGCTGCCCTTCATCACGTACTGAATCGGCTTGAGTGACTCCTTTGTCCATTCAAGAGCGGACGCGAGAACGTCCGGAACGATATTGTGTCCCGGGGATCCGATGATACAATGCTCAGGCCAGATCGTGAGTGAAAACTTGCCACTGGCCTCCAGTGAATGCGTGTAGGCCAGAACATATTCGTTCAAGCTGGAGTCTCGAGGCTTCCACACCCCGTCCGATATGTTCTGTGCGTAGATCGTCGTGAACGGGTCTGGGGATTCACCCGTCTCGTTCTCCCAGAAGATTCCATGGGCGATGTGGTATCTCTGGTGCGAGTCCATGGTCAAAACAACTTGAGATAACTCCGTCGTGTGGTTCGAGATGAACGCGGCGATTCGAGCGGCGTCGGCGTTGGCTGATTCAATGGCCAATGAGCCTCCAGGGTGGAAGCTCACTTGCTGGTCGATGACTAGAACACCGAGACCACCTTCCGGAATTTCATTCGCCAAACGAGCTGCTCTTTCAACGTCGCTTTCGAAGTCGGTAACGCAGTCCTTACTGTCTGCGGTTGAAGCGACTGCAGATGCGAGCAACGCAATACACGAAGCGAAGAACCAGCACTTGGAGAGCATGACCGGGTGAATTGGAGAAGGAGTGTCGGAAACCCGAGAAGTTTGGAAATGAGTCTTCGAGCCACAAGTTAGTGTATGTATGTATGTAAACGCGTTTCGCGAGCCGTCTTGTCACCGGAGTGGCTCAACTTCCGCATGCGTCGGGTTATCTCTCATTTTCTACGTTTCTCCCTTCTTTCGGACAAGTTAGTGGTTCTGGGATTACTGTTCCTAGTACTGCTGCTGAGTTCTATCCTTTCCTATGGGTAAGTAAAGAGTTACCAACGGTAGCCTCGTGAATGATCCTTGAAGACAAGTTAGCAGCGTTCAGTAAAACTTCTGCCGTTAATAAAAGTGAACGGTGACTTCGAGATCTTCAAAGGAAAAGTCTTGAACCGCATAACACACGTTCACGTAAAGCAAGCCGGTCAGCATCGCGCTGAGCTTCGTCTGTCCTGTACCCCTCAGTCTCCCCGACTGGGGAATGGTAACGCAAGCAAACTGTGCCGTGGTGTTTCACACTTTCGGGTCCAACGGCATCCGGACGGCCCCAGCCTGGCGGTGGGAGCACAGCCATGCTGTCTGTCGAATCCGAAACGCCTTGATCTCCTCCAGTTGCTGTAGTGTTCGGTCGATATGAAGCGTTCTGCCAACAAGAGGTTCCTTCTTGTAGCGCAAGTTGAGCCAGCATCTGAACGAGTTCCCTTTCATCGTAAATGCTCAAATCTAAAGGCGGATACTGTCGATCAGGTTGTAGCGGATCCAAGATATTCAGCCATCCAAGCCGTTTGACACATTCCTCTTGATCCTCAACTGAGAGACCGTCGTAGATCTAGCAGTGTACAACATTAGAGCAGTTTTAACCTCCTGGATTACTATCGGGTTCATACCTGAACGAAGTTTTCCAAATCCACGATACGAGAAAATGCGAGGCAGGCAGCGCGAGCGCGAGCTCGAACTGCATTCGGAAAGGCTTGGACGAGTTCTTGAGCTTGTGCGCAGCTCAGCCAGCGGTCGGCTACCAATATTTCCAGTAACAACAGCTTTTGATGGAGTCCTTCCACTGTATTCGTGAGTCGATCCATTGCTTCACCTGCGATACTGCGCCTCTTGTTTTTCTGGAGTGTCTCGGCCGCTCGAGTTCGTACAAAGCGCCGTATAAGCTCCCAATGCAGCAATGCCTGAGTCCTCTTCTTAGTGTCTGAAGAACCTGAAGTCGGATCCTCTTGGTCCCTACGGTCTTCACAAAGAGCATCGATCTCGTTTTCACTTGGAGGCTGAGCCAAAACAGCCAGCAACTGCTCAAAACGGCGTTGGCTCAGAGGCTTCGTGCCTCGAGGAGGACGTGTTGTGCTCACATAGTAGAAGACGAGCTTGGAAGGAGGTGGGAGTAGGTTCGAGACGGATCGCTCACGTACTGGTCCGAGTACTTTGTTAAGGATGTAAGTGCTCGAGAGCAGTACTGGTTCCCCGTCCAGCGTAGCCCATCGGAAGTTCTCCCAGTTGCCACTCTGTGAAGTATCACCACGTCCAGAACGCCAGCGACTGAACTGCTTCTCCTCTTGTGCTATCAATGCCAATCTACGCAGTGCAACGCGATGTTCGTCACGACTCAAGTCGAACGCGTACGCATTGGTGAGAGCTCCTAGTTGTACACTGAATAACTGAGCTCCAAGCCACCGACGCAATGCCAGTCGTTCGAGCCACTGGTTGTGGATATCCACGATGCGAGTCACCAGACTAACTGCATCTCGGTGGTCGATAATACGTGGTAGAAGTCTCGCAAGAGCTGCTAACCTCCGTCCAGGTCGCACAGCAGAGGAAGCTGCTCCTTGCCGAGTCAGTAAGTGCTCGCCTTGAGATGCAGACAGATACATCCCTGATTCAGCCAGAACGGTATGCAAGAAATCGGTCTGCTCCGTGATGTTCCGACTGATACTGGAAGCGTTGACGAGGAACCTCGATAGCATACTATCGGGCATCAACATAGAGTCAGAAGGCCGCTGGGATTCTCCTGCATAGCCTCCTGTATCATGTTGCTGGGGGTTATCGTCCGTGTCGACGCTTCCTCCACTATGAGCGAAGTCTGCAATGAGTTGTCCAGTATCCGGGACTTGCCAAGCCGCACCGGACGCGACTTCGCATGGCTCCAGTCTCATTAACTTGGCCTCCTCCTTCTCGTGTACTGTTTGTGGGTCATCGTGGACAGTCAGCACTTCGGATGTCATAAATTCCAGAAACTCATACGCGTCGATCTCCCCAGACCCGTCTAAGTCGTACTTTGCTATCACACGGGCGATCGCGTCGTTCACTTGCACTTCTTCACTCACTCCTAGAAGCTGGAAGACACGTCGAAGTTCGTCGATATCCAACGACCCAGAGCTGTCCGAATCTACAAAAGCAAAGCCAACGCGAGCGAAGAGATCGGCGAACTCACGTTTGTGTAGAGCTCCACTGTTGTCGTAGTCATACTTTTGTAGGATAGCAGTGAGCTGTTCATCGGACACTTCAAGTCCACAACTCCGCAGAGCAGTAACTAGCTCAGTGAACTCCACAGCGCCAGATCCGTCCTCGTCCAGACGTTGAAACAGCATCGCCACTGGATTGAGCGATTTCCCATTGTTAGTGATGTTGATAACCGCTTCGTCTACCGATGGAGAGGAGGAAGAAGGTTTAACGAGACGTTTAACCATCTCGAGCTTCGTCACTTGTCCTCGAGTTACAGAGTACTCGAGTTTGGTAAACCGGTGACGTCCAGGATGAGATACCGCCAGACGTAGTAGTTCGTGGGCGACCATGTGCTCGTACGCGTCACTCAGATCTAGCACGTAGCTGCCTGCTGGATCCACTGGGTTAAATACATGTAATTGTTCGTCACCCGTAGCTGCAGACATCGTCGGTGCTGATACAGTCAAACTGCAATCCAAAAGCGAAAGCTGACAGACTGAAGACGCCCCAGAGTTTGGACGAGGTGCACAACTCGCGTGCATCAGCGCTTTACCGCCCTGAACGCCAAGAGGATTCCCGTCGAGAGAAAGCATCGCCAAGGAAGAGTTCACTGCCAAGCCACTGGCCAAGCCTACTCCTCCACGAGGGGATATCCCATTGTAACTCAATGTGAGGCGTCTTAACCTCGCACCGGCACGTAATGCATGTGCGATAGCAAATGCCCCCTTGTCCCCCAATGAATTGTAGCTCAAGTCTAATTCTCGCAATTGATAATTCATCGGTAAAGCTGCCGCGATGAAGCCACAACCGGCTGAATGGAGCTGGTTCCATGACAAATCCAATTGTTGCAGTGTCAAGTTAGCTGTAAGCATCGTACCAAGCGCTTGACCTCCAGTAAGAAGCTTCACGGAAGTATCTTCTTCTTCCTCTTCCTCCTCTTCGTCTTCCTCAACGGTGTGTATCCCTTTACTAGCCAGCACTTGAAGACCGATCTGGTTCCCACGCAATAAAAGCCGCTCAATCGACTTGTTCCGTTCAAGAGCCTTCGCCAATCGTGCACTCTCTTCGTCGCTTAAAGTCATTTCATTCAGCGCCAACACACGCAACGTGCAGAGGTTGGAGCGGACATAACTTCGAAGGACGTTCGCCGCATCGATTCCAATCGGATTGGACGACACGTCGAGAGACGTCAAGTGTGGTTTGTTCTCCAACGCCCGCACCAAACAGCTTATCCCTGCGTCGGTCAGACGGTTGTCACACACGTTGATACACTCAACGAGCGGCAGCTCTGGCAAACAAGCAGCAAAGCGCACAATAAAGTTGTCGCCCAGCCCCTGATGACTGAAGTCGAAGGCGCGTTTGTTGTACTCCCTCCGGAGTAAAAGTGTTGGTGCAGCTTGACCACCAGCAAGACAGGCACCGAGGAAGAGCGTACGTGGAGAGCGCGGGACAGTTGATACGAGGCTCATATCCCCTCCACCTACCGATATCTGAGCTTGTTCTAGCGTAGGTAGAGATCGCCGCATCCCGGTCGAGCGTCGTAGACTGACGGTCGAGTTACGTCGTTGCGACTCGCGATGCTGTTCGTGTGTCTCGCGGTCGATGAATAGATGAGGTTTGCTGTGCAGTTCCTTGTACATTTGGTAGTACGACGTCCGCGCTTCCGGCCCAAAGTACTTGAGTTTCGTCCGGTCAACGTCCATCTCGGATTCCCCTTTCGACAGCTTTTCACGTGCATCAGCCGCCTCTTGTGCTGCCATCTCCGATAACATCCGAGGATCATCCAAAGGTGCAAACACGAACGCACGGCGCTGTTCGTTGACTTTCAACGCTTCAACACGTCGAGGTCGTGTATCTTTCCGTTGGTGTCGATGCTCTTCCAGCATCTTCTCTACTTCGTCATAAGACTCTTCGAGCGTCATAGGACGTGATTCATCCCCAGCTTTTAATTGCTTCTTGGATAGTGTTAGTGAGAGTTGTGTAGGCTGTTTGGTGGGCGACGGCAATGGGGCTAAAGTGGACGGCACAGCCGGCGGTCGAGTCTCTTTGCAGCTTCGGATCATTCCAACGGACGTATCGAGCATATTTTTCTCCCAGCTCATCCGACCGAGGAATTTACTTGGAGACTGAAGTGTTGGTGATGCAGCGGAAGGTGAGCCATTCTACTCTGATGACAAGCAAATGGTTTTAGTGATGGCAGAAAAGGACTGGGAATTGAGACGTACGGAGTGAGGAACCAAAGGCAATTGCGTGCATTGACCGCCATTCACATTGCGCTTCGATGTCATGGCTAGAAGTGTAGCGAACGTCGACGGCTATTGTGGTTTTATCCTGTCGGACTCGTGACTCACTTCAAGTATGCATGAATGAAGACTGCATCACAGCCAAAATAGAGCTGTCATGTTGAAGAGACTGACGTGGCAGAGTAGCCATCGTATACAGTTGGTCGTTATAATTTGTACTGAAACTTATCCGATGCAAGAAATCAATTTATTATATATTACGGTACTAGCCGAATGTGAAACAGTCTCATAAGTAGGTACAATTTCCCAAAGTATTAATTACTACAGTGTTTTAAAAATCAAAATAGATACTGTACAGCATCTCTCCAACAGCCAGCCATTCCCGCCACGCACTTGGCTCGTTTCTCCCTCTTCGACGTCATATTCCATCGTGCTAGCAAGCAGCATCCAGGCCCCGTAGCTCCCCCTCCTCTAGGTAGAACAGACCCCCTTACACAGCAGACCATGGTGCGCGGCAAGAAGATCGGACTGGGCGAGTTCCTGGGCGACCAGGCAGCCGCTTACATCCCGGAGGCAGCGCTGCCGTCCGGCCCACGCGCGCGCGCCGACGACGACGACGGAAACTACCGCGGCGGCCGTGGAGGCGACCGCTTCGGCGGCGATCGCTTCGGAGAGCGCGAGCAGTCGCGCAGTGAGCAGTCGGACCAGTGGCGCGGAGACCGCGGCGGCCGTGGCGGCGGTGACCGCTTTGGCCGCAGCGAGGAAGGCGGCAACTGGCGCGGCGGCGGCGGCGACCGCTTCGGTGGCCCCTCGCGCTACGACCGCCCGTCGCGCGACGATTTCCAGTCGGAGGAACGCCCGGCACACATGCGTCTGAATCTGGCGCGTCGCGGGGAGAGCTCGGGCGGTAGCGGTGACGCGCGCAACGGCAGCGGCGACAAGTGGTCGAGCGCGTTCGGTGGCAGCGGAAGCGGCCGCATCGACCGCGGTGGCGACCGGTTCGGCCGTGATGACCGTGGAGGCGACCGATTTGGCCGTGACGACCGGTTCGAGGGCCGTGCAGCCGGCCGCTTCGCCCGTGGCGACGATCTGTCGTCGGGCATGTCGAACCTGCGCGTGGGTGGACGTCAGGAGCAGGCGCCGGCTGAGCCGGAAGTGCTGGACAAGAAGGCGCGTGCTCAGCTGAAGCGCGAGGAGCGCAAGAAGAAGGCCGAGGAGGAGCGTCTGGCTGCTGAGGAGGCCAAGCGCGTCGCTGCCGAGGAGAAGAAGAAGGCGGAGGAGGTCGCAGCCAAGAAGGCCGACGTTGACCGGGAGACCATGAAGCAGGTGCTGGCAAGTGGCAAGAAGGGTGAGGAGCTGGCGGCCGTGGCTAAGGACAACTTCAAGAAGAACGGCCGTCCCACTGGCGCCGTGGTCTTCGAAGCCGTGACGAATGCGGCTGAGGACGTGGCCAAGTCCAGCGCCAACTGGATCGCTATGCCTGCGTATGGCGAGCTGCTCAAGTTCGCCATGGAGGACTCGGACAAGAAGGACCAGATGGAGGCGCTGTACGCTCTGCAGGTGTTCCTGAACAAGTACGACTTCCCCAAGGGTTTGATCGAGAAGTGCTTCATGGCCCTCTACAGTCTTGACATCATTGACGAGTCTGGTTTCTTCGAGTACAAGTACGATGTGGACGGAGACGTGCCTGGTCGCATGAAGGCTATTATCCAGACATCGACGTGGCTCACGTGGCTCGAGACGCCCGAGGAGGAGAGCGAGGAGGAGGACGAAGAATAGATTTCATGAGCGTGGGTTGACAAGGTATTTTACGTACGGAAGCGCAGGCCTTCGGCTGCTTCTTAGCATAATTAGGTGTTGTCGGCCGCGACGGTCGCTCCTCCTGCAGCTATCGTGTTTAAGATACAATTTGGAATGGAAATATGCATCGATCATCTCTGTCTAAGAATCACGTGCAGTGACCGACGTCACCATGTCCTGGATCGTAGCCATTGGGGGTCGGTAGATCTCTGGGAGCAGCTTGCGCTGTAGAGAATTGAACGAGTACTTGAAGCGTCCGACGTTCTTCTTGGCGATGTGAATGCGAACGCCGAACTCCCGCATCGTGTTGGCCACGTCCTTGACTTCTTCCAGAGGTCCGTACTCCGTAGCACTTCCTGCTTCGATCTCTTGAAGCACATGACGTTTACGCTGCACAAGAAGTCGAGCCTGCTCGAGTGTAGTGCTCATAGCAGTTCGATCTTTGCCAGACTTGCAGTACGTGACTCTGCCACCATTGAGACTGCGTACTGCGTCGGCGGCGTGCAGCAAGATGCACGTGTTCTTGGACGCTGAGTTCTCACTTTCTACGCTCACGCGCAAGTTTCGCAAGATCTCGTCGGGGTGAGATCCTACGCTGGCTTCCGACATCCCAATCCCGCACACCTCGGTGAAGCGGTTGTAGTAGTCGGAGATGGTGCGGAAGCTCGTGCTGTTAATCTTCCGCTGGATAGAGACACCAGAGTGCCCCACCATGTTTGCTAAACTCTGCATTTCATTGATTCCTTGAGTAAATAGCACTGCCGTGACGCTAATCAACGCACCACTCTTCAAACTCTCTGGAAGAATCGCAAACTGAGCAGGAGGCACCGGGATTTTAATGATGTAGCCCGATTCTTCATGCTTCTCCACCACCACCTCCACGTCAGTGCCTTCACAAAGCTTAAAAGAGAATGTATCCAAGCACTTAATGGCCACCCAGGCATCCGAAATCATGTAGAGCTCCTTCCCGTGGGATGAAATGAGACTCTCCCATCCGATCAAGAACCCGATCTGTGCCATTTGATTCAGCACCTTATCATTTCGTTCCTGGAGACACAAGTCGAGCTCAGCCATGAAGCACGTTACCAAGCTACTTACAGATTGAGAAACTGCAACGCTCTTTCGCAAATAGTAATCCGTTCGTAGCATTTCCAGTCGGCACAGCATCCGCACAGCGTAGTTGACGGATGTTGTGGGATCCACACCTTCCTCTGGCTCCACTCGGAGCGAAGGATACTTGGCATAAACTGCATTCTTTTCGTCGCTGTTCTTCTGGTCCAGCTGTCGGGAACTTTTCTTTTTGACGACAAATCTCTTGTTCGACAAAGCTCTGGCTCGAGCTGCAGCAGCTTTTCGAGCCATCATCGAGTACTTTGACGTCTTCTTCTTCGGTGCTTGCTCAACTGGCGCTGCCGAGGCAGCTGCAGTAGGGCTAATTGGACCACTGGCGGCTGGTGCGTCTGAAGAGAAGCCGCTATCTGTGCTATGCACATCATCCTCAGCCTCTGCTTCGTTCTCGTCTTCCATAGGCGGATAGAAGAAGTCGGACGAGTCTTCAGGAATAAAACAGTTGCTATCACTAACCGGACTTCCCATTAACCGCGGAGTGCTTTTTTCCAAAACCGACTGGAAATTATTCATTTCAAGCTCCATCTCACGCAGACCGCAATCAGTTAATCCCATCGCGTGTGCAGTAGGAGCTCCACAAGTTACAGTTGCGTGGGTCTCCGGGATCATCATACGCTCCTGTATTGACAGCGACTGGTGAGAAATAGGCGCTCCAGAGTGTGCATCGACGTCGTCCAGGCCAAGTAGGTCCTCTGATGACGCCTGCGCATCCATTATGGGGTGCGGCAGTGATTGAGATCCAAAGTGACGGAAAATACGGAAGTACGAAACATGCAGGTTGGTCGGGATTCCTTGAATATCTGCGCGCTTCTTGTGTAAACTTGATTTGAACGTTTTCTTTTCTTCGACCAAATGTTCTGTCAATCGAATCATATCTGTAACTTCAGTCACCTGCTTCTGGATATGCAGAGCATGCGGATACAGGAAGTTCAAAGGGATTTCGCTTTCAATGATGCCATCATCCGGAGGAGGTGAGCAGTCTGAAGCCCGTCTGTATCGTCTTGGAAGAGCTGGGGACGGTTCCAATTTGACACCAGTAAGCAAGTCATCACTTGCTGACTCGAGTGGATTTGCGAGCAAAATATTGACCCGAAGTTGAATTTGTCCAAACACTTCATCAGTTGAAGGCGAGCGGACATCGAACCAGTCGACAAGTGTGAGAGACGTCACAATTTGGCGCGATCTCGCTTCGTGATTCCCACTCGCATTCCCTTCAGCTCCATCATCATCATCAAACACATTTTTTTCTTCAACTGTCATCGCGTCCCGAACACTCTGCAGCGGAATCATCACTTCACCAATCAAGTCATTTTCCACACCGCTCATATAGCCGTAGTGCTCGTTGAATACTTGAAAGCGCAGCCATCCAGCAAGCGGTTGATCCACCAGGTTCGGTCTATAAAATACAAATTGCTTCAGTGCATTTACAGGAGATACAACCACGCGGCTCTTCAGTGTCCGTGACGCGTGATACTTCGTATTGGGCTTTCCGTGTGGGCATTTAGTGCTGGCATTTTTGTTCGTTGACCATACCGGATTTGTCGAGTCATACTCCGTGTTCGTTTTCCCCACTGTATAGTCGTGACTTCCCATTACACCGTCTTCAAATTTGACCACAACGAAAGGATGCACACTGTTGCTAGTTTCGGTCGTTTGGTCTGTATCGGGGTCATTGCTGCTAAATGACGACGAAGAAACATTACTCCCACCCCATTTCCCAGCCTTTATACGATTCACAAAGCCGCCTCGACCGCCCACCATACCACCCATCGAAAATCCGGAAGTGCGAGATGTTCGTACTTCCAGATCAGTTGTCATATCAGTTTCAGCACCCGCTGCAGCATTATTCCTTGACTTGGCTCTCAAGTCACGTCCAGAAACCACCTGTACACGGAAAACGTCATGTCCAAAGTTGAGCGCCTCCGCGTCGTTATCAAAGTAGCGGTTCTTCTTGCGGGTGTAGTTGTATCGCAACTTCCACTCGTCGTACATCTGCAGCAGCTCATACTGACACACCCGCAGCAGTTGCAACGGGATTTTAACGCTGAAATCCACTTCCGCCGCCTCTTCAACTGCTAATTTCGCGTTTGCAGCCTGCATTTCCGCGAGCTCCTCCCTCATCAACGGGAAGAACAAAAAACTCCTGAACAAATTATGCTGCGCCTTGAAAAGCGGGTGCTCTTGTGGCTGAATATTAGCAAACTGTAGCTCCACCGTCGCACCGTCCAGCACCGTCGAATGCACTGGCAACGTCATTTTCTGCTTGTAATTGCCGCTAGTTGCCACCGTATACATTTCTTGGAAGGAAGTCAAGGCGTATCCAAACACTTGACTGTTCTTGTTGGACGACGTTCCTTCATCCGGAATCATCACCATAACCTGCACATGTCGGTCGTATTCCGCCGGGTTCTTGCAGCGGACACTAAACCCCACCGAGAACATGGGATTGCGGCTTTTATGGCGTTCGCTCCAGTAGCTCTCACTGTCCAGCAGTCCATTAGCTGGAAGTGCTGCTTTATCCGTAAACCCTGCCCCTAATTCCCCGAAATTATCCATTTCAACACTCAACCCACCGCCGGAATGTGGAGAATGTACTGAAATATCAGCACCAAATCCGAAGATCGGGGTTTCTCCACTGACGCGCACCTCTACGTTCACTTCAGTGGGAGCTTTGGCCCTTGGGGACTTGGTTGTGCCACTGCTCAACATGTTAAAGGCTCCACGTACTAACGTTTGTGCTGACCGAGCGGGGGACACGAGCGAATTGCCGTCTACGCCTCGACATGAGACGAAGAAGTGCAGCACTTGACGGTCTGGTTCGGCGTCACTTGGGGGCATTTCAACGGGGGAAGAGGGCGTAAGGAGGGGAAGAGAGAAGGACGAGTCTACGCTGTCAGCAGAAGACGCAGAGGCGGGCGCAGTGAGCGGCGGCTCGTCGAACACCATGAGGTTCGGACTCGCCATGTTGAGCTGAATTATGCGGACGCTTTAAAGCGAAAACGGATATGGTGTGGTGCACATGGAATAGCAGATGTAAACCTTCTTTTGTAAATTGAGGATATATACAAACGTGTTTTGTCAACATACAAAAGATAACGCAGTGTGATGCAGCTGGCCTACCATCACAATCGAGTTATCACGGTTTATTCACGCAGGGCTTTCGTAAGCCTAAGGCCTCCTGGTGGTCCAGTGGTCAATGTACCACAAAGCTACGCACTTGGCATAGGAAATTGTAGTTGATTAACTGATTATTCCTGGTTGCTACTACTTGGCTTGGCTATTGAATTCTGAAGGTTTGATTGTGATTGTGAATTGTTTCAATGGGATATTGAATTTTCGAATGCTAATCATTTCTTATCATCTGGAAAGTAAGGCGCTGGAGGCCTGCCACGTGCGTAGCTTTGTGGTGCATTGACCAGTGGACCACCAGGAGGCCCTACGCACTTGGCATAGGTTCGAGTCCCTCCGGGGACTTCCTTTCCAGATGATAAGAAATGATTAGTGTTGTAGCTCAGACAAGCTGCAGTAGCTTGGGCAATCTGCAGCTCCGACAAGCTACTGATGAAAAGGGAAAAATATGAAGACTGAATTGCTTGGTGTTAGTTGCTCCTACCTGAGCACTGACCAACACTCACGGGCCTTTGCCCTCTCTCATACCGCGACCTGGTTCTTTGCTGCTCCAGCTTTCTTCAAACTGCACCAGGTCTCGATGCACAATCCAACAATTAGCATTCGAAAATTCAAAATCCCATTCAAACAATTCACAATCACAATCAAACCTTCAGAATTCAATAGCCAAGCAATATTATAGTAGCAACCAGGAATAACCAGTTAATCAACTTCAATTTCCTGCTTGCGTGTGACTAGCCTACGCTTACACTTGATTGAGCCTCACACGCTCATTTTAAGAATCTCTCCACGTCGGCCTAAGTGATGACAAATGCTTGGGGTTTGAATCTGAGCAGATTGAACTTCTTCCTAACCTCCCACGACAACGAATATGGACTCCACGAAGCTAGACGGAAGACATTGGTAATATCATAGGTCTGCAAGACGTAGTCCAGCTAAAGTTAATCAGCTTTTACCTACCTAAGTGATGACAAACTTCGTCGAGCTGGACGCGCTACTGCCGTACCTAGACGACATTTTCGATAACCTCAGCAGCGACGACAATGACGTCGAAGCAACGGAAGAAAGCCACACTATCAGCTCGACTGCGCTTAAGCAAGCTCAGGGTCTGGTGCCTTACTCCACCGGCCTCCAGCGTCGAAAGAAGGAGATTAATTAATGTAGGCATTGGGCTCATTTTCAACACAAACTGCCTATTAAAGTGCACCCTGGCCATTGGCCAATGGCCAAGTCCAGTACTGGCATATCCGTATGGTAAGTGTCTGACGCCCATAGTATGGGCCCCATTAGTACATATGTATACAGCACGTCCTAATCGCATCGCATAATCTGTCAACAATCTTGATCAAGATTACTGGCTCAGTAGTCCTCGCGATGCACATCATCACACTTGCGAGCAATCGGCTTCTCCAAGCCTCATTCTTCAATTAGCCTTCAAAGTACCACCTGGAAACGACCGGATCATGTCAACCGAAACGCTGTTCGAACTGTTAGCGCACTTCGATGCTATCAACGCGTTAGAACATCTCGACACAGTGACTGATTCGGTTACAAGGCCTACAACAAGGAGTCGTAGAACGAAGAAAACGCACATCCCCTACTCGACGGATCTGCAAAGGAGGAGGAAAAACGAAAGAGACGCTTTGCGGTCAGAAGCGCAGCAACTACGCTACAAACTCGAGTACCTCGTTACAACTCAACCAGGGCAGAACACGGGAGGAAACCAAGAGAATCTGGCCATGTGGCACAGTCGAGCGGTGGCCAATTGCGAAGAGCGAGTACGCTCTGAACGTGTGAATCAGGAGCTGAAAGACATTCTAGCTCAGCAGTCGAAGCTGTTCGGATCCTTCCGTAAGGTACTTCAACGGATTGACTCGGCTCAGGTGAGTGCATCTACTTGCTTGGTGTGAGTTTTATTTTATACTTCGAAGTACTAATTCAAACTGCTTCAGGAAATGGAAATCGTTTCGCAATCACTACCGACTGTCGATCGACCATTTTTCGAGATTGACTACAGCGGACAGATCTTTGCCGAATTGGCGCACAATGTTCGTCAATTCCACACCAAAGTGGACGTTAGTACATCCTCGTGGGCCGTTGAGGAGTGTTCGGTTGCCTTCCACTGCCAGTCAAACCTTGCTCCAAGAGATAGCGTACACTGTTTCAACATCACATCAAGGACCCCTCTGGCTTGCTTCGTGACGGAAGCCCGAGACATTTTGTGGGACTACGTCACGGATAAGGAGAACCCAGACACTCGCGAGTCCTTTAACTTTGTACGTTATTCTCTTTTTTTATGATTCAAAATATGTTGCTAATGTGAATTTGTGTTTGCATACAGTCGCGTGCAAGAAGCACCACGGGGGAGAACGACCACCGGAATTGTATTACAGCTCTCTTCATCCCAGCCAGGTCCAAGGGTACTCCATCTTTCGTGAACGCATTGGGCACGTATCGGATGTTCGAGTGGGCAGGTCGAGTTTTCCTGGTGGGAGGCATGAGATGGATCTTACCCGCTGAAGGACTCCAGTTTGAAGACAACTACTGTACATCGATTGACCCATTAGAGAACGGCTCAGTGGTTCGAACGTCCTACCAATTGCACTCGCGAACTGCTGAGATATCCCATATCTCAAAATCAACTGAGGACAAGGCGATGAACTGCATTGCAGACATATCGCGATGTTATCTGCAATCCATGCAGAACGCGCTCCTGGATAGAACTATCCCTTTTACAACGCTAAATTCGATCTAAAATCTCGAATAAAGTATACCACGTCGTTGTATTACACGTGCACTAAAAGCACGTTTACTTCAAACTAAAGCATTTGTTGTAAAAGAAGACTGACACCACAAAGTTCGGAAACTGGTTGCACTACATGTAGAATAGAATCATCATCACCAGCACAAATCCCAATGGGTCCCATTAAGGGATGCTTTCGTGTTCAAAACCGACTCAGAGCGAAGGATATGGTTAGGTTTCGTGTTCGTGTAGTTGTTCCCGTGGTCCAAATATTAACCTCTGGTCAACGCAGTGTGATGCAGCCGGCCTACCATCACAATCGAGTTATCACGGTTTATTCCACAATGTACGCACTGCTTGCGTGAGCCTGGCCTACGCTTACACCTGATTGAGCCTCACACGCTCATTTTAAGAATTCCTCCACGTCGACCTAAGCGATGACAAACTCCGTCGAGCTGGACGCGCTACTGCCGTACCTAGACGACATTTTCGATAACCTCAGCAGCGACGACGATGACGTCGAAGCGACGGAAGAAAGCCACACTATCAGCTCGACTGCGCGTAAGCAAACTCAGGGTCTGGTGCCTTACTCCACCGGCCTCCAGCGTCGCAAGAAGGTCGAACTGCACAAACTAAGGACGGAAGTACAACAACTGGCGGTCAGGAGGGAGCGTCTTTTACAAGCCCTTGGGTCGAAAAAGCCATTAAACGCGAGACCTGAGCTTCCAGTGAATTCTGCTGAGCGGCATAGATGGCATACTCAAGCACTGACTCAGTACGAGAAGCTGAAACGAGCTCAGCGCACGAATCGAGAGTTGAAAGAGATTTTGATGCAGCAGTTCAAGGTTTTTCAGAGTGTCCGGAAAAAGCTTGGACACAGAGACGTCTTTGAGGTAAGATATACACTGCGGTGCGTTTAACTGCTGTGTGAACTTGACTGAAGCGGTATTTTTTCAGGGGATGGAGTTTCTGGAGCGCCTTCAACCAACAGCCGATCGCTCGTTCTTCCAGCTCGACTTCAGCGCTCCCGTACTTTCTGCATTAGCCAGCAGACTGGATCAACTGAGTCTACAAGCGGATTGGGTGCTGCCAGAGGTGAACCAAGACTGCATCGTCACGTTTCAAACTCAAAGCGGACACCACCCGGAGAATGGGTACTGCTACGAAGTGACCTCCACCACACGACTGACGTACTCAGCCCACAAAGCAGGAGATATTCTATGGGGAGTTATATCCAACAAGGAGAACGATGCAGCTGAACAAACCTTTTCGTTCGTAAGTCAAATTTTGGAGTGGTTGAGGAAATAATTTACTTACTGAGAGTTTTCTGTTGCAGGCGCGAGAACGAACACCTCAATATTGCGACGAAGTCTTCAACACGAGCTGCATAGCGTCGCTTATCATGCAAGACGCTTACCAACCACCGTTTTGTGTGGACGCAGTGAGTACGTTCCGGAAATATGAGGAGGGGGACCGAGTTATCATCGTTGGATCGATGGGGTGGCTGCTTCCGGTGGAAGGGCTCGAGTTAGAAGGTAATTACTGGGCAGTGATATCATCTCCACCAACATATCTTGGAAAAACTTCCGTCGTTCGATTCTGCTACAGACTTCGAGTTAAAAACGGCGGCTTGCAGTCGTTTGAGCGGACCCAAAAGATTATTCACTGCATCGGTAGTCAGATTCGGTGTTATCTACAGCTGCAACAGGATTCGTTCTTGGATCCAATACATTGTGCTAAGTAAGTAATAAACGGGTTGTTAATTGCGGATTTTTAAAACTCGAGCGAACAAACATACGGCATGTACACAACCACATTGTTCCGAAGCTTCTCTACACACTTTCAAGTTGCAATAAAGCAGACGTCTACTTGCACAAGCTGACACCCAAAGGTAAATGTCCTAATCGCGTTGCATAATCTGTCAACAATCTTGATCAAGATTACTGGCTCAGTAGTCCTCGCGATGCACATCATCACACTTGCGAGCAATCGGCTTCTCCAAGCCTCATTCTTCAATTAGCCTTCAAAGTACCACCTGGAAACGACCGGATCATGTCAACCGAAACGCTGTTCGAACTGTTAGCGCACTTCGATGCTATCAACGCGTTAGAACATCTCGACACAGTGACTGATTCGGTTACAAGGCCTACAACAAGGAGTCGTAGAACGAAGAAAACGCACATCCCCTACTCGACGGATCTGCAAAGGAGGAGGAAAAACGAAAGAGACGCTTTGCGGTCAGAAGCGCAGCAACTACGCTACAAACTCGAGTACCTCGTTACAACTCAACCAGGGCAGAACACGGGAGGAAACCAAGAGAATCTGGCCATGTGGCACAGTCGAGCGGTGGCCAATTGCGAAGAGCGAGTACGCTCTGAACGTGTGAATCAGGAGCTGAAAGACATTCTAGCTCAGCAGTCGAAGCTGTTCGGATCCTTCCGTAAGGTACTTCAACGGATTGACTCGGCTCAGGTGAGTGCATCTACTTGCTTGGTGTGAGTTTTATTTTATACTTCGAAGTACTAATTCAAACTGCTTCAGGAAATGGAAATCGTTTCGCAATCACTACCGACTGTCGATCGACCATTTTTCGAGATTGACTACAGCGGACAGATCTTTGCCGAATTGGCGCACAATGTTCGTCAATTCCACACCAAAGTGGACGTTAGTACATCCTCGTGGGCCGTTGAGGAGTGTTCGGTTGCCTTCCACTGCCAGTCAAACCTTGCTCCAAGAGATAGCGTACACTGTTTCAACATCACATCAAGGACCCCTCTGGCTTGCTTCGTGACGGAAGCCCGAGACATTTTGTGGGACTACGTCACGGATAAGGAGAACCCAGACACTCGCGAGTCCTTTAACTTTGTACGTTATTCTCTTTTTTTATGATTCAAAATATGTTGCTAATGTGAATTTGTGTTTGCATACAGTCGCGTGCAAGAAGCACCACGGGGGAGAACGACCACCGGAATTGTATTACAGCTCTCTTCATCCCAGCCAGGTCCAAGGGTACTCCATCTTTCGTGAACGCATTGGGCACGTATCGGATGTTCGAGTGGGCAGGTCGAGTTTTCCTGGTGGGAGGCATGAGATGGATCTTACCCGCTGAAGGACTCCAGTTTGAAGACAACTACTGTACATCGATTGACCCATTAGAGAACGGCTCAGTGGTTCGAACGTCCTACCAATTGCACTCGCGAACTGCTGAGATATCCCATATCTCAAAATCAACTGAGGACAAGGCGATGAACTGCATTGCAGACATATCGCGATGTTATCTGCAATCCATGCAGAACGCGCTCCTGGATAGAACTATCCCTTTTACAACGCTAAATTCGATCTAAAATCTCGAATAAAGTATACCACGTCGTTGTATTACACGTGCACTAAAAGCACGTTTACTTCAAACTAAAGCATTTGTTGTAAAAGAAGACTGACACCACAAAGTTCGGAAACTGGTTGCACTACATGTAGAATAGAATCATCATCACCAGCACAAATCCCAATGGGTCCCATTAAGGGATGCTTTCGTGTTCAAAACCGACTCAGAGCGAAGGATATGGTTAGGTTTCGTGTTCGTGTAGTTGTTCCCGTGGTCCAAATATTAACCTCTGGTCAACGCAGTGTGATGCAGCCGGCCTACCATCACAATCGAGTTATCACGGTTTATTCCACAATGTACGCACTGCTTGCGTGAGCCTGGCCTACGCTTACACCTGATTGAGCCTCACACGCTCATTTTAAGAATTCCTCCACGTCGACCTAAGCGATGACAAACTCCGTCGAGCTGGACGCGCTACTGCCGTACCTAGACGACATTTTCGATAACCTCAGCAGCGACGACGATGACGTCGAAGCGACGGAAGAAAGCCACACTATCAGCTCGACTGCGCGTAAGCAAACTCAGGGTCTGGTGCCTTACTCCACCGGCCTCCAGCGTCGCAAGAAGGTCGAACTGCACAAACTAAGGACGGAAGTACAACAACTGGCGGTCAGGAGGGAGCGTCTTTTACAAGCCCTTGGGTCGAAAAAGCCATTAAACGCGAGACCTGAGCTTCCAGTGAATTCTGCTGAGCGGCATAGATGGCATACTCAAGCACTGACTCAGTACGAGAAGCTGAAACGAGCTCAGCGCACGAATCGAGAGTTGAAAGAGATTTTGATGCAGCAGTTCAAGGTTTTTCAGAGTGTCCGGAAAAAGCTTGGACACAGAGACGTCTTTGAGGTAAGATATACACTGCGGTGCGTTTAACTGCTGTGTGAACTTGACTGAAGCGGTATTTTTTCAGGGGATGGAGTTTCTGGAGCGCCTTCAACCAACAGCCGATCGCTCGTTCTTCCAGCTCGACTTCAGCGCTCCCGTACTTTCTGCATTAGCCAGCAGACTGGATCAACTGAGTCTACAAGCGGATTGGGTGCTGCCAGAGGTGAACCAAGACTGCATCGTCACGTTTCAAACTCAAAGCGGACACCACCCGGAGAATGGGTACTGCTACGAAGTGACCTCCACCACACGACTGACGTACTCAGCCCACAAAGCAGGAGATATTCTATGGGGAGTTATATCCAACAAGGAGAACGATGCAGCTGAACAAACCTTTTCGTTCGTAAGTCAAATTTTGGAGTGGTTGAGGAAATAATTTACTTACTGAGAGTTTTCTGTTGCAGGCGCGAGAACGAACACCTCAATATTGCGACGAAGTCTTCAACACGAGCTGCATAGCGTCGCTTATCATGCAAGACGCTTACCAACCACCGTTTTGTGTGGACGCAGTGAGTACGTTCCGGAAATATGAGGAGGGGGACCGAGTTATCATCGTTGGATCGATGGGGTGGCTGCTTCCGGTGGAAGGGCTCGAGTTAGAAGGTAATTACTGGGCAGTGATATCATCTCCACCAACATATCTTGGAAAAACTTCCGTCGTTCGATTCTGCTACAGACTTCGAGTTAAAAACGGCGGCTTGCAGTCGTTTGAGCGGACCCAAAAGATTATTCACTGCATCGGTAGTCAGATTCGGTGTTATCTACAGCTGCAACAGGATTCGTTCTTGGATCCAATACATTGTGCTAAGTAAGTAATAGACGGGTTGTTAATTGCGAATTTTTTAAAACTCGAGCGAACAAACGTACGGCATGTACACAACCACATTGTTCCGAAGCTTCTCTACACACTTTCAAGTTGCAATAAAGCAGACGTCTACTTGCACAAGCTGACACCCAAAGGTAAATGTCCTAATCGCGTTGCATAATCCTTGGAGCTCTTAGGCGCCTAAGGTCAACATCACACCTGTTTCATTTGAGAATAACCGGAATAAGAATAAAAATCCCAAATTACCCATTTCCAATGAATACTCAATTTCTATTGGCTTAGACGCTATTCCTGGCTTAGCTTTAAACTCAGAATTAAGTTAATCCTAAATCAAACACATTAACCGAAGTAATTTATTCAAGTGAATGTCGTCCAAAGGAATCAGCAGTGAAACGAATAGGGAAAAAATAACTGGACTTTCCGCCGGCAAAAATTTGCTCCAGTATCAATACCCAACTGCACTAACCTCAAATATTGCAATTCCGATTGTGTTGGGACTCGCAATACAAAACGGCTACCTGTATTGCGTCGGTACTTAGTTAGGGCTGCACAACGTCACGCGAGGTCGTTGCATGCGAAGCTCTGATAGCCTTAGCAACGATTCTGGGTCCCCAGAAGTATCCGTTCGCCTTCAGAAACATAACAGCCTCAAAACGGAGTGGAGACATCCTGTTACTGCGGTCGGTCATGACATGCTTAGCACTAAATTAGCAGAGATGCATTTGTAGACCACTTGTTCAGCTGAGCTGGATATCTCGAAGTAGTACTTAACGACAGGGGAGACATCACCGCGGCGCAACTTGTTCTTGTTGAATGTCATATATTGAATAGAGGAAACGGGTCGTTGGTGACTGGAAAGGCGATGAGCACGGGCTGCTGTCGAACAGAGGCGGCGGCGGAAGGATGAGAATGTGAAAATGAGGACTAGAACACGGATGCACAACTAGGAGGCTCTATACCCGATCACTCCTTCAACCAGCGACGGTTTACCGTACCGTTTTGCGCTTGCCTCGCTCTTCGGGATCTTGTACAGGGCAATGTTGAAGCCTATACGTGAAGCTACACAGCATATGAAATTGCTGTATCTTTGCGCAGTGCCCGATTGCATGGGCCCTAGAGATTGGAATCCAGTATTGCAAACTCTTGGATCTTGCAACATCATACGGGGTCAGCAGAAACACTGCCATCTAAACAGCAATATTATGATATCCTAAAAATCCTGGCCAATTTATTTTTTCCAATCCCTGCTTAGTACCATAGGCGATCCACCAGTTTTATCATCGCGTAAACTCCGCATTGATTTAACATGCGTTGAGTTCATTTTTTTTTTGTCAAAACTTCTCGTATTCTCATCCTGCTTGAACAGTAGAATTGAATTTAGTAGGATCGAAAGGGATCGCCTCACTTAGGGTATTTCTTTTCGCGTTACGTTCGAAATATTTTTCAATCCCAGGTTCTGCAATCCCAGTGCTCCATCGCTGGTATTAAGTCTGGCCATTGGTTGTCCTGTACAGTGCACGGAAAATATTTCAAACTATTTGAAACTTGCATATAGAACAATTGGATACGTCGTCGGGCTTGAAAGCGATCCTGATGACACGACTCACGAGTTCTTAAAAGATGGAGCTATGCGGTTTTTACATTCAAGGACTCCACAAGTTGTATACGTGCGACTGCTTGGATATGAAGATAGGGATTTTCTACCGCAATCCCCTTGTGGTGTTGTGCCAATTCGGCTGCGTTTCGAAAGAAGCGTGAAGGTTGAGTTACCAAGACGAACATTCTCGATATCGGTTAAACAAGTTCCGCTGGTTTTGGCATTTTCACTCACTAGGGTCTGACAGTCGAGAAAATGATCCTGGGGCCAATGCGTCACTCGACCCGGAATTTATCTCAACGGTCCTCGCTTTACGTAGCTGTCACCAGGGTGAAAACTCTCAGTCAACTGTATCTGATGGAGCCATTGTGTTTGAAGGACATGCACTACTTCAAGCCTCGAGCGGATACACTTGAAGAAAACACACGGCTGGAAGCTTTAGATCAATAACCCCCAGATAGTTTATCATCATAAGGTTGTGTTTTTCGTAAATCCTCAGAAAGTTTGCGATGTTCATTTCGCTTAGTTAGACAATCCAGAGCTTCCCCGTGTAAAGCACGGCACTGTTACATCTCACGACAACGAATATGGACTCCACGAAACTAGTACATCGGTAATACCATAGGTCTGCAAGACGTAGTCCAGCTAAAGTTAATCAACTTTTACCTACCTACCTATCGAATTACACCAAAAACACGTTCATTTTTTCTGTGACAACATTGTCAACACGAAGTTACGAATCTGGTTGCACTAGCATCATCACCAGCACACACACTACTAGGACGTTATGTAGTTGAAAACTTACTCAGATCGAAGATTGCGGTAAGGCTTCGGCGTAGTTGTTCCCGTGGCACCCGTTCCAGTTCCGGTAGTGCCGGTCTTCGTGCCAGTCGTAGAACCGGTAGTGCCCGTGCCAGGAGTACCAGCAGCACCAGTCCCAGTGCCAGTAGTGCCCGTCGTCCCCGTTGTTCCAGTTCCGGTGCTGGTGCCGCCTGTAGTGCCGATTCCAGTGCCTGGAGCATGCACCGTTCCAGGGCCGTACGCATTGCCGCTTCCTGCGCCAGGGATCATTTTGCTGAGACCGGAGAGACCTCCGCTGGTCCCAGCGCCACCCATTCCAGGAATCATGTTACTGAAGCTTGGGAGACCGCCACTTGCACCACCAGCCCCAGGGATCATTTTACTGAGACCCGACATGCCGCCGCTGCCCATTCCCGGTAGACCACCGCTCATTCCTGGTAGACCACCGCTCATTCCTGGTAGACCACCGCTCATTCCTGGCAAACCACCGCTGCCGCCCATGCCTGGCATCATTTTCGAGAGACCTGACAGACCGCCGCTGCCCATTCCGGGTAGGCCTCCGCTAGTCCCCGTGCTGGTTCCGCCCATTCCAGGCATCATCTTGGTCAGGTCAGACAGACCACCACCACCACCGCTCAAACCGGGGAGACCGCCACTCATACCGGGGAGACCGCCACTCATACCTGGAAGACCGCCACCCCCACCATACGTCTCAGTAGCTTCTTGTTCGGCATGAACACCAGTGGAGACGGCGGCAAACGCAAAGAGTAGAGCGATAATCTTGTTGCTGGAGAACATTCTTGAGAGAAGTTGTCTGGTTGCCTACAGTGTAGCTTGAGATGCTGTGAACTGTCGAAGGCAAATGTGGAAATGAGCCAATACGACTAGCTCGACTACGTGAGTGGGGTGCTCTGCTCTGAGAACGGAAGAAGTAGTCGAGGCGTATGGCATTGAGGAAGCGCATGTCGAGCCGACCAGCTTGACGCCAACGCGAACGGGGGTCGTGAATGCAGGTTGTTTGGAGACTTCTGCTGTCAGATGCACTCGCCTTTGTGGGCTTCACGCAGCGCTTTTAGCTGTGATTGCGGGCATGGCAAAGGAGGGTGACGGCCATCTTTGACAGGCCTAAGACATCTGGTGAGCACTGCTGTGTCTTATCCGGTAGTCACCACGCTTGCCATGAGAGATCGGCCCCACTGTGGTTGCACGTTGGCGGGCACCGTCTGGACTCTTTTGCAGCTTTTTTGCTGTTCGAAACTAGGATCGCCACTAGATCTAGAGCACGACCCACTTGACCGCCACGTGAAGGTTGGCGGCGAGTGAATTCCCTTTCCAATAACTCTCCAGTCCTTACACAGAAATACTGTTTTCACCTGCGGCTCAACTCTGAAAACATTGTGCTAGAAGCAAGATCTCAACAAATATACGTTTTCAATGCGCTCAAGTACTCGATACAGAAATTGGCAAACCACGCTGGTTTCCTTTATCCTTTTTCGTTAACACACTACTGAGCACTACTACACAGACACAAGAGAGCGATGTAAGCACAACATTGGCACAATGGCCTGTTCGTGGGCCCTCCCACCCGCTCACTCTTCCGTGCGGAGCTTGCGGTACGCCTTCTGAGAGGTGGCACTCGTGCCGTCAGTTCCGGCCTTCGCGCCAGCATTCGCATTCGCAGATGCACTAGCGGTGGCGCTCGCGGATGCGCCGCCTGCGCCGGTGGACGTCTTCGCACTGTTGACACCGTCGTTGCTCGTCACAGTCACCGACTTGCTCGTGTAGCCGTTGCCATTGCCGCCAGTGCCGACGCTGACATCAGCTCCATCGTGAACGACGGTAGTAGGTGCTCCGACATGGACCGTGTCCACGCCGACAGCAGGAGCAGCACCGACACCTACGCTAGCGACACCAGGGACACCGACACCAACACCGACGCCGTTCACACCGACCCCCACGCCGTTGACGCCAACCACACCGGGAACACCGACACCAACGCTGGCGACACCCGGAACGCCGACACTGACGCCAGGACCGCCAATGTAGCCTGGGGCACCAACCCCCACGCTAGCGACTCCTGGAACGCCCACGCCAACACCAGGGACGCCGAGCAAACCGAACGTCTCGGCCACTTGCTTCTCGGCTTGCACGTTGTTCGAGAGGGCCATGGTGGCGATGCAGAGGGCGAAGATCTTGCTGCTGTTGAACATTGTAGTTGGTGGTTGGTTGGGGAGATGGATCCGAATGGGGTGGATAGAGTGTCCGCTGTTGGATGGAGTCGATTCGAGTGGATGAGCTCGAAGGAGTGAATTGAAGAATGAGATGAGGAAGTGGCAGCGTCCTGGTACTTGGGCTGCAGTACTCCTACGGGAAGGTGTGTGATCTTTGAAAAAGTGTGTTGGTCAGGGATGCGTCGTGTAGAGCGCCTTCTCCTTGCGGTGCAGCTTAGTGATTACTAGCAGAAAGCAGTAGGTCAATGGCAAAGTGGCATGGTCAACAACCGTAAACTTTAGTTTTGACTCCTGGGCTACTTTACAGTTTGTATGCTCTAGACGACGAATACGTGGGCTCAGTAGAATGAAACGAGCGGTGCCCAGGAATATAAGTCCTTATTCCGCAGGTATACTTTACATCTTCTTATCTTTGCTAAGTGACCGCGATCGTCGGGGCCAGTGCCATGCTGTCAATGTCTTCTTGATGGTGGGCAAACAATGTACAGACGGAGACACAGGCGGGGTCCGACTGGTGGTCGAACAAACACTTTCGGGATCGCTGACAAGCGATTCGCTGTCACTTGTTTGGGTATTACAGGTTCACCGCATGGATGTATGCGCGCGAGTATTCACAGACACAACACATCTTTCGTTTACATGGGTCTCAAGAGCCTGTCGTTTGCAAATCGGACATGCGTATCTTTGTCTTATCGGATTTATACTAGCATTTGTATGCTCGATGTTGAAGTGAGTTGTCGATGTAAGTGGCTCCAACTGTGCTATCCAGAAGAAGTCGAGTTTTCAGACAAAAAGACAACCCCCACTGTACCAAATACGCCTGCAACCACCAAGTTACGTGTCATTCGTAGCTCATTTCTAAATCTGCTTCCAAGCGAACTGTTAAGGGACTTCTTCGTTACACTCCCAAGACTCAACATGACTGGCAGCAACAAGGTATTGGCGCTGATGATTTCCGCCGTGGCGATTTCAAACGGAATTCATGCTGAAGAACAAGCAGCTCAGACATTCGGCATGTTTGGTGGCGGTCTTCCGGGAATGGGAGGTGGCCTTCCTGGCATGGGTGGCGGCATGGGAGGAATGGGCGGCGGTCTATCCAGCCTCACGAAGATGATCCCAGGTATGGGTGGTGGCATGGGGGGTCTCCCAGGTATGGGCGGTGGCATGGGGGGTCTCCCTGGAATGGGCGGCGGTGGCATGGGAGGGATGGGCGGTCTCTCCAGCCTCACCAACATGATTCCAGGCATGGGCGGCGGCACCTCCGGTACGAGCGGTGGTCTGTCGGGCCTCTCGAACATGATTCCTGGTATGGGCGGTGGTATGAGCGGTGGCTCCAGCAAGACGACAGCGAGTACTGGGACCGGCGTGAGCGGGCCTGGCACGGTGCATGCTCCGAACATAGGTGCCATGGGCACCGGAGCTGCTACAACCGGCGGAACTGGGGCGACAGGAACTAGCGGGGCCACTGGGGGTGCTGCAATTCCTAGTACATCTGGAACTACCGGCACAACCGGCACTACGGGGACTACAGGAACTACTGGTACAACTGGAACTACAGGCACAACTGGAACTACAGGCACAACTGGAACTACAGGCACAACTGGAACTACAGGCACAACTGGGACTACAGGAACTCCTGGCACCACGGGAACTACTGGGACAACGCAGACATACCGTCGCAATCTTCGATGGGATTGAACGGCTTCAACTCTATGTATACTGGGATTCTGTTTTTGAGTTTTACATGTAAGCTGGCACGATTGAAGTACCAGAAGATATCCATATATGCAGCACTTGTTACTTTTATGATGAAATTTAGTTCTGGCTTCTATTTCTTGTAAACTTGAAAGACGTGAACTTTATTTTCGTCACGCTGTCGTGATAGCCATCGATACAGCCCTTTTTGATATGTACAGCAGATACCTTTCCTCCTCCTCCTCCTCCTCCTGGAGGTCAGATTCAGGTACTTTGTACGCAATGGCGCAAAACAAGATCCTTACAACTATCAACGGCAATTTTTTTCTGTTTACATTCCAAAACATTTTCTTTGTGTAAACTCTAATAACTGGTACAGCTTTTCTTCGGAAAAAATTGACCTGTAACTAGTTAAACAGGACTACATTTCATCATAAAAGTAACAAGTGCTGCATATATGGATATCTTCTGGTACTTCAATCGTGCCAGCTTACATGTAAAACTCAAAAACAGAATCCCAGTATACATAGAGTTGAAGCCGTTCAATCCCATCGAAGATTGCGACGGTATGTCTGCGTTGTCCCAGTAGTTCCCGTGGTGCCAGGAGTTCCTGTAGTCCCAGTTGTGCCTGTAGTTCCAGTTGTGCCTGTAGTTCCAGTTGTGCCTGTAGTTCCAGTTGTGCCTGTAGTTCCAGTTGTACCAGTAGTTCCTGTAGTCCCCGTAGTGCCGGTTGTGCCGGTAGTTCCAGATGTACTAGGAATTGCAGCACCCCCAGTGGCCCCGCTAGTTCCTGTCGCCCCAGTTCCGCCGGTTGTAGCAGCTCCGGTGCCCATGGCACCTATGTTCGGAGCATGCACCGTGCCAGGCCCGCTCACGCCGGTCCCAGTACTCGCTGTCGTCTTGCTGGAGCCACCGCTCATACCACCGCCCATACCAGGAATCATGTTCGAGAGGCCCGACAGACCACCGCTCGTACCGGAGGTGCCTCTTGAGACCCATGTAAACGAAAGATGTGTTGTGTCTGTGAATACTCGCGCGCATACATCCATGCGGTGAACCTGTAATACCCAAACAAGTGACAGCGAATCGCTTGTCAGCGATCCCGAAAGTGTTTGTTCGACCACCAGTCGGACCCCGCCTGTGTCTCCGTCTGTACATTGTTTGCCCACCATCAAGAAGACATTGACAGCATGGCACTGGCCCCGACGATCGCGGTCACTTAGCAAAGATAAGAAGATGTAAAGTATACCTGCGGAATAAGGACTTATATTCCTGGGCACCGCTCGTTTCATTCTACTGAGCCCACGTATTCGTCGTCTAGAGCATACAAACTGTAAAGTAGCCCAGGAGTCAAAACTAAAGTTTACGGTTGTTGACCATGCCACTTTGCCATTGACCTACTGCTTTCTGCTAGTAATCACTAAGCTGCACCGCAAGGAGAAGGCGCTCTACACGACGCATCCCTGACCAACACACTTTTTCAAAGATCACACACCTTCCCGTAGGAGTACTGCAGCCCAAGTACCAGGACGCTGCCACTTCCTCATCTCATTCTTCAATTCACTCCTTCGAGCTCATCCACTCGAATCGACTCCATCCAACAGCGGACACTCTATCCACCCCATTCGGATCCATCTCCCCAACCAACCACCAACTACAATGTTCAACAGCAGCAAGATCTTCGCCCTCTGCATCGCCACCATGGCCCTCTCGAACAACGTGCAAGCCGAGAAGCAAGTGGCCGAGACGTTCGGTTTGCTCGGCGTCCCTGGTGTTGGCGTGGGCGTTCCAGGAGTCGCTAGCGTGGGGGTTGGTGCCCCAGGCTACATTGGCGGTCCTGGCGTCAGTGTCGGCGTTCCGGGTGTCGCCAGCGTTGGTGTCGGTGTCCCCGGTGTGGTTGGCGTCAACGGCGTGGGGGTCGGTGTGAACGGCGTCGGTGTTGGTGTCGGTGTCCCTGGTGTCGCTAGCGTAGGTGTCGGTGCTGCTCCTGCTGTCGGCGTGGACACGGTCCATGTCGGAGCACCTACTACCGTCGTTCACGATGGAGCTGATGTCAGCGTCGGCACTGGCGGCAATGGCAACGGCTACACGAGCAAGTCGGTGACTGTGACGAGCAACGACGGTGTCAACAGTGCGAAGACGTCCACCGGCGCAGGCGGCGCATCCGCGAGCGCCACCGCTAGTGCATCTGCGAATGCGAATGCTGGCGCGAAGGCCGGAACTGACGGCACGAGTGCCACCTCTCAGAAGGCGTACCGCAAGCTCCGCACGGAAGAGTGAGCGGGTGGGAGGGCCCACGAACAGGCCATTGTGCCAATGTTGTGCTTACATCGCTCTCTTGTGTCTGTGTAGTAGTGCTCAGTAGTGTGTTAACGAAAAAGGATAAAGGAAACCAGCGTGGTTTGCCAATTTCTGTATCGAGTACTTGAGCGCATTGAAAACGTATATTTGTTGAGATCTTGCTTCTAGCACAATGTTTTCAGAGTTGAGCCGCAGGTGAAAACAGTATTTCTGTGTAAGGACTGGAGAGTTATTGGAAAGGGAATTCACTCGCCGCCAACCTTCACGTGGCGGTCAAGTGGGTCGTGCTCTAGATCTAGTGGCGATCCTAGTTTCGAACAGCAAAAAAGCTGCAAAAGAGTCCAGACGGTGCCCGCCAACGTGCAACCACAGTGGGGCCGATCTCTCATGGCAAGCGTGGTGACTACCGGATAAGACACAGCAGTGCTCACCAGATGTCTTAGGCCTGTCAAAGATGGCCGTCACCCTCCTTTGCCATGCCCGCAATCACAGCTAAAAGCGCTGCGTGAAGCCCACAAAGGCGAGTGCATCTGACAGCAGAAGTCTCCAAACAACCTGCATTCACGACCCCCGTTCGCGTTGGCGTCAAGCTGGTCGGCTCGACATGCGCTTCCTCAATGCCATACGCCTCGACTACTTCTTCCGTTCTCAGAGCAGAGCACCCCACTCACGTAGTCGAGCTAGTCGTGTTGGCTCATTTCCACATTTGCCTTCGACAGTTCACAGCATCTCAAGCTACACTGTAGGCAACCAGACAACTTCTCTCAAGAATGTTCTCCAGCAACAAGATTATCGCTCTACTCTTTGCGTTTGCCGCCGTCTCCACTGGTGTTCATGCCGAACAAGAAGCTACTGAGACGTATGGTGGGGGTGGCGGTCTTCCAGGTATGAGTGGCGGTCTCCCCGGTATGAGTGGCGGTCTCCCCGGTTTGAGCGGTGGTGGTGGTGGTCTGTCTGACCTGACCAAGATGATGCCTGGAATGGGCGGAACCAGCACGGGGACTAGCGGAGGCCTACCCGGAATGGGCAGCGGCGGTCTGTCAGGTCTCTCGAAAATGATGCCAGGCATGGGCGGCAGCGGTGGTTTGCCAGGAATGAGCGGTGGTCTACCAGGAATGAGCGGTGGTCTACCAGGAATGAGCGGTGGTCTACCGGGAATGGGCAGCGGCGGCATGTCGGGTCTCAGTAAAATGATCCCTGGGGCTGGTGGTGCAAGTGGCGGTCTCCCGAGCTTCAGTAACATGATTCCTGGAATGGGTGGCGCTGGGACCAGCGGAGGTCTCTCCGGTCTCAGCAAAATGATCCCTGGCGCAGGAAGCGGCAATGCGTACGGCCCTGGAACGGTGCATGCTCCAGGCACTGGAATCGGCACTACAGGCGGCACCAGCACCGGAACTGGAACAACGGGGACGACGGGCACTACTGGCACTGGGACTGGTGCTGCTGGTACTCCTGGCACGGGCACTACCGGTTCTACGACTGGCACGAAGACCGGCACTACCGGAACTGGAACGGGTGCCACGGGAACAACTACGCCGAAGCCTTACCGCAGCGTTCGGTCTGAGTAAACGCAGGTGTACTTCATTCTTTAGCGTTGGATTTTTTGTGTTGCAATGAGTAAAGACATTAAATGTATGCTTCTACAACTGCAGCTTTGATCTTCCGACTCCTCGAAATCAATAGCACCGGAACACCAAAAGCACGTGGTTCAAGGTGGAGGTTAGTTGCATTAGACTTCAAGGCCATTTGACATTCTTTTCTTCTACCTATAAACCAACCCGACCAGCAACACGCAAAACACATGCACTCAAGTGCATCGAAGACGTGGATGTAGCACCTCCATTCTCGGATTTATTACAAGTAGCCGACATATTTGGATGTCATCTTGAGGCGCACGTCTGCAATGTCGAATCTACTCCTCCTCGACAAAGGCATCAGCAGCCAGCTCACCGCTTTCAGTGATGACAACCTTCTTGCTGGGGGTGCCGCTGGGAGATCCCACAGCCTCAACAGCGTCCAGCACGTCCATTCCCTGCACAACACGGCCGAAGACAACATGGCGGCCATCCAGCCACGACGTCTTGACTGTGCAGATGAAGAACTGGCTGCCGTTCGTGTTGGCGCCCGAGTTGGCCATGCTGAGCGTGCCCTTGCCGGCGTGTTTCAGCTTGAAGTTCTCGTCCGGGAACTTCTGTCCGTAGATGCTCTCGCCGCCCATGCCGTTAAAGTTGGTGAAGTCGCCTCCCTGGATCATGAAGTTGGGGATGATGCGGTGGAAGATGCTGTCCTTGTAGTGCAACGGCTTGCCACTGTTGCCCACGCCCTTTTCGCCTGTGCACAACGCACGGAAGTTCTCCACGGTCTTGGGCACAGTCTTGCCGTACAGACCCATGACGATGCGGCCCGCGGGCTCGCCGTCGATGCTCACGTCGAAGTACACCTGGTTGGTGATCTTGGGACCCTTTCCGGCCTGCACAGCCAGGGCTAGAGCCGTCAGACACAGCGCTAACAGAGAGAACGTCCACTTGGCCATCGTAGATTAATCGTCGAGGTTTGAACTTGGCGAATGAGGGAGCCAAGTGTCCGTCTGTGAGATCCTACGTGGCGGATGTCGCTTGAAGAGGAGGTACTGTGAGGTTGCTCGAATGTTACTGAAAGGTTTTCGTAAAAAGGGTAATTACGCATGTACCAACTAGGTACCGGTACCTGTATTACTCCCGTAGTATTGATACTACTACAACTAGAATAGTAGTAATGCTACCGTACCAGTAGTACTACTGGCTTCCAGTACGCTAAGAGCTCAAGAACAGTCCTCACTTTAAGGAGATAGAAGGTAGCCTGACAACTTGCTTCTGCATTCTCTCAAGGTCCAAGAGCATGTCCGGACCACCGAACGCCGGCACTTTGTTCTGAAGCTTGGCAGCTTCAATGTTCCTCTTCACATTTCGCGTTCCGGAAGCATGTGGAAATCCGCGTACCGGCGCCAAAAGACCCACTCTGGATCCGTCTGGAGTTCCTGCCACGTCGACAAGTTTCTGCTTCTTCTTGATGTTCAGGAGATTCTTGACATTATCTGGGTGTACGTTGCTTTCAAAATGTTCCAGAGGACTGACCTCAGTCAAGCCGCTCAGTTATATACTGCCGCTAGGCTCTTCGCAACCGACTACTTGACGTATATGCTCTTCTCTGTCTCCGCCGATAGGCAAGTGAAGAAGTTGCGCGCCAAAACTCTCGAGCACATGGTCTACATGGACATCCCATGGTACAACACGCACAACGCGCTCCAGTTGTCTGATCTTTCTCGGCGGCCGTGATATCAAGTTCCTCAACGTCAAGTGGCTACGCTCGCAGATTGGGTTGGTATCCCAAGAGCCGGTGTTATTCGCGACGTCCATAGCCGACAACATCGTTGCCTGCCGGAAGGATATCGCACGCGAAGATGTAATTGCAGCAGCCAATTCCGCCAATGCGCACACGTTCGCTCTCAGGTGGCCAGAAGCAGTGTGTCGCCATCGCACGGGCTATCTCGAAAATCCGCCAATTCTACTGCTGGATGAAGCGACGAGCGCACTCAATTCGGAGAGTGAGAAGATCGTGCAGAAAGCACTGGATAAGAAGATGATGGCGCTACGGAGGCGATCATTATTGCTCATCGCCTCTCGACACCCCGGAATGCAGACAAGATTTGTGTCGTGAGCGGGGGAAAGATCGCTGAGCAAGATACACATGAGGAATTGGTGACGCTGAATGGGATCTACGCAAAGCTTCTCGAGGCAGCGGCGAGTTAAATGAACTAAGCCCAGTGGTGATTCGACAGAAGAGAAAAAACTTTTTTCAGGCGTAGATCATTCGTTCAATAGCAAAACTCGACATCATAAGAAAAACATTATCAAGCGTAGTTTCCCATCGTTATTTCCAGAAAAAAGAGGAGTGGTTTCTCCCTTGAGGCGGCGGTTCGAGCTTTGGTCAATACGCAGTTCAAGAAAGACAAATAAGTACATGCAATGGATGATAAGATTCAGGACCCCGTAGTTCGTGCACTGGCGGAATACATCAAGACGGCGCCATTCCAGCGTCAGTTCGAACAGTTCTTCCTGGATCATGCGCTCGCCTTCACAGACGAGTTGGAGCACCAGCTTGCCTACATGACCATCTACATTGAGTTCCAGCACATGTTCAACGAGCACATGAAGAGTACGTAACATCTGAACATCCTTGCTCTTAAAATTACGCATTGGCGTTAACGTTAATCTTTTCGTGTTATGCTGTCATGGCCAGTTTTCCTGGCGCAACAAGGCATCACGGAAGACGAGTTCGCTGACCACTGCCAAAAGGCAATGAAAGTCGACCCAAAGGCGGAGCAATACCTCGAAATCGTGATCGCATCCATGGACTACGAAGCCTTTTTCGGCTTAATGAAAGCGATGCGGGCACGAGCATCCGTTGGAAACCGACGAGCTGATGCAAAAGATTGCGATACGACCCTGCAAGGGTACGGAAAACGTAAGAGCTCGGAGGGGAAGCTTAGCAAGGACGAGGAGGGGCCAGAGGACACCGAAGATGATGGAGGTGCAAAGGGGGCCAAGGGCACAAACAATGACGAGAAAGAAGCAGTAGAAATGGACCACAAAGACAGCAAGTAGGGTATTCAAAGATGCCGGTACGCTTATTCAATTTAAAAAAACGTGGCTAGTTCGGGAATAAAAGATGAGGAATTTCGATGGTGTTTGTCTTCCGCAGCACACTGGTCCTTACACGGAGTATCTGATAATGACAGCGATAATTGCGAGAACTGCAGCGAAGCCAAGCGACTTTAGTAGTCGCATGTGCAGACGGGTGAACGGATACATGGCGATGCTCAGGATGTACTTCTTGGCTGGAGTATATGGTGCGTAGCGCTGAGGCAGATCCAAAAGTCCGTTCTTATAGATCACCGTCTTGTAGTGTGAGAAAGCCTCGAAGCCGTAGTGTCCGTGATAAGCTCCCATGCCGGAGTTGCCTACACCTCCGAATGGTACGTTTGGGTTAGACAGCTGCATGAGCATATCGTTCAGCATCATACTACCGGCCGACGTCTCGTTCACTACACGCTCTTTATTCTTGCCGTTGGAGCTGAAATGATACAGCGCAAGTGGCTTCTCCCGTCCAGTGACAAAGCGAATAGGCTCGTCCAGGTTTCCTGCGCCATAGTAGTAGATTGGCAGCAGGGGACCGAAAATCTCCTCGCTCATCGAAGAACTCGACACAAACGAGTCGAAATCGGTGCGGAAGTTGAGCAGTGTAGGCGAAATGAAGCGCTGTTTGGCGTCGCTATCGCCGCCGTAGGTCACTCGTTTGCAGTCATTTTCCAGAATACGAGCCAAGCGCTCGTACATGCGTTGGTTGATCACACGGCCATAACTGTCCGACTCTTTGACCTTGGTGCCACCATACTGGGCATCCAGTTCTCCTTCCAGCAGCTTGACAAACTCGTCACCCACTTTCGCGTCCACCAGCAAATAGTCAGGCCGCACACACGTCTGTCCTCCGTTCACAAAGGCTCCCCAGGCGATGCGTTTCGCAGCCAACTTCAAGTCTGCAGTGCTGTCAATGATACAGGGCGATTTCCCTCCCAGCTCCAACACTGTCGGGGTTAAATATTGCGCCGCAGCCTGCGCTACAATTTTCCCCAAAAAGTTTCCTCCTGTAGCGAAAATGAGGTCATATCGCTCCTGCAGCATTTTCTTGGTCTCTTCCACACCTCCGTACACCAAACGCACGTAGCGTTTGTCCATGTACTTGTCGAACAACTGAATCAGCAGGTTGTTCAAGTACCGGGTAGTGTCATCCCCTGGCAGTCTCAGGACGACACAGTTACCAGCTCCCAGAGCAGCCACCAATGGCGTCAGCAGTAGGTTCATCGGGTAGTTCCACGTTCCGATAATGCAAACTACACCCAGAGGTTCCGGTCTGACGTAGCAGAGACCTGGGAGATTGACGATGTTGGTGGCTTTGAGCTTGGGTTTGGCCCAGTCATCAGTGTAGTCGATAAAATCTTGGATCTCGGCTTTAAGCAGAGCGACCTCTGTGGCGAACAGCTCCAGCGGGTGTTTGTGTAGATCCTTCCAAACAGCCTCATTGATGGCTGCCTCATTCTCGTTCACAAGTCGCTGCAGAGACAGGAGCAAGGCTCGACGTGTCTTGAGGTCTTTCGTGGCGCCAGTGGCAAAGCTGGCGCGTAGAGCTGTTACGTCAGCATGGGTGTCTTGTTTCGAGACGTCGGGAAGCGGTGGGGTGTCTGTGGTGGAGCCGTACATGTCGATAACGCTAGGGGTTACGTCCTCAACAGCGACGTAACTTGAAGGGTTCTGTGGGGTACTGGGCGGATTAGAGACTGGCATACCGAGTACTGAACCGAATGCGGTAAATTGGCAACTGACGTTCACGGTAACGTTGAAAGTGATCTGACCTATAACTTCCTATGTTAAACTGAGGATGTCCAATCGTAATAAAGCTTCTAGGTTGATGACGATTGGCTATAAACAGGATGATTTCGTTCTTGAAGTCAACTCGACATGAGTGCGTTTACGGCGAGCTCGAGCTGCCGTATTCACGTGCAATACTCGTGAATGCCTGTACATGTACACACCGACATTCAAAAGACATGTGTGTCTACGAACTATGGTTTTGCGGAGTGCAATTAGAATATTATCCATCCGATAGCTGCTACAAGCTCCGATAAAATTATCTCAACTGCGACTACCGATAGCTGTCAGGGCTAGCACGGCAACATCGAAAACTACCCCCTTGCGGTTTAGTGAACATAAAACCAAAAGAGAGCGCTTAACAAACAATTTCCCAAGTACAAATGATCTTAGTTTACGAACACAGAATACATGTAGCACTACACCTATCCACAGCGATAGACAACTCATTCATCAGCACGATATTCTGGAATGGGTTGGACACCCTTGAGAGCGTTTACTCCTCCGAGCGGAGCTTACGGTACGCCTTCTGAGAGGTGGCACCCGTGCCGTCAGTTCTGGCCTTCGCGCCAGCATTCGCATTCGCAGATGCACTAGCGGTGGCACTCGCGGATGCGCCGCCTGCGCCGGTGGACGTCTTCGCACTGTTGACACCGTCGTTGCTCGTCACAGTCACCGACTTGCTCGTGTAACTGTTGCCATTGCCGCCAGTGCCGACGCTGACATCAGCTCCATCGTGAACGACAGTAGTTGGCCCACCAACATGAACCGTGTCCACGCCGACAGCAGGAGAAGCACCGACACCTACGCTAGCGACACCAGGGACACCGACACCAACACCGACGCCGTTCACACCGACCCCCACGCCGTTGACGCCAACCACACCGGGGACACCGACACCAACGCTGGCGACACCCGGAACGCCGACACTGACGCCAGGACCGCCAATGTAGCCTGGGGCACCAACCCCCACGCTAGCGACTCCTGGAACGCCCACGCCAACACCAGGGACGCCGAGCAAACCGAACGTCTCGGCCACTTGCTTCTCGGCTTGCACGTTGTTCGAGAGGGCCATGGTGGCGATGCAGAGGGCGAAGATCTTGCTGCTGTTGAACATTGTAGTTGGTGGTCGGTTGGGGAGATGGATCCGAATGGGGTGGATAGAGTGTCCGCTGTTGGATGGAGTCGATTCGAGTGGATGAGCTCGAAGGAGTGAATTGGAGAATGATCAATACGCGATGATCATGTTGTATCAACGGTGAAAAGTCTCTAGGTGTGCTGATGTTTGCCAATTCTTAGACGTAATGATTGCCACTGTCAAAAGGTTATGAGAAACAGGTGAGCTTTGCCAACTTCAACTTAGGCCATACAAACCCTAGTATGATGTGGCCGAATAAGAGCAGTGAGCTGTCCATCTCCAGTTTTCCGCATCAATACTTGGTCCGTCTGGTTCCTATGATGACCGGTTGGTTTGGAATTGATGGCAGGCAAGTGCACATGGATAAGAAGATGTAAGGATCGACGGATCTCAAGCGTAAAAGGAAGTCGGAAGTACTCTATTGTGTCATGATGCACTTATAGTGATCGTTCTCTCACTACTCTATTGAATTGGATCAAACAGGTGGAACTCCGTATATACAAGTTGAGGAAACCGTCGTTAGATTTATCAACCACAATTGTGACGACAACAATTGCCTGTGCCTAGACTTAAATCGCTACGCCCTTCAACGCATTGATCATTCTCCAATTCACTCCTTCGAGCTCATCCACTCGAATCGACTCCATCCAACAGCGGACACTCTATCCACCCCATTCGGATCCATCTCCCCAACCAACCACCAACTACAATGTTCAACAGCAGCAAGATCTTCGCCCTCTGCATCGCCACCATGGCCCTCTCGAACAACGTGCAAGCCGAGAAGCAAGTGGCCGAGACGTTCGGTTTGCTCGGCGTCCCTGGTGTTGGCGTGGGCGTTCCAGGAGTCGCTAGCGTGGGGGTTGGTGCCCCAGGCTACATTGGCGGTCCTGGCGTCAGTGTCGGCGTTCCGGGTGTCGCCAGCGTTGGTGTCGGTGTTCCCGGTGTGGTTGGCGTCAACGGCGTGGGGGTTGGTGTGAACGGCGTCGGTGTTGGTGTCGGTGTCCCTGGTGTCGCTAGCGTAGGTGTCGGTGCTTCTCCTGCTGTCGGCGTGGACACGGTTCATGTTGGTGGGCCAACTACTGTCGTTCACGATGGAGCTGATGTCAGCGTCGGCACTGGCGGCAATGGCAACAGTTACACGAGCAAGTCGGTGACTGTGACGAGCAACGACGGTGTCAACAGTGCGAAGACGTCCACCGGCGCAGGCGGCGCATCCGCGAGTGCCACCGCTAGTGCATCTGCGAATGCGAATGCTGGCGCGAAGGCCAGAACTGACGGCACGGGTGCCACCTCTCAGAAGGCGTACCGTAAGCTCCGCTCGGAGGAGTAAACGCGTCGAGGATGTATTCCTTCCGTTTTGAATCGTCGAGTTCTTCGGCTGCAGAAGCTAGGTTAGTCTCATGTTCCGTAAAGCTCTACCGTGTTGGGCTTGGGAAGGACGAGGTTTTCATGTTGTAGTTGTGTCTACTGTGGTCGACGAGTGTTATCGTGTGCGTGTAAAAGAAAGTAGTTATTGTCTTGCGAATTGTTGTCCTATTTGAGTGAGAGAGTTCATGCACTCTTCATTGAAGCGTACGTGTGTTGTATCTGATAACCTCAACAGCATTTTCAACGGACGAATTACGACCACCAAATATACTACCATTTGTAAGCATGTAGTTTCACGTTCTCCTAAATCAGATTTGGACCTTCCTCCTGAATATGAAGGAGCTCGAGGTTTGTTACTGCCTGCTTGTGCTCTTCCTAGCTGTAGACTCACACAACTCTATCTGCCCCAGGACTACCAGCGGCCTGTAAATGTAGCGGACTTCGTGGCTGAGGTGGGCGTGGATCCTGCTTTCGGCCTCTCTCGGGACGACGCCATGACGCGCCGTGCACTGTACGGCGCCAACCGCGTCACTCCGCCCGTCAACTGCCCGTCCTGGGTCTGCTGTCTACTCCCGTGTCTCATGCGCACCGCCTCCATGCAGGCCTATCAGGAGGCGCTTCCTCGCGAGTCGACGGTGCGTCGTCGAGTGCAGGGGCAGCAGGCTACTCGACGCATGCGCATGGACGCCATGAGCCTCGTGTACGGGGACGTCGTGGAGCTGAAGGCTGGGGACGTGGCGGGAGCAGATCTGCGCGTTGTTGAGTGCTCGGACGACTGCGTGGTGGACCAGACGACACTGGTGGGCGACGACGGCCAAGATGAGGAAGCGGGGCAGAGTGGAGCGAGGAAACACGTCACGATCGACACGCCCCCAGGTCATCTCCAGCAGGATCCGCTGCTGTGCGGCAACATCGTCCCTATGACTGCCACTGTCTTGCAAGGCACTGCTGTAGCTGTAGTGGTGTCTACAGGAGACCACACTCTGTGGGGACGGATGGTCACGCACCATGAATGGCCTCCTGCTCCTGGATCTGTGTTGAGAAAGAAGCAGACAGAGGATGAAGAGGAACAAACCAGTTTGATCCAATAAAGCTAGGCTGTGCGTGTATCATGCTTCCACATGTGCGTTTTGTTTAGTTGCTGAGAAGTGGTCTACTTGGAAACAACGTGAAGCATTGCTGAACACTCTACCGGCGTCTTCCTCCGGCAGCAGGAGCAGCAGGTGCACCACCAGCTCCTCCAGCAGGCGCGGCACCTCCGTCTCCACCTAATAGACTCATGACGACGATCGGCAGAATGATGTACCACTACAGAAAGCAAGTGCAATAGCAACATTAGCACAGAAGCAACAGTCAAATTGCCACATTTTGCTTCACTTACGTATTTACGAAGGAAAGATTGGTTTTCCTCCTCGGGCTCGTCGTTGCCATCCTCGCTCTTAACCGGCTTAACTCCCTGCGGAGCACGGTCACGCTTAACAGCGATATTCTTGGGAGGCCTACACATACCAAACGTCAGTCATAGTTCAATACAAAAGCTACCTCTCCTTGATCACTTACGAAGGTCCTGTCTGCGCCTTTAACACGGTGCCGAACGGGCCCAAGTGCAAGCCCGTAAGGCTGCTCTTCTTATACTCTTGGCAGGCATCTTCAGCCAGCGATGGCGTGAGATACTCAATAGCCACAAGCTTGCCACTGTCAGAGAGGTGGAAGGCGAGGTCTTCGCGCAGACGCATAGCAGCCAGCATGCACATGGGCACGGACGTCATGACGTAAGGGGAGTCCGGATCTATCGGGTCCGCTTTGGCACGCACAGTGTAGTGTCGATCTTGTTGCAGTAGCGACTCCAGCTTCTCCACCTCGTCGTTGCTCAGTGTTGGCAGGGAAGTGAACGAGACTTTGGGCTTGGGGGATGACGCGCTGGCTACGATCTCCACGACACCACGAGGTGTGAAGGGCTCACCGACAGCTAGTTGATGCTCCAACTCGAACTTAACGTGTTGCTCTAGCTCCCCTAGGGCGGGGATGGCGCGTTCGTCTTCGAAATCATCGCCAAATTCCTCTTTAAGCCTGTAGAAACATAGACCACAGTAAAACGTTTATATCTAGAGCTACAGATTAGATTAAAAAAAGCGGGAACTGCGGCTACGTACTCTGCGTTCTCTACTTCACGAGGGTCGGCTGAGGCAAACGCTGCTAATAGCGTCGTTGCGGCCAGCACAAGCAGCAAAGCCCACGCTCTTGACAGCGTCATGTTCAGTAGGCAAGTGATGCAGCCCCCCCTACAAAGATGTCACTGACATGTCACTAAAGTGGAATTAAAAAAAAACTATTCTTGAATTCAATTTTGAATATTCGCGCACTTTCTCAATGTCCGCACCGTCTCGGGAGGACGTCGCTCAAGCCATTCGCGAGCGCAACGGCAGCACTCAAGACAGTGACACGCCGACCCTCACTGCCGAGGAAGTGACTACCATTGTGCGAAAGCTCAGCTTCGACGGAGTTGAAATGGACGAAGAAGAAGAAGAAGTTCCGAGTCAACAACAGGTACAAGGAGATCAGGGACAGGAGACCACGACGGATCCTAATAAAGTACAGATCGTCATTCGCCTCCGACCACTAGAAGCAGCCATCAATGAGACGGATCCGGACTGTTTCCGTGTGCTTTCGACCACCTCACTACTGGCTCAACCGCCCAAGACGTCCCAATCCTATCGCTCTACCGGTACAGCCACAAGCTTCCACTTCTCACGCATCTTCCGACAAGAAACGCAACAGACGGAGCTGTTTGAGGCCACTACGAGGCCAGTATTGGACGCAGCTTTCGACGGCAAGAGCGGTCTTGTCTTCGCGTACGGGGTCACCAATTCCGGAAAGACGTATATGATCAGTGGCACCTCGGAGGCTCCAGGTGTGTTACCTCAGGCACTGCAGTATGTGATGGACGAGCTGCCAAAACGCACAGAGGAAGACAAACAATTAGTCACGAGAATCACCGCCACATACCTGGAGATCTACAATGAGAATGTGTACGACTTGCTGTCCCCTGCCCTTCGGAGGAGAAGAGCATTGAGAGTACAGGACTGCGACGGGAAGATTCAGGTGCGCGGAGCTGTGGAGAGACCCATCAAGACGCTGGAAGATGGATTGGAGCTGCTGGAAATGGGCCGGAGACACAAGCAAATGGCTGAGACCAACTGCAACTCGGACTCAAGTCGAAGCCATTGTGTTTTCACACTGCATTTGCACCATCAGACCTCGCGGTTTTCTTCGGAGTTGCGTAGTAAAGTAGCCATCGTGGATCTGGCAGGGTCTGAACGCGGATCGAAGAGCGGGGCCACGGGGTTGCGAATGCAGGAGGCCAGCAAAATTAATGGGTCCCTGATGAACCTCATGCGCTGTCTAGAGACATTGCGGTGGAACCAGCAACACCCGCCCAGTTTACAGAAGATGGTTCCGTTCCGCGAGTCCAAGCTAGCTCGTCTGTTCCAGGAGAATCTTGTGGGCAACAATTATGGTCCTCTAGTGATGATTGTGGCAGTAAATCCTTCCAGTCACGAGTTTGATGAAACCTTGCGGACGCTCAAGTATAGCGCTGTTGCTCGCGAATTAGTGCGGACTCGCACCTCCATCCCCAGGAGAGCTGCCCCATCAGCTACGTTCTACGATCTAGACGGACGGTTGAAGAAGAGGCGACTGTCGACCGAAGCTCCTGCATCTCACGCGCCAAAACCACCGACAGATCGTGGTGTGTTGGTGGCAAAGACGACTGTGACATCACCACCACAGAAAGGTAAGACTAGGCATCGCTTGAGTGATTCTACACGACGTCAGCACAGGTCAGTTGCACCTTCAGTAGCGAAGTTGAGAACAGCGGAGATGGGGACGTCTCCGATGGAGTCACAGAGAGAGGTTGCGGAGAGGGACTTGCATTGGGTAAGTTTGAAATACTGGGAAAACTCATACTGTCACTAACTAATTGTTTTGTTTTACACAGGCCAAAGTGGAGCTGGAAAATGAGGAACTGCGAGAGAAACTGGCTCAGATTCAAGCTGAGAAAATGGAGATGGAGGTGCGCATTCGCGCTGAGATCGGCAATGAAATGCGCGAACAGTTGCAGCAAATTCGCGCGCACTATCAAAGTATGCAGCGTCTCCAGCCAGAGGACCTGCCGTCTGCCCGTAAAAAGCGCGAGCGTCAACATGCTGAAGAAAGCGAGAAGCTTCGTGCTCATGTGCAGGAACTACGTGGAAAAGTTCGCGAGTGCGAAGACGAGATTCAACGCATTCACAAGCGCCATCGAGCCGAACTGGACAAACTGCAGCCGGACCTTGTACCTGTAGTACCTGTAGAAGACGAAAGTTGATAATTGCCCTGTGAACGAGTTAATAGTTTATGCCACGTCCTATCACTATCAGCCTAGCGCACTCTCGTACGTTGGAACCATGTACTTGATGTTAATAAATGCGTCGTCGCCTCCCGTTCGTTCCAACAGTTCCAGCGTTTCCATGATCACCTCGCCCAGATCTTGTGAACGTTGTTGTCGAAAGTCGATCTCGTCTCCAAGATTTCGTCGTTTGCTCTTGAACAGGTTTAGTATCGGCAGTATCTGTCGGTAGTACGGTACTAACAACGGACCTACGCCCGTTGTCTGTGTGATCTGTTGTAACAGCAACAGCGCGTCACGCAGTGCTCCATCATCACGAGTTTCCAGGTTGGTGCGAAGTGCAGGTATCACACGGTGCAAACAGTCCACCAGTTTACCCGGATGTCTTTGGGCAAAAGCAGCTAATTGAAAAGCACCTTCACGAGACAAGAAGCTGAAGGGGTAGCTTTTCTCGCGCATCCCGTCAACAAACAGTGGGAAGTACTTGCTGAAGTCCAGATCCTCCATTGGTGCTGTCCAGCGCAAACCAGACTTCCCACCGCCCTTACCTCCTTCAATCATGATCGGTAACTCATTGCGTGCGTACGCTTGAGGAAACATCGACGCAGGAGCTCCTCGTTTTTTAAACGCACCAGCCAGTGGTGGAAGTGCATCATGCGCTGCTTGGGTGTGGTGTTTGGTAATCTGCACATGACGATCAATCAACAACCGAGTAGGAGATGGAAGCTGAAGATCCGACATGACGTGGTCTCTCTCCGAATCGAATGAAATCGGCCTTGTGTTGAGTATTGGCTCCGACTTTGACGAAAGCTTGGGCAGTCGTTGAGGTTTCTTGGCGTGGTGCCCTACTGGTGGCTTTCCTGACCGACACAAAGCCCCAACGGCGACTGCTTTCTGGTCTTCCTGTAGTCGGTGCTTCATTTTGACTTCGAGAATGCCGACTGACAAGAATAAAAAACACATTTTGTAAGTTCCAAAGTACTATGTAGTACCACAGCATAAACCTACCATTGCGCTGACGAGGGTGCGATGAAGACGCGATACTTTTTGGACCGGTGGAAAGCGGCGCAAGTTCCTTTTTCATAGCGGCCGTTGTGAATTAAGCTGCTAACCCCACCGAGAAATCGAGCAACCGTATGTGCATCGGAAGCTGGTATCGTGAATTTCTGGAGCATTTGCTGTCCTAATTTATCCATCAGCTAGTAGTTGACGCAAAAATACTCGTCGTGTGTCGGAATCGTTTGCAACCGCCGCCTCCATGGGCCATAATTTACCACTCCATACAGAAAAACACTCGTGATCACGTAGAACGATCAGCTCGTAGAATGCGCGTCTTCATCACAGACTTAGGGTCGTCATTAGCGACCGAGTTAACTCGCAATTGTCAGGATGGTGGACTTGAAGTTATCGGTACTGCTGCTCGCGGCGGAAAATCTGAGGTGGCAGCACTCAAACGGCAACTGCAGAGCCATCCAAGTAGTGACGTTGATGGAGCTATAGCTGAACCTGTAGCGCTCCAAACTGATACCGCGGCATGGCGTCGACTTGTTCAGCAGGCTGATGTCGTAGTGTTCACATCCCTAACTACCGACACCAAACTAGCGATGGAGACACTGAAGGCTTTTGAGAAGTGCAGTACAACCAAAGGGGAAGACGAAACGAACGAAGGCGAAGGTGGCGAAAGCGTAAAACGCTTCATTGCTGTGTCTTCTGTCCTCTCATGGAGCAAAAATGCACCTTTCGCAGCTGCAGGGCCGAATTCAGGCCACGTCGAGGACGACTTCAAGGCTCGACGACCAGCGCGTAAGTATACCGAGCTGAAAACCGCCGAGACGCAGATTTTAAGTGCCCATCGCGCCGGGGAGTTGGAGACTTGCATCGTCGGAGCAGGATTAATCTATGGTGGTGCTCAGTCACAGCTGCAGCTGATCTTTCGCGAAGCCTGGCTGCATCCGGATCGACCGCTGCTTGTTCCGAGTCTTGCCACGCAGACCCAACTTCCTAGCCAAGGCCAGAATCTGTTGCCCATGATCAGTCTATATGATCTGGCCTTGCTGATTTTCCGAGTTGCAGCTTCACCCACGGCACCCCCGAAGAAGTACTTGCTAGCAGTGGACAAGGCTAGTGGTAGCACAACACTGCGAGACGTTTGCCGCGGAGTTAGCACCTTGCTCGCTTCCGGGCGTTTACGCGATAGCGAAGACACCTCGAGCGCCGAAGCGGATGCACTACTTCTGGACGAAGAGGAGGAACTCGTGACGCCACTTCAACTGCACTTGCGCTTTGACACTTCCGCTGGAGTGATACATTCGTTTGTGGCTCCGGAAGAATGGCGTCACTATTCGCACGGATTGCTCGGGAGCTTGGCCTTCTTCGTGGATGACTTCATTCGCGTCATGGACCTACGTCCACTGCGTACCGTTATCCTCGGAGCACCACAGGCAGGTAAAACCTTGCTCAGTCGGAAGCTTGCCAAAGACTATTATCTGCCGTATTTATCCCCACAAACCTTGCTTCATGAACTCTTCGCGCCCGAACATGACGCTCCACCTTCAGTTCCACCCGAAGCCACCCAACTCGATCCAGAGGGCGATGGAAGCCAACAAAACAATGAAACCGAGCTCAGCAACGCTAATAATCCAGGAAATGGGGACTCAACAGCTGCGGAGACGCAAAAGCTTCGTGAAGAACTGCGATCATGGGCACCAACTCCACGTGGCTCTGTTGAAAACACTTCTCAACTCCCTGAAGCTGCGCTGGTAGCGTTGGTACGTTGGAAACTACGTAGTCCTGAATGCCGTAACCAAGGCTACGTGTTGGACGGACTCCCGATCACAGCAACTCAAGCAAAAAAAGTATTCAAACAGGACCCCAGTAACGACGGTAATCGCGACGGAGAGGGTAGTCCAAGCGAAGTTAAAGAAAGTGACGGCGGCAATCCAGTTGATGGAGCAGATAGCGCGGAAACAGCAACAGGAGAAGAGAACGCAGATGCAGCTGCCTTCCCTGTGGTGGATATCGAGGCTCTGTTGTCGCGTTTGAAGCCCCGACGGAATGTAGAAATCCCAAATCGAGTGATGGTACTTCAAGCTCCTCGGGCGTTGCTGGAGATCCGAGCGCAGTCACTGTCGGAAGCTGAGGCTGAACGAACTGAAAACACTCAAGACGCATTCGCTCGACGTTTTGATGACTTCGAAGCCAGCATTGAAGCTCTGGAGGAATTTTTCGAGAAGCCAAAGCGAGCTGGCAAGTCCTCGACGGTCGCTGTTGATGGAATTGAGGTACTGGAGTTGAGTCTGCGGGACGACCTCGGCTATCGCGACGCGGCAACTTTTGCTGCCCCCATTCAGTGTTACATGGAGCAAGGAGGCCGCGCACCACACAACTTTCACCCCACGCTCGCTGAGATGCGCGAGCAACGCCAAGCTGCCGAGAAACTCGCTCGTGAAGCTGAAATTCGTGCTGCTCAGCGCACCCGCGAGCAGGACGCGCAGGACGAAGCGGCTCAGCAGACAAAACTCGCTCGGGAGCGTGCACGACTCGAACTGCTTCAACGTGAAGAAGCAGAGCTGCTTGAAACTCGAGCAAAACCATTGAGAACGTACCTTATGGACACAGTATTGCCTGCACTGACCGAAGGGATGCTGGAAGTTGTCAAGGTGCAGCCCTCTGATCCAATCGATTACCTGGCAGAGTTCCTTTTTCGCAAAGGTCAGGAACTAGACGATGAGCTTAAAGAAGCTTAGGAGAAATACTCATTCCTGGAATGAAGTGCACAGTTCCTTTCCTTTTATCTTCAGGTTTTACTGGTGAGTCCTTGAGCTTGCCCCTCCACTGCGGTTATTGTATCCTCCACGACCTCTATCGTGCATACGCCCATTGTTATCATATGGACCTCGCCCATAGTCTCGAGAGCCCCGACGCTCCTGATGTTCATCACCATAGTTACCTCCGCGTCCATGCCGACCAGGAGAAGACGCCCTCTGTCCCGAACGAGATCGAGGTCGTTGTGCCAACGAGTGGTGAAATGGCGGCTGCTGACTCGACCGATACTGTGCGGACCCCGCCGGGCGGTTGTGTGGATTATCGGAGAAGCTGCCGCGTCTTGATCGTGGGCTGGCGTTGTGGGGTTGCTGCTGCCATCTTCTAGGAGGAGACCTGCCACGCTGTTGTTCCCATCTGCCGTCGCCATCTGAATTCCCCACGGGACTCGAAAGAGCAACCTCGGCACTCTTCTTGATTTCTCCTGCTTCATGCGCTCCAAGGTCATCTTCGACTTTCTTCTCGCCTCCACGTCTGTCTTGATCACTGGTTGGGGATCGCCGTGGGGAGAGGGGCGCTGTCCGAGCTCGCTTCGGTGCTGGTGAGCCAGTGGCGTCATCGTTAACATCATTTACGTTGCTACCATCAATCATGTCTGCCCCTGATGGCTTAGTGACACCTCCTGTTTCCGACCCAGCTCTGCCATAAGAATCGTTGCGTTGCCTCTGGAATGATTCAGGTCTTGAGCGCGATCGTGATCTACGCTCACGCAAGCGTTTGTTTCCACTCACGGTTGGCCCATATCGATCTTCCCCCCTTTGCCACCGTGCTAAAGGTGGTGGTGCGCCACGGTCGTATCTGGAGTTCCTGTCACTGTGAGAAGCCGATGAGCGGTCTCGTCGCCACGTAGGAGTGTTGCGCGCACTGCCATGTTGCGACGAGAGAGGTGATGGCTCTAAAGCACTTCGTTCGCTAGAGCAAGAGCGACGCGGAGTGTGCTCCGGTCTCGACCCGGAGGATGAGGAATAGCCTGTCTTAATCTTCGCACCAGCTTTCAACTCCAAGCGAATCTGCAGTAGTTGTCCGTCATCGTCACGAAAAACCTGAGATGCACGTTCAGCGTCCTCACGGTTGTAGTAGTGCAGGTACACAGTTCCGGGTTGGTTCCTCATGAGCCTCTGCCAGTTTTCTCGAGGGATATCACATCGTGGGACCGACTTCTTGAACGTGTATCGCTTGCTCATTGCAGCTGCGAACTCCTCGCGATCACGGTCCTGATTGAAGCGGATCCCAGTGGACTTGCGCTCAAAACGCGCGTTTCGAACAATTAGCGTGGTCCGCCCGCGCACATTCTGAGGCACAAACGTCGTGCCGTACATTTTGCGCTGATACAATTCTCGGTCCTCAGGTCGTTCAAAGCGCAATTCCTCGTAGCAGTTAATCTTCCGCGCTCCAGCTTCAGTAGCACCACGTTCATTCACAACTGAATCTCCTTTTGCCTTTGGAGCCAAGCACGATACACCGAAAAATGAGGCCGCGAATGATTCCCGGTCGGAAGCCATTTCATGTTTCGTTGCGCACGTTAACCGAGGAATAAGATCCGACAGCATTTTCCCTTCCTCATCATAAACTTCATACCCCATCATCCGTGTTGTTGGCCCCTTCTTGCTGCCCATAGTGTCAGTAGAATCAGCTGCCAGTTCGGCTGCTGCAACAAAGATGGAATTCCGCTTCCTGGACAAGCGCATTAGAGCTCGATCTTGCGGTGACAATGGTGCGTTCTTCACTGGCACCGGATTTTTAGTTCGCTTGCGCTGGGGAGGAATGAATTCTGCTGCCGGGCTCGATTGAGGAGATGGTTGTGGTGGCACTCTGATGGTCACAGGTGGATCCAAAGAGCGTTTAAATGGGCTTGATCGGGATACAGCTCTTCCTACTTGTCCTGTCGCTTTGAATCCACCATCAGTCTTCGCAAATGTCCGTTTTGGGATCACAAACGATGAAGCGCTTGGCAAGGGAGACGATACCCCCCGTTCTTTTGTCTTTCTTGGAATGGGCATGCTGTCGAGCGCTTTCTCCTCTTCCCTTGTTTTTCTTGGAATGGGCACGTTGTCGAGCGCGTCCTCCTCTTCCTTTGTCTTTCTCGGAATGGGTATGTTTTCGAGCAATTCCTCAGTCGTATTCTCATCAATTTTGGGGGTGGGAAGTTTAGCTTGGCCTCCTTCATCTTGGATGATCTTTGAACAAGAGGGAGGTGCAGCCGATTCTCCTCCACACGGGGACTTCCTAGGCGTGTCCAGCAGTTCCGTCTCCCTAAGGCTCTCCGTTTTCTGAATATTAGTTTGCCCCTCTTCAGTTTTCACCAGTTCTACTTTTGGTGGTTCAGCGTTGCCGATGGTAGACATTCCGTTTAATACCTTTGGGTCTTCGGGCTTGCCTTGACCTGTGCCTTCTTCCGTGATTTTTTCAGACGTAGCGTCAGATGTCTCTTTAGTGACCACGGGTGGTTTAGTGTCACATTCTGCCTTGGTAGTTTCAGATGGCGCGTTTCCATTGACTACAGAAGATTCTTCTTCGTCTTCTGCTCTTGCAGGAGAGATCACTTTCATTTTATCACCTTCGTTCTTTTTCAGATCGTCTGCCACATCCATAGTCACTGCAGCGGGCACCACGTCGCACTTTTCATCAGATCTCGAGTCGGGACGATTGTCAATGGTACGGGTAGGAGAGCTCACTGGATCCGTTTTACTGTCTTCTTTTGTCGAAGTTGTCGCGCTGTCCTTGCGTTTTGTAACCTTAGCTGCGTCTTTGCCTTCGGGTCTTGCAGGGGTCGTTTTATCCTCGTGGTTCTCTATCTCAGCAGCCACATCCTTAGTCACTACAGGAGGCACCACGGCATCAGGTTTCGAGTCTGGATCTTTGTCAATAACGCGAGTAGAAGAGTCCGCTGGGTCCGTTTTGCTGTCTGCTTTTGTCGAAGGTGCAACTTTGCGCTTGCGCTTCATACCTTCTTTCGCAGCTACCGGTCGCATCTTTCTCTGTCGCCGGGGCTCTCCTTCATCCTCCACATCAGCATCTACAGCTGTGGAAGCCTTTTGAGCAGCTCGACTCTCTTTCAAACGACTCTTGGTCGCTTTTTGGGGTTTGGCTGGCTGCTGTCGCTTTTGCTTTATGGCTGGGGTCTTCTCGTTTATGTCAATTGCTACTCGACTCGCAAGCTTTCCCACTCGCTTCCCCTTCACGGCCGAGCCTGTAGTTGTAGCCGAGTCCACCCGAGGTCCTACATCTTTAGTCTGCTTGTGTCTTACTTTCACTGGCTTCTTCACGAGTCTCCGCTTCTTCTCCTTTTTACCGCCACTTCCATCTGATGAAGCGTCGTCACTGCTTTCACTCTTCAGCTGTAGTGGTCGCCGCTTCTTAATGCGTTTAGACTTGGGCTCCTCCTTCTTCACTGGCGTCGCCTTCTTGGGCGTCACATCCGTCGACAGCGAGCACGAATCCGACGAGTCATCATCGTCCAGAGCCCCTTGCAGACGCTTGAGCCACGGCAGACCCTTCTTCAGCAGCGTCACTTGAGATTTCTCGCCCATGGTCGCCTGCCTGCCTGCCTGCCAGCTGAGCCTGTGCGAAAGTTGAAATTTAAAATCGTTATTTCGTAATTTTTTTCATATTTAGAGTTTTCGGCGAACGATATGATCAGCAAGAGTTGGAAGTGATATCCCACCATTTTATTCAGGAAGATCAGCTTACTCAATGACAACTTGTGTCATCACCTTTCTACTGTTTGTCATCGTAAAAGAGGAAGTACACGCTGAACAAGAACACACCAGCCATCATTGAGAAGGCGGACGCGTAGTACGGGAACGCAGCCGGGATGAAGCGCTCGTACTCGTCGTGCTTGAACGGGCGAAGTGAAACCTGCGTAGTCGTGTAAATCGTGGACAGACCCAAACGGCGGTACATGACACGGAAGAGGAAAATGCCGTACACGTCAGGCGCCTCGAAAGTGACCGAAAAGTGGCCTTGGTTGTCGTGCGTCAGCGTTGTGCGCACGTGCGGGTCCAGCATGACAAACTCGAGCTGTACGTCGTCGGCCTTGTACGGCACCCACTTTCCGTTCTTTAGCTCGTGTAGATCAAGCGAGTACGTGAGGTTGTCCTTCACACGGTACACCAGCGAGTCGCGTGCCACCTCAGCGTCTGGATACAGAGTGATCGGCTGGTCTCCACGGTTGGCGTCGCTGAGCATCTTGGCCGGCTGAGAGCCATCCTCACGGTGGTGCTTCACGTTGGTCATACGCAATACGCCGCTCTCTTGGAAACCCCACTTGGTGACAGCGTCAGCAAACTCCGAGTTGGCAAAATCCTTGTTGCCGACGTACTTATCGCTGAAGAGGTCAAGCGAGCCAGCAAAGATGAGGCGGGCGTTGTTGCGGCCCTGCACAGCAGTCACGAGGCCAATCTGGTTGCCGAACAACAGGTCACTAGCGACCACCTTGTCCGTGATAGGTTTCACCGGGTTAGCCGAGTAGGCAGTGGCTGGGGCCATGAGCGCATGGAAGGCCAAGATGTTGTTCGGCTCAAGCGACATGCCGACACCAGAGAAAGCAACGGGCTTGGGCTTGGAGGCCAGGGATCCGACCACCCGCTCTGATGCCACAAAGTCCTTGGCAGCGATGACAGAGTTGTAGATATCGTCATCATCCGCGATGGGGTTGACGTGGTCCAGCACTACGTTGCCCTTCTTCTCGAACTCAACGCCGCACTCGAGTGCAAACTCGCGCTGCACCTTGGTGAGCTTCTTACTGGCCGACAGCAGCACGTTGCCGCCCTCCTCCACGAAGTGCAGCAGGTCAGATTTGCGCAGGGATCCCAGAGCCTTCTGGGGCGTGAACAGCACCAGATTCTCGTACGTGCGCTCTCCGAAACGCTCCAGCTCCAACGGTTGTTCCTCCTCGCCGGCAAAGAAACTCAGTTCATGGCCACGGGCTGCAAATACACAGAAACAGAGACAGTTAAGTGTCAAACGTAGGTTTGAGGAGGGGGTTTATCCGGTAACATCGTCACACCTTCGAGAAGCTTAAAGAATTTGGAGTGCGTTTTCTGCAGCTCTGGGGACTCCAGCACCACAGCAGTACGAGCGGCCTGGGCGACGGCCAGCGCCAGCGCCAGGCCCAGCACCAACAAGAGAGAGCGGATAGCCATGACGAGGATTTATCCGAATGTGCCGCGTGTCAGTGCGATTTTGTTTTACAGGTTGCAGGTTTATGAAATACACTAGGTTTTCACTTCAGCCAATCAGAACCCGTCAGTTGGTTCTATATAACTTCAACTTGCCGATATTTCCAGACGCGTTGCACTTGTCCACTGACGACTCGCTTAGTCTATGATAGTCGCTGCGCCACCCACTGGAAACCGACGAGTTCGCCGTCTTCGATCACCTGGGAGTGTAGCGGTTCCACGTCGTGTGGTTCTGGGATTACCGCCAGTTCAGCCGTCACGAACTGCTGACGGTCCTTCACCGCGTGTTGGAAGAAGTCTAAATCGTCCAGATCTGTCGGTCATTCGGGAAGTAGATCAAGAAGGGAGCGGAGATGGTCCCAGACGACCGGTAGATACCGTACGGGTGGTTGTACGATGTAGACCTATGAACGCAACAGAACGTGCTAGAGGAGATCCGTCGCTGTTTCGATTGTCGTCAAAAGAGTCGACCACGCTTAAGGTAGTATCCTCGGCCAACGGCGGTAACAATAACAGTTCCCGAGAGCTAGTTCGCAGCTTCCAGTTCGACCTTTGTGCGTCGGAGGAGCTTTCACAGGGGCAGTTTTTCAGGGCTTGCGGCGTGATCCCACTGCTTGAGTCGGTGGTGGAAGGATATATCGCCACAGTTTTTGCGTACGGACAGACTGGATCCGGGAAGACGTACAGTATGTCGGGTCTTGACGAGGTATTGGCCGGTACAATATCCCGAGAGGAACGGGCGGGGGCTTCCAGCAACGCATTGGAACTCTCAGACGGGTTGATTCCACGGGCACTCAAGCATTTGTTCATGCTTTTAGAACAAGAACCGGCCGAGGTGAAGACTGTTGTCCGTGCATCGTACTGTGAGATTTACAACGAGCAGGTGTTCGATTTACTCAATCCAGGGTCTGGCGCGTTGAATGTGCGCTGGAACGCACGCGCTGGGTTCTACGTTCAGGATCTGCTTGTTGTACGCTGTGACTCGCTCTCTGATGTGTTAGCTGTCGTTAATGAAGGCCATCGCAATCGACACGTAGCCTCGCATTGTATGAATGCCGACTCGAGTCGTAGTCACTCGTTGTTAACTATACATGTGGATCGCACGAAGACGCACGACTCGGACAGCGGGCACAGCCATGGCATCACCCGATACGGAAAAATGAGCTTTGTCGATCTTGCTGGCAGTGAACGACTGAAGGAAACAAGGTCCAGTAATGCTGAAGAAGCGAGCAATATCAACCGCAGTCTCCTCACTCTAGGGAAAGTTATCTCTGCATTGGCATCAGCTGGAATGAACGCAAACACCGGCCAGTTCATCCCGTATCGTGACAGCAAACTGACCAAACTGCTGATGGACTCGCTCGGAGGACAAAGCCTTACGCTAATGATCGCATGTGTTTCTCCATCCGCTGCAGCTCTAGAGGATACGCTGAGCACTCTTAACTATGCCACGCGGGCTAAAAACATTCGCAATAAGCCAGCAGTTCAAGTGGACCCTATTGAATTAGAGCTAAGCCAGCTACGGCATGAAAACCACGTACTTCGAGCTGAAAATGAAGCACTTCGCCTTCGTCTACAACTCGGAGGATCTCAAGGGGCAGCTCAACTCCAACGACCACCCAGTTTGACGTCAATTCCGTCAAACTCACGCTTACTTCCAATGAACAACGCATCTCCAACCACTCGAGCTGCTTCGAAGACTACTCTACCAAATATGTCACCTTCACGACTCCCAACGTCACAACGCAATCAGCTTCAAGCGCTCCAGGACGACCATGAAAAAATGAAAGAACGGGCGTTGGCAGCTGAACGGCGGCTACAGCAGCTTGAAGTCGAGAACAGGGCTCTCCGCCAACAGCAAGAGCAAAGTCACCAACAGCAATCCGTTTCCAAAGGTTATAGCAGCCCGATAAACGAGATGAAGCAATTGCGACAACAAGTACAGCAACTACAACAGCGCGAACAGGAACTAATGCAGGCATTGGTACGTGCATTATGCTTTTATCGTCATAGTTGTAATTCGATCTTTGTACTAATTGTTATGCAGTCTCGCCGAAGTCGTAGGCAGCGCGAATCGCAGGAGTCTGGCGAGTCTGCGAGGCATCATTAGACCATAGCACCCGAATTTGCTCCTCACGGGGGCTGAACACAACTTTTCATGTACTTTATCACTACTTCGATACTACTACATGCAGTACGAGAATCAGTAAAAAAAATATGCCTGGTGGAAATTACCGTCATAAACCGACAACAAAACCAATCCGCCAAGCTTACTACAAGAGGTATCCGGCAGGAAAACGAGAAGTATCAATATCTTTGGAAAGGGAAATTGAAACTAATAACCACATGTAACTACACGTGCACTTGCAGTCCCGAAGAGCTTAGTACATGCAAAGACTTATACGTTGGTCTCCCAGCACGAACTAGACTTATGCCAGTTGCTCGCTCAGTGGCGCTGGCAATACTAGCACGGAGCCAGCGTGGGGGACGTCAAAGCGTAGCCTTCGCGCTTCATGTGCTGGTGAGTTGGTCTTTGCCGTCTTCCGCAGCTTCCCGGGACTCTTTTCGCGAGAAGCAACACTGTGAGCGTCCGAGTCCGACTCGGTGACGTCTGAGTCTGTATCCTGGGCAGCAGTGGCAGCACGTGGACCGCGGCCATGATATTGACGTGGGCGCTTGGAACCTAAGACCCCTCTCTTCCTATTCGCACTCGAGTGCATGTAAACACTCTGCAAACCATGAAGGTAATCTTCTGCTTCGTCTTGTTCCTGTTGTGCCACCTCGACATTACGCACGTATGTGGAGCTCCCGAGCTTTTTGGGGATCGGGATCTCAGCGATTGCTTCACTCGCGAGTTTCTTCGAGATGCGCATGGGATTGCAGCACAGACGTGACGATAGGAACGATCGGAGCGTTGTGCCTTCTGTAACATCCAGCGCACCTTTGAAGAAGAAGTCGATAAGAGCCGCCGCGTACACTTCTTCATCGTGAGACCACGGACCACTACGCCTGAAAGTACGCACAGGGCTTGGACTTGGTGTACTGACCACGCTGGCAGTCCCTGTGCTCGATACACTTGCAGAGCTAAACTTGCGCTCGCGCTTGACAGGCGTTGGTACTGGAGGAGGGGCATTCTTATGAGCTTCTTCATGGGCTAGACGCAATTCAGTGAGGCGGCTTTCAACTTCAAAAAGCTCCTCGGAGAAGTCGTCATCGTCCGAGCTATCCGAGGCATCAATTGCTTTGCGCACGTAAGTGATGGATCCGACGTTGTCGGGAAAGTTGTGCTCGCCCATGCGCTGAGGAGCGAGTTTCATGGAGAGATGCTTTGGAGTACAACCAAGTTGTTGGCATAGGTAGTCTACCAGCTTGGTCCCTTCAGCCAAGTCCAGAGATCCAGCCATGAAGTACTCGAACATTGTCGTTACGAACTCCTCTTCTTCAGGAGATTCGAAACCTGTGCGGATGATTGTAGGTTTGCCACGCTTAGGCTTAAGCTCTTTCCAAGCTGCTCTCTTCTTGCGCTCATGTGTAGCCGACTTGGAGCGAAAATGGAAGGAATCGTTATCTTCTTCATCGTCTTCCACTCTAGATAACCTGCGACTGCGGTATGTAGAGATGTCATCGACGTCATCGTCACGGCGGCCGTTCAACAGCCCGGAGCTGAAGTTAGCGTCCCGAAGTTCCAGTAGCTCGCGCTCAACTTCCTGCCGTATCTCTTCACTGGGAGGAGGGTCAGCAGCAACAAATACTGAGGCTCCAACCTTCCTTGGGATTTTCCTGCCAGCCAGCGACTCAGTTCCTAACTTCATCGAGACACGGCGACGGTTGCAACAAAGTTTCTCAGCTAGAAACTTGCGGAGCGTCGTGCCCTCCGGCAAGTTCAGCAGCCCTTCCAAGAAGAAGGACACGAGGGCACTGGCATACTCTTCTTCAGCACGAGACCAAACTCCGCTGCGGAGATACTGGGGCTTGTCACCTGTAGGAGACGAAGGCGCACGGCGACGCTTGATGATGGCGTCGGCCTGAACCAGGAGATCTAGCTTGGACAAGTTGTCCTCCTCCCACACAGTGGAAGATGTCTTTTGCTCTTTAGGCTGTTTCTTTACAGCCCCCTTTTCACAGCGAGCTGTTGCATCGTTTGCCGACTGGGCGTGAGCAGGCTTAAGAGGCTCCAGTTTGTACTCCTGCTTTTGTTTGTAGTGCTCTTCCTGCTGAGTATAGATCGGCGCGGGCTTGGCGTCACCTCTGCCGCGCACGTCAACTTGCGAGGCCTTAGGCGAGTCCGCCGACGGCTCCTGGAAGTCCTGTAAGATCGCCACGGCGCACTGGAGCTCGTCGGCGCTCCACTTGCGGTTGGGCTCGCGCTCCTGGCGAGGGCGAAGGGGAGGGGCCGGCGCTGTGGCCTGCTCCTCCTCAACGGCGGGGCTGAGTATCATCGAGAGATCCATGACGTCCTGCTCTTCTTTCTTCTCGGCGCTTGGGGAGAACTCGAACTGAGCGTCCGCGTTTTTTGCGCTGGCCCTCACAGAACAAACCCACCAACCACAGCAACCTGCCCCCTCTCTGATGGCGACACTGCGACTCCCACACGGAGCCATACAGCAGGTATAGCTGTCCGTGTGTGTGTCGCGTCACGGTTTATCTCGTTTTTTGTATGAAGTTGCACCTGAGTGCAACCCCATACAAATTCCGAGCCGTTTCGAGCTGACAAAACCAGGGAGCCTCCCTGGTGCGAACAGCTACAGACTTAGCAAGTTCTCTCTCCAAGCAAAACGCCCCCTCAAGACAGGAAAATAACACTGTACATCTACATGCGTTAAAAGCAGCATGAACCACTGACCAACTTTGCTCAGCTGGACGACGAAGGCAGCTCCAGCCAGGAAGGGGAAACACGCGGTCCATAAACGGGAAAAAGTGAGGTCTCGTACAAAGGCAACAGTACAGTGGGGGTAGGGTTCAGCAGACACCTTGCCTTTGGCTGCAGGACAAGTATTCAGCACGAACGCCTGCCATTCTTGTAGAGCTTCGAGCTCGTGAGTGGCAATCACTGATTGCTACAGGCGCTGTGTGCATGTAGTTTACTTGGCATCGGCTAATGCCAGCGGTCGGACTGAAGTACAGTCGTCACCACGTTTGTGCTACAGGTACATGTACAAGTTGCACCAAGTTGCAGTCAGAGCTCTCGAGTTCATATCCAACGTTCTATGGAGCACAAGAAGGATGTGCCGCACATGTGCATCATGCGCGGTCCTATCCGCCCTCAAGTGGAGCCCAGCATGATACATGTACATGTACAACGCGATGCCTCCCCGCTTTAATACAGCGCAGACGTGTTAATTTACGTGTATGCAATACCCAGTATGAAGCCTACCCTGCCTACCCTGCCTACCCTGCCAGCCTTCTGCGTGCCATGTTTGAAATCGACATTGCTCCGCCATGGCTATCTGAATTCATCGGCCACATGTGGCTCACGGCTGATCCTCTGCTTGGCGTCGTTCCAGCCCTGGTTTTGCGACAGGAGCTTCATCACGATTCGAACGAGACGTCGAAAGTTTCGACTCGAAACTGTCTGGATTTGCAAACGCTCAGATTGCACCAACTTGTGGAGGGCTCTGCACGCAACTACTGTGCACGTGTGGCTCGCCTGGCTAACAGTCTCATTATATCTGCAACATGTACACACCCTAGAGTTTGATGCTACTACATGTACATGTTGTCGAAACAAAACGTCGACTGCCGAGTTAATTGCGCCTGCAAAGCTCCCAACATAGCGATCTTTGATACAGTGTCAAACGCAACGTTTTGCCTGCGCGCTGCCGTCAAGACAGCATGTCACAGGGGTAGGGAGCACTCCAGGAGCAGATCCTAAAAGATCGACAGTGCAATGCAACAAGTCTGGTTGCACTGCACCGACGAGCCTGGCGCTTTGGCGCACGAACTGGATTCCCAAGACCAATGCTGCGAGATTTGGCAGCACCTCGGTTCGAGTCGGCATGTACATGTCCAACGTGTTTAGGAAAGAATCCTCGCTAATCAACTACGTGTTCCAGTATAAAGTACGCAACTTAGTTGATTGTGTCGCCAATTCGGTGGTGCAGCGTATTATAGCTGTTGGAAAACTCTTTGACAAGGCATGTGCCGGTATGTGTCGACCTGCCGTGCTGCCGAATCTCACAGCGCGTAGATAACGCTACCCGCACAGGTTCGAGGTGTGGCAAAGTGCTTAGTTGTCACAAAAGTTTACCACTGCTTGGCTTTAGCTAAGAGCAGGGCTCAGCCTGCGAGCACCATCTTTTAAGACGCGCCATTCGTGGAGGACTATTGAAAATAAAAGATTGCTGTGGATTATGTGTATGAACTTATTATTCGAAAATTAGTGCTTGTCAATACATTTCTGCCAGTCTTCCCATTTTGTTAAATTAGAAAACTTATGATATCAAAGCTTGGAAGCTTGGTTTCGACATATTCACCACTGCGACTTAACCTCATTCTGAATTGGATGCCTACGGCGGTCCCATCAATACTTATATCCACTACATTACTTGAATTGGCACTATCTGTGCGATTTCCCACATAAGTAAACTATTAAAAAATCTAGAATCAGTTTTTGTACGTCGGAAGCTACAGACTATTGACTATAGTATCTGTACTGCCGCATGATTTTTAGCAAGTAATCGTTCGACAATAACTTTCTAACATTATCTGTTGTCTCGATGCAGACCCTCACCTCAGCCCCATCCCCTCCCGTCCCCATACTAACCACTGTATCGTTGATCAATTTGCCTCTTGTTGCGTCTCACAGCGCCCCCTACTTGGTATCTTGTTGACCTTTCTCATTTTACCTTGTCGTAGATCAGACCTCTTCATTCGACCTCGTCATGATATAGCACTGTGTCTCATTATACCTGGCGGGATAGATAGTAAGAGGTGAAGAAGAGTGTTACTGTGGTGGAGCGGATCTACCAAAATCTCGTTGAGGCAGGTTTCGATCGCCACTAGCGCCCAGACACCGACTAACGGAGGGGGTCCCCCGATGACCCGTGATCTAGCTGTGTGTAGTATTCACCTTGTGTACCCGTCGGTTGGAGGGTTACGCTCTTCCAGGTGACTTCTGAAGAGGTCTTGTAGGTCGAGAAGAAGGTCTTGTGGGACGCAGGGGTTTGGGGTAGCGTGGAAGTTCTTCACTCCACCTCGGGGTAGTTGTTTCGGGTCGTAGGTGAGTTCTCGAGCCTTGATCCGGGTGCCTGGTCCTTGATCCAGGTCTTGTAGTAGTCCAATATCAGGGACCTAGCCCCTTCCTCTCTGTTGCTTGCCACTTCCTTTAGCGGGGTCTTGAGAGGGTAAGATTCGACGTCAGGCCAAGCAGCCAATTCCTTCCGATCCGGGGTTTGCACTTAAAGGATAGATCACCAGATAGGGCGAAGCTGGCCAATATATTATCCAGTCTTAACCGTTAAACTAGGTCACATATCCTTACCTTCCAGACGCTTGTAGGGCCAATGTAGTTCCCGGTTCCAGGCGTGGCGAAGGCACTTGAGTGGTTCAGAGCAAATTCGATTCTGTTTATGGTTATTCCTATGCCTACCAGTCCCATCCTGATTTACTATCCTACGATCACCTGACACTGGCTACACGGCTGATCTCTACACGGGATCACCTAACCCTGATCGGGAGTTGATGCGACACTTAATCGGGAGTCGATATCGTACTTAGTCGGGTTGATCGTCGTGTGATCCCGCTTAACCGCCTTCCGAGAAGTTGGGATCAGGCCAGTACATTGACCTTCGACGCTGGGATCCGTGTGTATCTAAGATCTGCGTGTACCGTGATTTGTCCCGTATTCACCTTGGCCGCGCTTCTTCCACGGAGCACGGGTTAGCCTTGCAGGAATTTCTGCCGAGTCCCGTAGAGCCACGTGCCGATAATCACTCCTTCGGTTTGTTGTACGCTCTTAGGTTCCACCAGCGATCTGCCGCGGGTGTCGTTCTTGCCTTTTCCCGGTCGGGATCCATCATGCCTTCGTCTGATTCGTCTTAGATCTGGGTATCACAGGTCGCCCCTGTCGCTTGTTCCGGCTCTCTTCGGCTTTGTGGCTGGGACCGCCTTTCCAGGAAATCTTCTTATTCGCTTCACCACAATAGAGAGCAAGTATAGTCAAACTTATGACGAGATTAGTGGGCGTTTTGGTGATTTTAATGTGTAGTAAGTATAAGTGAGTTTGACTTTAAACTTGAATAACTTTGCGAAGACTTGACATATGGAAATGCTTCTTAGCACGAATATATAGCCCGTCTAATTCTAAATTGAATACATCTAAGTAGAACGAGAAGACTGCAAATTGAAGTGGAGTTATGATCAGTCAAAGGCGAAATTAAGAAAATTCACTTTAACATTTGATAACTTTGTCAAAAATAAGGTTTAGGAGTAATACCAAATACCATCGTGTAGTGTGGGAAAAGCCAGGTTGGGGACACTTAAGTAGCATTGTCAACGGTCAAGGCTAGCCGAGGTTATACTTCTCTCAAATAAACAAATTTTCTTTTAAAATGCTCAATAACGAAATTAATTCACACTACAATAATGTTTTAAAAAGTAATCAAAATTAAATATTTAAATACAAAGATTGGGTACATTGTACTAATTTCAAACCATTATATTTTAGAATTGCTTGAAGTTTATAATCGGTTAAAAACAGAGCACACCTTAATTTAAATGTACCATACAATACCGACCAAGTACTACATATATGATCTCGGCGATAGATATCTATCGCCAGGGTTTTCGGGCGCATTTCCGCCCCTTAGTTTAGGCATCGCGCGTCCACTTTTCCCTCTATCGAAGGGTCCAGAAAACCCAAACTTAATATTCGGTACCTCTGGAAATTAACTTTGGGCGTTTCCGCGCCCTGGTCCGATGCAAGCATACACACATTTCGGCCTGTAGCGAAGCCAAAAGTCGTTGTTTCCAACGACAACAAAAAAAGACACACATCAGTGATTTGTATGTAGCATGCGTGTAGCAGTCTAATGTGTATAAAAAGGACATTTGTGCATGGCCATTTATTGATAGCTATATCTCACCACATCGTGCTCTGGTGGACCTGAAATTTTGCAAGGGTGTACTTTTGGCCGCATTGCCTTTATTCGAGAGTATATACATCTGTTTTAGCATCACATTATAGCCAATCAGAGATCTTTATAACTCAGAATGCTGGTAAAGCCTACCTTACCAGTAAAACGATGTATGCGCCTATATGCGACGAAGTGACAAGTGTCTATATGGTTGTACGATGACACCACCATATGGAAAGTGACCAATGGGCATGCAGATGTGTACTATACTGGATTCAAGGGAATAGTAGCTCGCCACGTGCTCCCATCTTCTTGCTCGCGCCTGGGTGTCGATCCACAATCTTTACATAGACGGTACGACGGTTTGTTGCGGTTAGGGGACCTTCCACCAGTACCAATCGATCCGCCTCGATCTGTAGATGTGTTTTGCACTGCGAGTTGCTCGCTAACGCCAACTTTGGAGCCCACAGCGCCGTCTCGAAGGTACACAAGCGCCGCTCGCTCGACGCCGCTCGGATGCCGCTCGGATGCTATATAGTATAGAATATAAAAGAGAAAAGCGTGAAGGTAGTGAAGGTGTAAAGAAGTGAACGGATGATGTAATGCATGAATAAATAAATAAAAAACTGAAGAGATTAAATGATAAATGGGTGTATACATGAAAGTAGGAAATAGTTTAACTAACGAGGGAGTAGAGAAATGATGGAATGGATCAGCGAAAAATAGGAAATAGTGTAGAACCGAGGGAGTAAATGAATATTATATAAGAATGCGGATAGGAAAAAAAGAAATATAGAAGTGATGGTAGGAAGGAAACCGGAAGTGCGGGAATAATTGAATGCGGGAAAAACGAAGTAAGGGTGGGAAGAAATGAAGAAGTGAGAGCGTAAAAGAAAGATAAGAGTAAATACGTGAACAGACAGAAGAGGTGAAAGAATAAGGAAGTGGAAAGGATTATGGTAGAATTAGAGAGAGGTAAGAAAGTGTAAAGAATAGTAGAGTAATAGGAGAGTGTAAAGTTTAGGATGATCGGGATGCAGAAAGATAGTGTGTGTGATGTAAGTAATGTAAAGTAGGATGTAGAAAAAAAAGAGTAAGTATAAAAATTATGAAGATAGTGGATAAAACGAAACGGCGTGTTAGAAGTAAATTGTAGGAAATAAATTGTAGGAAAACAGAGTGTAAAAAGTAGAGCGAAAAAAAAATAGAGAGTAAGAAGTAATGTGTAGAAAGTAAATTGTTGGAAAGTAGAAAGTAAAGCGTAGGAGAGTTAAATGTGGTAAATTAGTGTGTAGTGTGTAGTGTGTAGTGTGTAGTGTGTAGTGTGTAGTGTGTAGTGTGTAGTGTGTAGTGTGTAGTGTGTAGTGTGTAGTGTGTAGAGTGAAGGGTGTAGGGTGTAGAGTGTAGGGTGTAGGGTGTAGGGTGTAGGGTGTAGGGTTTAGGGTGTAGGGTTTAGGGTGTAGGGTTTAGGGTGTAGGGTGTAGGGTGTAGGGTGTAGGGTTTAGGGTTTAGGGTTTAGGGTTTAGGGTTTAGGGTTTAGGGTTTAGGGTTTAGGGTTTAGGGTTTAGGGTTTAGGGTTTAGGGTTTAGGGTTTAGGGTTTAGGGTTTAGGGTTTAGGGTTTAGGGTTTAGGGTTTAGGGTTTAGGGTTTAGGGTTTAGGGTTTAGGGTTTAGGGTTTAGGGTTTAGGGTTTAGGGTTTAGGGTTTAGGGTTTAGGGTTTAGGGTTTAGGGTTTAGGGTTTAGGGTTTAGGGTTTAGGGTTTAGGGTTTAGGGTTTAGGGTTTAGGGTTTAGGGTTTAGGGT
>JASMQC010000051.1:0-231788 GCA_031305395.1 Phytophthora citrophthora
TCTTCAACCAAAGTTTCCACGAAGAGTTCGTTCCAAAGCTCATTACGCAATTTTCTCCATACCGCCCAGAAGTAGCTCAAGACTGTTTCACTCAAGCTAACCATGCGCTACAGCCATTTTGTCCTGCTGATAGCTGTCGTTTTCCTGGCGTGTTGCAACACCTTCGCAACCGCTGACTCGTCACTCGAGATCAAAACCACGGACGTTATCTCCCGCGACGAAGTGACCGGTACCAATGAGAAACGCCGCTACCTCAAGGGCAGCAAAAAGGAAATCAACGGAGACGAAGAGCGAGCTGCTCCAGTAGGTTTGAACAAGCTTTTCGGCGCGGTCAAAATCACCAACTTCCAGCAATTCTCGAAGCTCCCGTTCCTCAAGCAGATTGCTCAGATTAAATCCAAGTACGGAGCTGGTGTCGCCAAAGCGTTTGCGAAGTGGCGCAGCACACAGAAGAAGTGAATCTAATAGTTTCTCTTCTTCTCACTGGTATTTGACAAAAAAAATACACTAAGGTTTTGGTTTTGGTTTTCATATTTTTACTTTCTTACGACCAGGAATCTCATATCATCGTTAGCAACCGCTGGATCTAGGAAGATCATCCACGTGTATACCCTTACGGACGTGTCTTCTGGTGTGAAGTATCGACATTTTCAATGTGGATTCGGGGGATGCCGATACCCACGGAGCCCAACAAACAGACTTGCTGTCAATGCTATGGGTACTCTGGATCCAGCAATTCTGCGAGTAAAGCAAAAGCCCGTGGAGATGCAAACTACTGTGGAGGTGACACCGACATGTACGATAAATGTGTTACACAATTCATAAGTTGGAGGGACGACTCTCGTCAGCAACTTGGAAGGTGGTAAATAGCCACTACTCCCCTTATGCCCACTACGCGGAGTCTGGTATGGACACTGCTTCGGCGGATTGGCACTGTGGATAGCAAATGCGAGCTTCAACTCGCGTACAATTGGCGGGATGGCCACCAAACATTGCTGATACATTCCCAATGATGATACTGAAGGGAAAACCTGGAGGGCAAGATAATTTGGCACACAGTACCCGGCCTGTTGGTTGAATTTTCGGAATATCTATGACGAAGAACTGGACGATGACAAGCAGCAAAAATAAAAATAAAAAAGTGACAAAGGTTTGCCATAACGATATTTATCTTCTTTTGCTGTCTCCACTGCGTAGAGGTTGCATGCTGTTCGTGGTATCACTCGCTTGACAGTCGAGGCATTACAGCCAATCACCGGAGGCTTTCACTGCTCGAAGTAGCTACGACCTTGAGACAGGCGTCGTTGCACTGACTACCGTTAGCATTTTGATCTTTATGTGGTGGTTCAGCAGCTTTCTCACTCGTGAATTCGCAGCGTGGAAGACAGAGGATCAGTCACTAACTACTCGGTGGTAGTACACAGTAAACAGGTAATGGCGATTCCTAGGAAAGGGTTGATCGCCATCGGCGTCATCGTGGTGCTGGCCATCGTCGGTGTTATCGTCGGTGTAGTGGTGAGTAAAAGCTCATCCAGTTCGTCCAGCACAGGCGATGGAAACTCCAGTTCGTCTTCTGCTTCAGGCAGTTCGACGACGACCAGCAGCAGCTCAGGAACGTCCATCAAATCGTCATCGTCCACGAAGAAGTCGAGTTCGAACTCGACCAGTGTGTCAACGATCACGTCGGATCCTACAAGTGTGACGTACTCGCTGGCAGCATTTGCTATTGGTGATTGGGGGACTACCACCACTCAGAGTTCGTGCTGCAAGCGCTCGTCCACATACAACGACTACGACGTGAACGCTGAGGATATTGTTGCGAGCGTCATGAACCAACAGGCAGCGGCAGCTGAAGTTGCCCCTAAGTGCGTGATCGGTCATGGCGACAACTTCTACTGGAACGGAATCGACAGTGCAGATGGTCGTGATTCGCGTTTCACGACCACTTTCGAAGGGAAATTTGACGGTGATAACATCAAGACCCTTCCGTGGGTGAATGTCCTCGGGAATCACGACTACGGTGGAGCCGACTACATCTGCTCGGACGGTGACAGTGCTGGTAAATGTTCGTCTACGGACGATCTGTTGACTTCGTTGAAGAACAAATTCTCGTGGCAATCGACATACACGAGTCCAAACGACGATCGTTGGGTCCTCGAAGATCATTTCTACGTCTACAGTATCCAGGATGAAGCTTCCGGTGTGAGCATTGATATCTTCAATGTTGATTCAGGTGACGCCGACTCACATGGCGCTACGGAGACCTGTTGCCAGTGCTACGGCTACGCTGGTGATGACGATACCAAGTGTGCAAATGTTGCACGTGGCGATGACGCGTGCTGTGGAGGCGATGGCGATATGTACGACCAGTGTATGAAGCAGTTCACGGCTTGGAGTGATGATTCTCGTAAGCAACTGGAGGCGAACATTGCCAACTCGACAGCGACCTGGAAAGTAGTGAACAGTCACTATTCCCCTTACGCTCACTACGCTGAGGCCGGCATGGACAAGTGGTTCAACATCATCAACGCTACGGGCGTTCACTTGTGGCTGAACGGCCATACTCATGGTGAAAACCACGACTACTCGTCGTCGCTGGGTGTTCATTTTGTCGATAATGGAGCTGGTGGAGGTATCCAGAAGGAATCTGCTAGTGGCATTCCGGAATACGCTAAGGACTATGTGAAGAATCTGTGGGTTTACGATGGTCAAGAGTACGGATTCTTTTCGCTGACTGCGTCCAAGGACTGGCTCAAGCTCCAGTATCATACTGCTGATGACAAGTGGTCGTATGCGGAGAGCTTCAACTCGACCACGATCGGTGGTGTTGCCACGAAGCACTGCTGGTACGTTCCGAATGATGGTACGGAGGGAAAGGAATGTACATCCACTACATCTTCTTCATAGATTTTGTGGTAAGTTCCCACAAATGAACTGCATTTGATGTTTTTTTTACATTTTTACTGTGATGATTTTAATGTGTACTGGGGTCCTCTGCTTAGTGTTGACAGTGGGAAATCCTATGTTCAGGTGTGGGGTTACGTGAGTTATCAGTGAGCAAGCAGTGCAGTCAAGTAGCTACATTATAATATCATCAAACGTCATTTGCACAGCGTTGGAACCTTACGACTTGCGACTCGATACTGGTTCATTGTTATCGTTTCGAACGATTCCATCGAATCGAACTTACCAGTACAGTGCTCGTTTGCTATTCACCTCAAACTATTCAGGAAGCTCTTCCATAGGGCTTTATCCGCTCTTCTCTACTTCGTCGAACTCCTGGATTTTGCGCTCTAGTCGATTCGCTTTGCGCGCCGTGCATGGAGATCGGTGCCGCACCGGAGCTGCACTCGTCACAGCGCGTATTCATACTCCCGACAAGATGACTCCCAACATATCATTTTCGCTAGTTTTCATTGGTCTAAACTCCTTCCACCCAATCAAAACCACTGATTCCAAATGCACTTGTTGAGACGGGCACGACAGGAACTTGGGGGTCCAGACCTGGTCATTCGCGAACTTGCAGCTCAAGCAGGAAGAGTAGAAATACACACAGGATCGGTGAACGGAAATGGCAATCCCTCGGCGCGCTCTAATTATCATAGGTGTGGTGGTCGTGCTGGCCATTGTCGGTGTCATTGTAGGGGTGGTGGTCACTAAGGACTCGTCCAGTTCATCCAACACTACAGGCGGCACATCCTCTGCATCGGCTTCAGGAAGCAGCACCACGACGAGTTCAGGCGGCACTACTAAGTCCTCATCCTCCACCAAGAAGACGAGCACCAGTAGTGGTTCGTCGTCTATCACGTCGGACCCGACCAGCGTCACCTACTCTTTGGCAGCTTTCGCTATTGGTGACTGGGGAACGACCGTCACACAGGACTCATGCTGCCAGTCTTCAGGCTATACAGACTACGATATCAATGCCGAAGATGTGGTAGCTAATGTCATGAACCAACAGGCTGCAGCTGCGGACGTTGCCCCTAAGATCGTCATTGGCCACGGAGATAACTTCTACTGGTCGGGTATCAACTCTGAAGATGGTCGTGACTCCCGATTCACAACTACCTTCGAGGACAAGTTTGACGGCGATAATATCAAGACTCTTCCGTGGGTGAACGTGTTAGGCAACCACGACTACGGCGGAGCCGACTACATCTGCTCGGACGGTGACAACACCGCGAAGTGCTCGGACTCGGAAGAACTCGTCACTGCTCTGAAGAACAAGTTTTCGTGGCAGTCCGGATACACTAGTCCTAACGACGACCGTTGGATCCTTGAGGACCATTTCTACGTCTACAGCTTCGAGGATTCCGACTCCGGCGTGAGCATTGACATCTTCAACATCGACACGAACGATGCCGATTCTCACGGAGGACTTGAAACGTGCTGCCAATGCTATGGCTACGCTGGTGACGACGACGACACGTGTGATAACGTTGCTCGTGGGGATGATGCTTGCTGTGGAGGTGATACGGACATGTACGACGCTTGTCTGGCTCAACTTACGTCTTGGTCGGATGATTCACGGACTCAACTGAAGGCAAACATCGCCAATTCAACCGCAACGTGGAAGATTGTCAACAGCCACTACAATCCGTACGCTCACTACGCTGAAGCTGGAATGGAGGAGTGGTTTGACATCATCAACGGCACAGGTATTCACCTTTGGTTGAACGGCCACACTCACGGTGAGAACCACGACTACTCGTCATCTTTGGGTGTGCACTTTGTTGATAACGGAGCTGGTGGTGGTATCATCAAGGAGTCTGCTAGTGGCATTCCAACCTACGCTACGGATTATGTGGAGAACTTGTGGGTGTATGATGGCACGGAGTATGGATTTTTCTCGCTTACTGCATCGGAAGACTGGTTGAAGCTGCAGTATCATACGGCTGACTCGTCGTGGACGTACGCAGAAAGCTTCAACTCCACTACTATCGGTGGAGTTGCAACCAAGCACTGTTGGTACGTCCCCAACGATGGTGGAGAGGGCCAGGAATGCACGTCGTCGTCCAGCTCCTCGTAGATTTATTGCAAGCTAACGAGAAGCTAGAGAAAAAAAAAAAATGTACAAATCAAGTTGTTTTGAAATTGCAGAAATACTCGACGCATGAGTTCGTCGCGATATTATCATGCATCTAACGTCGTTCGATGTCGTAGGAATCGCTGATCAGCAAGGTGTCGTACGCATTGATCGGTAAAGAACTCTGACTAGCCAAGACTCGCGTTCAGTATGCAAGGCGGCTAATAAACAAGTGCCTAACGGATCCAAGCATTATGAACTACCGTGCGCCATATCGTGATAGCAGAGCGGCATCGGCTTAAGGTCACTCGCGAATTTGCAGTGGAAAGTGTACATACAACCAATGGGAATCCCCAGGAAGGCTTGGATCATCATCGCCGTTGTGGTTGTGTGTGCCGTCGTCGCTGTGATCGTCGGCGCTGTAATGACCAGCGGCAGCTCAAGCTCAACCAGCACTACCGACTCGGATACTAACGCGTCCAGTTCAGGCAGCACGGTCAGCTCTGGTGGCACTTCAGTAACCAAGAAGAAGACAAGCAAAAGCACCAGCAGCGGATCGTCCAGCATCACGTCGGATCCTACCAGCGTCACTTACTCTCTGTCCGCCTTTGCTATTGGAGACTGGGGGACAACCGTCTCGCAAGACTCGTGCTGCACTCGTTCATCTACTTACAACGACTACGACGTTAACGCCGAGGATATCGTCGCTAACCTCATGGATCAACAGGCGGGTAATGCAGAGGTCACACCTAAGATCATCATCAGCCATGGAGATAACTTTTACTGGACGGGAATCAACAGCGACGACGGTCGTGACAGTCGATTCACCACGACATTCGAGGAGAAATATGACGGTGACAATATCAAGACGATCCCGTGGGTTAATGTGCTGGGAAATCACGACTACGGCGGCGCGGATTATATCTGCTCTGGCTCGGACGACGGCACCGCAGCTTGCTCCGATTCCGATGAGCTTGTGACTGCTTTAAAAAATAAATTCTCATGGCAGTCCACGTACACGAGCCCGAACGATGATAGATGGGTCTTAGAGGACCATTTCTACGTCTACACGATCGAAGACGTCGACTCAGGAGTGAGTATTGACATCTTCAATGTCGACTCTGGTGATGCAGACACCCACGGAGCTTTACAGACTTGCTGTCAGTGTTACGGCTACGCTGGTGATGACGACGACTCCTGCTCCAATGTCGTTCGTGGGGATGACGCGTGCTGTGGTGGAGATACCGACATGTACGACGCGTGCATGGACCAATTCACAGAATGGAGCGATGATTCTCGCACGCAACTTGCTGCAAACATTGCCAACTCGACAGCCACGTGGAAGATTGTCAATAGCCACTACAACCCGTACGCGCATTACGCAGAATCGGGCATGCAGAAGTGGTTTGACATTATCAACAGCAGCGACGTCCATTTATGGCTGAATGGACATACACACGGCGAAAACCATGACTACTCATCTTCACTAGGTGTTCACTTTGTCGACAATGGGGCTGGAGGTGGCATCCAAAAGGAATCAGCTAGCGGAATTCCGACGTATGCTGAAGATTATGTGGAGAACCTGTGGGTGTACGATGGTACTGAGTACGGATTCTTCTCGCTCTCGGCTTCGGAAGACTGGTTGAAACTACAGTACCACACGGCGGATGAGTCGTGGACGTACGCGGAGAGCTTCAACTCGACTACTGTTGGTGGAGTAGCTACGAAACACTGCTGGTATGTTCCGAACGACGGCACTTACGGACAAGAATGCACGTCTTCATCATCGTCTTCGTAGGCAAAATGTATCATTTGAAGATCGTTTGCTGCTCTTCATGAAGTTGATATCTCGTGGCTTCGTCGATCTCTGAGATGGCGTGCCAGTGGAGATAGAGACGCGAGCAAATTCATCGTCAGTCGAACTGACTATCCAGTCGTGGTGGAGTCGTATGGCAGCGGATTTTGAGCTTTTGGCTGATCAATAGATTCCGCCCCATGCTGTTTTCAACGACTGTAGGCTTGGGTGTCTGTCCCAAGCTTCTATGTGGAGCTGCATCGATGTTTGGTGTTCGTCTCCACATGACAGTCGTGTCCACAGTGTTCTAACTTGACTGTATTGCAAATGACTTGGTGTTCGTATGCAGTCCCAGGAGTAAAATTAACTTTTGTCCCACATTGTCTGGTTGTGTTCGAACATCAAATTATTTTATCCAATTAAAATACTTTTTGACAGTCCTCTGACGAATCAGAAGTCGAGAACGTTAACTACAACCCCATAGCCGGAACAAGCGAGTCAGTGTGCCGGGCGGTAGGGAGTCTCGGCTCATTTGCGCTTTCGCAGCGGACCGCAGACTCCGATCCCCCTCCAGAAGCACTCAACTTCAGCCCAGACAGCTCGGAGTACGTAACCCATCGAAATGGTCAGTAAGAAGGTTGCGATCACCGCTGTAGTGGTCATTCTGGCCGTCATCGGCGTCATCGTCGGCGTGGTCGCGCGCAAGTCCAGCGACTCGGCCAGTGAGTCTTCAGGCAATTCCAGCTCGGGTTCGGGTGCAACAGGCACCAGCAGCAGTGGAACGTCTACAACCACCGCTTCATCGTCTTCTTCTGCTGGAACAACGTACAAGCTCAAGAACTCAACCAGCAGTTCTTCCTCCAGCTCCATCACCTCCGACCCAACCGATGGTGAGCTTTTCCTTCGTAGTGAGACGGGACCAGATATTGACACTGACGTGAATGATTTGCTTCCTTACAGCCAAGTTCACTTTGTCGGCCTTCGCTATTGGTGACTGGGGAACGACCGTCACGAAAGACTCGTGCTGCACGCGCTCGTCCACGTACAACGACTACGATGTGAACGCTGAGGATGTTGTGGCGAATCTCATGAACCAACAGGCCAGTGCTGCCTCGGCTGCTCCTAAGTGCATCCTCAGCCACGGCGACAACTTCTACTGGACGGGTATCAACAGCGACGATGGAAGGGACTCCCGATTCACGACCACTTTTGAAGGCAAGTACGAAGGTGACAACATCAAGAGCATTCCGTGGGTCAACGTTCTGGGCAACCACGACTACGGTGGTGCCGACTACATCTGCTCTAAGGGTGACAACACTGCTGCGTGTTCCGACTCGAAAGCTATTGTGGCCGCTTTGGAGAGTAAGTTCTCATGGCAGTCGACGTACACGAGTCCCAATGACAACCGTTGGATCCTGAAGGACCACTTCTACGTCTACTCGATCGAGGACAAAGACTCCGGAGTCAGCATTGACATTTTTAACGTCGACTCAGGTGATGCCAGTACGCACGCTGCTCAACAGACTTGTTGCCAGTGCTACGGATATGCCGAAGGCGATGATAAGACGTGCAAGAACGTTGCTCGTGGAGACAAACTGTGCTGTGGCGGAGATACTGACATGTTTGATGCTTGTTTCGACAAGTTCACGGAGTGGAGTGATGACTCACGTAAGCAACTTGCCAAGGAAGTGGCGTCTTCCAAGGCCACGTGGAAGATCGTCAACAGTCACTACAACCCGTACGCTCACTACGACGAAACGGGAATGAAGAAGTGGTTCGACATTCTCCAAGACTCTGGTATCCAGCTCTGGATGAATGGACACACTCACGGTGAGAACCACGACTACTCAGCGTCGCACAAGGTCCATTTTGTCGACAATGGTGCTGGTGGCGGTATCCAGAAGGAATCTGCTAGTGGCATTCCTGAATTTGCTGCTGGTGATGTGGAAGCTGTTTGGGCATACGGCGGCCAGGAGTATGGTTTCATGTCGGTGGAGGCGTCAGAGGAGTGGCTGAAGCTTCAGTACCACACGGCAGACGATTCGTGGTCGTATGCTGAAAGCTTCAAGGCGTCTACGGTCGGTGGTGTCGCTACCAAGCACTGCTGGTACATTCCGTTGGACGGTGGTCAAGGCAAGGAATGCTAAGCTTTTACAGTACGACGTACAAATGCGTTTTTTGGATAAATGAATCATTTTCAGTGATAGCTAACAATGTTCTTGGTGTGGTCTTAAACGGTTGAGTTGTCGAACAAGCCTCTCTGTGGAGTGGATTTTGGCACAAAGAGAGAAAGTCAAAGAATCATTTCGTACCCACGAATGCTCGTTGAGACGGAGAGTGCGATATGAAAGGGCAGCAATTTATCGTTGCCTCGAGAGTCAATTCAGGAGCAAAGTCGCCAAACGCCTCGTCTACATATGAGGAGAGCACTTTAGTTGTGGAGATTTGGTGTCCGAGCTTCTCCCCAGTTTTAATTTGCATACAAAACACATTTGCACGACAACGCTCGTCCCACTAACCCTTAATCAAATAGAGCCGGCCGACAAGCACGCGGGATCGGATAGGCCGCCGCGTTTATTGACAGAGTGTGGCTCCAGCTCATTTGCGCTTTTGCCGAGGAGGAGAGGCATCAGAGCTCCCGTCAGTAGGACAGGACCCACAGCAGATACTGGACCAAGATGATGACCAAGAAGGCTCAACTCGTTGGCATCGTGCTCATTGTCGCCGTTATCGGGGCCATTGTTGGTGTGATGGTGGTTCGCCAGAAGGACAGTAGTTCAGCCAGTGAATCGTCAGGAACTAACAGCTCCGGCTCAGGCTCCAGCGTTACTGGCGGTGACAGTTCGACCACCACCAGCTCATCTAGCGGCAAGACCTCAGTGTCCAAGAAGAAGAAAACGACGTCGGGCTCAGGCTCAGGTACCGGCTCAATAACGTCCGATCCGACTTCGGGTAAGATTGATTTCGCTAGTATACGGAATTCAGCCCTGCTCAGACTGATCGATTGTTGCTCTTTTACTTAGCCAAGTTCACTTTGTCGGCCTTCGCTATTGGAGACTGGGGAACGACAGTCAACAAGGACTCGTGCTGCACGCGTTCGTCCACTTACAATGACTATGACGTCAATGCCGAGGACATTGTGGCCAGTTTGATGGACCAGCAGGCCACGGCAGCATCTGCAGCTCCCAAGTGCATCCTCAGCCACGGTGACAACTTCTACTGGACAGGAATTGACAGTGAAGGAAGTCGTGACTCCCGTTTCACGACGACGTTCGAGGATAAGTACGAAGGAGACAACATTAAGAATGTGCCGTGGGTGAATGTGCTGGGCAACCACGACTACGGTGGTGCTAGTTACATCTGCTCGGACGACGAGGGTCTCGCGAAATGCTCTTCTGCCAATGAGTTGGTTAAGGCGCTATCTAACAAGTTCCAGTGGCAGTCCGATTACACGAGTCCCAATGACAACCGTTGGGTCCTGAAGGACCACTTCTACGTCTACTCGATCGAGGACAAGGACTCCGGAGTCAGCATTGACATTTTCAATGTAGATGCTGGTGATGCTAGTACGCACGGTGCTCAACAGACTTGTTGCCAGTGCTACGGATACGCTGAGGGAAGTGATAAGAAGTGTAAGAACGTCGCTCGTGGAGATAAACTCTGTGCTGGTGGTGATACCGAGATGTTCGACGCTTGTTTCGACAAGTTCACGGAGTGGAGTGATGACTCACGTAAGCAACTTGCCAAGGAAGTGGCGTCTTCCAAGGCCACGTGGAAGATCGTCAACAGTCACTACAACCCGTACGCTCACTACGACGAAACGGGAATGAAGAAGTGGTTCGACATCCTTCAGGATTCGGGCATTCAGCTCTGGATGAATGGACACACTCACGGTGAGAACCACGACTACTCAGCGTCGCACAAGGTCCATTTCGTCGACAATGGTGCTGGTGGCGGTATCCAGAAGGAATCTGCTAGTGGCATTCCTGAATTTGCTGCTGGTGACGTGGAAGCCCTGTGGGCGTATGGAGGCCAGGAGTATGGTTTCATGTCGGTGGAGGCGTCAGAGGAGTGGCTGAAGCTTCAGTACCACACGACGGACGATTCGTGGTCCTTTGCTGAGAGTTTTAAGTCTACTAAGGTCGGCGGTGTCGCTACCAAGCACTGCTGGTACATTCCGTTGGACGGTGGCGAAGGAAAAGAGTGCTAAGGTGGAGATGCTCGAGAACGCTGTAGTCTACGAGCGTTAGGTAGAAATTGCTCTGCCGCTCGTGAACTTCGAATTACCTTGTCATACGAGATAAACAAACAACGTGTCGTTGATATTTGCGGTGCCTTGTGTCACGTTTGAGAAGTTACTTTGATCTTCTTGCAGCATATATAAACTTCATGGCACTAACCTTTACAAAACGTTGTTACCATCGTTGATGACACTCATATCTACACGAAAAGTGTTTGTGAGAGCGTTTGTGCCTTTGCGATGGAAAGTCTTCAGCTGAACTATCGATAGTGAGGCGCACAGCACAGCGTGGCGAACTATTCAGTGGGCTGTTCGTGTGGCCGCTGGATGTGTTGGGAGTGGATGCCACGATTTCCGTGCCATGTGTTGCGGAATTGCTCCGACACTATCGCAAATTAATTACTGAGGGAGTTGTTAGTCGAGACTTCAACAGTACCACGATGCAAGGCTTGCAATGAAGAAATGCACACCAGTAGATACTGGAACATCTTAACCTTGCTGCCAACCAGTTTTACCGTGCAAATTGCATCTGCAAGCAACTTGCTTGGCAAGATCCACCGCTTGTGCAAAAACTTTCGTGGCTGGTCCGGTGTGGACAAAAGTGCGACGCATAGATTTTAGTCCGCACCATATGGAAATTACAGTCAAAAACGATTGATTTGGAAAGTATGAAAAATATAAAAATAACTCATTGAATTAGTTTTAATAAGTCAAAACAACAAGGATAAAACAAAATGTGCAATACGTTATATCAATAATATAAATTTTATCAAGATCCTAAAATTCACACCACGGTACTGTTGAAAAGAAATCAGATGCGAATCTTTTGCGCACAAGGTTTTTTTTCATCTCACGAGGTTTTATCTGTTCCGTGGGTCAACCTATCTTGCCACTCTTCAAATTCGACTCGAGTGGACAAGGAGCTCTTTCTCGAAAACTTTAGGTGTGAATCAGGAGACAAGAGACCAATGGTGGTGATCAACAAGCGCCTAGTAATCATAGGCATCGTAGTGCTCTGCGCCGTGGTGGGTGCTATTGTCGGTGTCCTAGTGGCCACCAAATCGGATTCGTCTTCCACGTCCTCTGAGGAATCAGGCAACTCGAATGGATCAACCTCTAGTGGAAGCAGCGGCGGCACTTCGTCCACCAGCAAAAAGTCGTCCAACTCCACGACCGGCAGCAGTTCCGTGACATCAACCGTCACTTCGGACCCGACGTCAGGTACGGCGAACATTTTTTATGGTCTATTTTCCAGTGGGAGAGACTAATTGATGGATTTTCTGTGCTTTTTGATATTTTCTAGTGACATACTCGCTCGCAGCATTCGCTATCGGAGATTGGGGCACCACTGTCACGCAGGACTCGTGTTGTACCCGTTCAGAGACGTATAACAACTTCGATATCGTTGCTGAAGATGTGGTGTCCAACCTGATGAACACACAGGCGGGTAACACCGATGTGAAGCCCAAGGCCATTCTCAGCCACGGTGATAACTTTTACTGGACAGGCATCAATAGTGAGGACGGACGTGACTCCCGTTTTACGACCACTTTTGAGGGAAAATTCGACGGTGACAACCTTGCTGGTATTCCGTTCGTGAATGTCCTGGGCAACCACGACTACGGTGGCGCCAGTTACATCTGCTCGGACGGTGACAACAATGCCAAGTGTAGCTCTACGGATGAACTCATTACCGCCCTGGAGAACAAGTTCAAGTGGCAGCAGGAGTACACGAGCCCTAACGACGATCGCTGGGTGCTCAAGGACCACTTCTACGTCCACTCTATTGAGGACGCAGACTCAGGTGTCAGCATTGACATCTTCAACGTTGATTCCGGTGACGCTGATGTCCACGCTGCTCAGCAGGTCTGCTGCCAGTGCTACGGCTACTCGGACGGTGACGACGACAAGTGCAACAGCGTTGCACGAGGTGACAAGTACTGCTGCGGCGGTGACTCCGACATGTACGACTCGTGTTTCGCCAAGTTCACGGAGTGGAGTGATGACTCACGTACGCAGCTAGCCGAGAAGGTTCAAACGTCTAACGCTACGTGGAAGATTGTCAACAGCCACTACAGTCCCAGTGTGCACTACGCCGAGAAGGGTATGAAGGAGTGGTTTGACATTCTGGAAGGCTCGGGCGTCCATGCGTGGGTTTACGGTCACACTCACGGTGAGAAGCACGACTATTCCGAATCACTGGGTGTGCACTTTGTGGAGAACGGCGCTGGTGGTGGTATCCAGAAGGAATCTGCCAGTGGCCTCACCACGTACGCGGCAGACTACGTCAGCAATGTGTGGACGTACACTGGTGACGAGTATGGTTTCTTCTCACTGACAGCGTCCGAGGACTGGCTGAAGCTGCAGTACCACACGGCCGATTCCAAGTGGTCATTCGGATCTAGCATGACTGACACGACCGTCGGTGGTGTGGAGACCAAGCACTGTTGGTACATCCCAGCTGACGGCACGAAGGGTGAAGAGTGCTCGTCGTAATTATGAGTCTCCTCCCTTCACCTTCAAAACAAGAAGCTGAGAAGCTGTGCCCCAATGTGAGTGAGTACTAAGACCTTTCCTCCTCGTAGAAGGAAACACTTGTAGTTGTAGGTCAGTGACAGAGAAGGCATCGAGCTCTCAGCAATATATTCCTTTCGTAAAACTTCAGTTAGTGTGTTGTACACAAACTGGCTGTTAGCCCCTTTTCTGGCCAGGTAAGTTTAGAATGGTTGAGCAGCTCAATTCCATCTCTTCCTCGCGTCATGAAGGTCGCAGTGCCGTTGCTGTCGCTGTCGCTGTTGGCAGCTCTACGGGAAGTACAAGCGTGGAATATGCGGACGGTGACGTCCTATCAGGCGCGGGTGGAGACGTATGCGCCTGTGTGGGACGCTGACCACGAGGTGTTTGTTTCTGGCATCCCGAACTCCTTGTCTTCTGGTGGTAATTTTACTTTTAATGAACGCTATCGGGCAACAATGGACTCTGTCACTACATCCAGCATCGAAGGGGCGCTCATGTATCTGCAGCGGGATTGTATCGACCGAGGAGTGGACCCAACGGATGATTCGGTGAATTGCCAGCGGAAGAATAACGTGAGCGTCATCACGTTCCTCGAGGTGCAGATTGTGCAGCCTAATGCTACATTGGCTGAATACCAGAGGCAGAGATACATGTACCCGGAGTTCTGCCCTTTTGTAGTCATGAAGGATGGAGAATGCGTGTATGCAGATGAACAGGATGATGGAGATGCAAGTTCTAGTGGTTTGGAGAGACAACACCCACCAGAATGCAAACAGTTCAATGGACTGGATGGTCAGCCGGACATTGGACACTGTGTGGGAGCTCAAGCTTTTTTAGCAGATATGGTGGCACCATATAACGACGCTGTTTGGTTCTCGTACCCGAACAGTTGTGTGACATCGAGCTGGACCACCAAGAGCGACACATGCCGAGACCAATACCCTGGCGGATTGTGCCCATTTGGAACGGAGCCTGATGGAGTGAAGTGCACGTTTTCGCATAAGATTTTGGGTTATCTATCTATTGATCAACTGGTGGGTATCACGGAGATCAATACAGTCTCGAGCGAATCCGTGTCGAGTTCATTACTGAGTCGATCCAGTTCAGGCTCCGAATCATCAAGCTCGTCAAGATCATCGGCAGTTGAAAACGTCCAAAAAGCTGCTTCCAAGTACTACAAAAACTACTACGCTTTTTGCAAAGCTGGGAATGTTGAGTTTCACTCTTACGACCAGGACAAGACTCTCGGGCTGGAAAATGTGACCAGCATTCCGTTCTGGAAAAATCCGTCTTCACTCAACGACAACATTGCACGCACGAATCAGATGACCTCTCTGTATAACGAGCTAGCGGACAAGACCACCAACCACATGCAAAAGCTACCGACGGATCTGGATTTGCTACGCGACGCGAATCCTCCTTGTTATGAAAATGCAGAGGCCTGTTACGATGCACAGTTCGGCTGTCGGCGGCACTCCTACGCTCAAGTTTGTTATGTGTGTCGCGGACAGAAAGATCTTTGCGTCCGTCAGATCTCCTCGTACACGTTCCCAGAGCTCGAGCAAGCGCCACGTACTGTGTCCAACAATGAGCTTCGTAGCGGCATTTTCGCCACGTTGGCTGCACAAAATGCAGCCACTTCAAGCAGTAGCGGCAGTAGTGGAGCATCATCCGTACACTCTGGCATCGATTTGAGCGCAGTAGTATTGCAGGGCTGCGTTATCCTGTTGTTGGTTTGGAAGTCCATGTATTGAATGGTATTAAAGTGCGTATTACTATAGACCTTTCGATCAAGTCAGCATTGCAACATTCATTCCGACTTGTCATAGTGAACCCAAGTACATTCAGAATCCGATTTGCCAGCTTTCGTGTTGCCATCAAGATGCCGCTCAACTCGCTCTTCCTATGCTGTGTTACTCTCGTTTGCTCCTTCTTCATACCGTCCATGCTCGCGGCCGACTGCACTTCAGCACAAATCGCTGAGCTCTCGACACTGAGAAGCAACGTCACTGCTGTGTGTGGGGATGATGCGCTGTCCACCACGACAACCGCCTATTGTGCCGACAGCTCGTGCCTTGCCTACCTCACCAGTATGATCTCCAGCGTCCCGTCCTGCGAAATAAGCAGCTACAATCTGCGTACAGTGCTCACCACCGCCATCAACTCGTGCAACGCTGCATCCGATGCCGTCCCCGCTTCAAAATCAGCCTCCCAGTCACTGCATCACTATCAGCTGTGGACTACAGCGCTGCTAGTGCTGCAAGTGGCCGTCCTCGTTGGCATCGTGCTGTAAAACACGTCGCATATACCACGGCCAGGACAAACGTGGGTGAATTCTTCACGGCACAACTTTTATAATCAGGTGTTCCTATCCGGTTCCAGTGGTGTGGCTTCTGAACCACTTCTTCCCCACAAAGAATATGTTGTTCTACTTTGTGCGACTATTTGTCCGTCCCACCATCTTGATTGTCGTGGTCTACGTGTGCTTCATTAGCCCGCCGGCAGGACGAGCCCGCTGACATTGCGGATCCATGGCGCGTACATCATCACGTTCTTAGCGCCATCAACTCGTCACAACCGGTAACAACCGGTACATTGCTCTGCCAACCATTGAGCCGGGTATCATTGACATCTGGCCTCGTCTCAACCGGTTTTTTTACAAAGGGTCCAACCCTCTTTTATACCCTGATTTACGATTTATTAAGAGTGAAAAGTGCTCCCTGTCTCAACCAAAATGTGGAAACTGGGTCCAGACTATTCTGGTGAGACGGGCCAATACCGACACAAAACCTTTTTAGGCAAATGGTACTTGTGCAATATGTGCAGGAGACTCAGCCAGCCCATAACGAAAGCAAGCGGCGAAACTTGGCCGAAACCCTTGGCATACATTTAGAAGGCATCTTCACGAACATACCTGCCTCGCCTCACAGTGGAGAAGCGCTTGCAGCGAGCGCACCATCGATTTAAAGCAATGATTACGGGATCAAAATCGCGGCGCTTGTGCAGGGTCTGCACACGGTCGTCTACGTCAACATCGCTCCTGATCGCTGATTGGCTGAGTGATTACGTCATGTACTTGTTTTAACGTTAAAACAAACTAGGGCATAGAGGGAGGTATAAAAGCAATCACCACTCAATCTCATAAAAGCATAAAAGCAATCACCACCAACTCATAATGGCCGAGCTGTACGCTGAAGTGGCGGAGGAGGAGCAGCGACTGGCGCGCGGGCCGTCGCAGCGCCAGTACTGGGACCGCAAGACGTTCTCGTCTTTTGCCGAGCAGCAGCGCGCCATGGCGCGCTCCAGTACGCTGTACATTGGCAACCTATCGTTCTTCACGTCCGAGGCGCAGATCTACGAGCTGTTCAGCCGTGTGGGCCACGTGAAGCGTGTCATTATGGGCCTGGACCGCTTCAAGAAGACCCCGTGCGGCTTCTGCTTCGTTGAGTACAGTACCCACTCGGAAGCTGAAGCTTGTGCCCAGTTCCTGAGTGAGACCAAGCTGGATAACCGTGTGGTTCGCTGTGAGATGGATGGAGGCTTCCGTGAGGGGCGTCAGTTCGGCCGAGGGCTGTCTGGAGGCCAAGTACGTGATGACAGACGCTCTAAGGACGACTACGACGCTGGAAGAGGCGGTTATGGACGCGGGGACGACGCAACGGCTGATGGACATCACTTCCGGCGTTCGGCTCATGTCAAGAGACCTAGAGACGACAGTGTGGCGGCGGATGAACCACCGGCGAGTCGTCAACGACGTCCTGACTCACCTAGTGAGGAGAATAAAGAGGAGGAGAACCCGAGATTCCGTCATCGGGAGGACGACGGGGACAGGGAGGAACCGATGGAAGAGCAACCGAATGAACAACCTGTCCAGGAGACGGAGGAGACGACGGAAGCGTAGAGAGGGGAAGATTGCGCTACAAAATTGGGCTGCTTTCTTTTCTTTGGTGGCTCGCAGTGTGCTGTCAGGAATCTCGATCGCAACGAATGGTTCTTTCATGTATTCGTGCAGATATTTAGTGCTGAAGACAGAATGCGCAAGAGCACACGTCTCCATTGAAAGTTGGTGTAAAGATTCGTAGCTCCTGAATCCTCTCCAATGCTATTCCTTTTTACAACGCAAAATCATTATCGCTGGTTTCTTTCGGAAGGAAGTCGCTTCACTGAAGGTTGGTTGGAAAGCATCGGCTTGCTTCGAGCAAGTTTCGCGAGCGTGTTATCAAGCACTTTGACTCAAGCTGTCACCAAGAAGAACCGAGCAGCCTAAAACTTGGTTCATATGGTCCTTCGAGCTTCAACGAGCTTTGTCAATTGCGGAAATCGAGCGAGCCAACCGCGAGAATGGGCTCCAGGCCCAGCGAAGAGCAGGGTATCCTCTATCGCACCAAAAGCTGTCGCTCCGAGCCCACGTACGGGCTGATCGAGTTTCTGAGCTGTCGTTAAAAAGCGATTTCAGAGAGCTTGGACTACACGGCAGCCTCGGTGATAAACCTCGAGCAACAAAGCGCAGGGATATCGAGTGTCGATTTCCCCGTGCCGTCAAGCAGCTTTTTGACATGCAAGCAAGCAAGCAAGGACCCCCGTGCTTTAACGACAGAAAAACGCGCGCGCAGACGTCATAAATGCACCACTTTTCTTCTTAGATGTCCCCCAGTGTTTTAGCTGCTTCGTCCTTGCCAGTTAACCCCCCAACGTCGTACGTATGGCAAATTGATCCATAGTACCTGATTAAGTACCTGATAAATGTAGTATATTAATATCCTAAGGAGAGTTACAAGACATCATGGTCTCTAGATGGAGACCGAAATTTTTGCTCCAATGGAAATGCACGTACTGGATCCAGAGTCAAGAAGTAAGACAGCGGTGGAAGCGGTGCAGTCGGTGGTGGCGGGACCACGCAGTGTAGTTTGCAGAAGATGTCGTGAATTAATGGTAGCGAGATTGAGTTATACTTGTAGGTTTCGCAGGTTCGCCTTGGGAAAGAAGTCACCATGGGCCACGCAAATCCAAATTGAGTCATCTTAGCATGTAGCATAGTCTCAGCCCTTGGAACGTCCTCGATAGCCAGTGCCATGCCGAACAAGAACTCTACTCCTCCTGCCGAAAAGAAATCGGTCCCGGTTCTATGGTCTTCAAATCTTTTGGCGATGTTTAAAGACCGGCCAGCTTTCATCACGAACGTCTCTTTTCCTACCACCACCTTTCCGTTGGTGTACGACTGGGTCGTACCGCATTTTACCGCATACAGTCCAGGTGTAGCCGCAGGCGAGTACAGTAAACCAGGCTTTTGTTCATATTCCGGGGGCTGGATATCAACAGGTTCATCGTTATCCCAGTCAAAGTAAACTTTCTTCACGCATTTTTTCATTTCGGAATCATCCAGAGCTCGTTCTAGGCTTAGATAGACAGCACCATTATGACCAGGATCTGTAGTTAATATGGAGTTGTGCCCATTCACAATCAGTCGTTCGGCGTTAAAGTGCTCTACCGCGTCTGCCAGCTTTCTTGTCTTTGTTTTCGGTATCTTTGACTGCAAGTCAGTCCAAGGTACGTACGGCATTCCGTCGTGGAAATGTACGCTTGGAAATGCCCTCTCGTAGTGTCTAAGTTGTTCATGAGGAACCATGGCAGGAAACACCCAGGTGCCGAAATCACGTTGAGAATTAGTGTAGTGCTCCATGGGTGATAAGTGAAAGTGACGCCACTTAGGCATGGGTGCACGTGGATGACAATGGCAGCCTACAGTACATGTTTTATAGGGGCGACTCCACGCTGCCTACTGGCACCTCTTCTCGTGCTACTGGCAACTCTACAAGTGTTCTGCGTCGTGAACAGTTGATGGTGTTGGCTTCTCGAGAGAACCGGAGGGTCATTCCTTCACACACGCCTGCACACTGTAGACCTGCACACTGGAGAAGCTGCACACGATCATCTGACGAGAAGCGGTGTACTCCCTCAACGCACTCAGCCATCTCGCCGACGTTGGTCGCCCACGTGAACTCCAGCTTGTCGCTCAGACCGATGGAGGGGCCACACTTGCCAGGCACTGAGCTGCAACCCGGTCCGACGCCGAACTCGTGGACAGTGATGGTGGACCTGCGCAAACGCTTCTTCGTCTTCTTTGACGCACTGCGTTGACGTTTCCTGCGTTGATCGGGTGAGGCGGGAGAAGTGGAAGCAACTACCGGTAGTAGTTGCTTCACTGTCAGTGGAGCACTTCGGAGACTGCTGGTTGATGAGGACATTGTCCTCGTTGTAGACGTCTACCGCATCCTTCGGTGCCATGGTGGATCTATCTGTAGGTGGCAGGAGAGCGTGCTGAAGTGGAGGAGGTGTGGGTTCTCGCTGTTCTTCGCTCGGTGGTCGGTACCGGCAGGTTCCTGAGTCACAAGCTCTAGCAATGGCTCCATGATCCTGTCGAAGTCATGCATGATACTGATCTTGACGTAGCGTTGTTGGATATTCGGCGAGATGCATCGGGAAAACTCCTTCGCCCAGCAGCAAGTCGAAGCCGAACTCGGCACGTCTTCCAGCATTCTTCACCTTCAAATCGGCGAGAATGCTCCCTTCATCTTCCTTCAGTACGCACTGGAAGAGCATTAGGATCGCACCTGACGAAGCCAGAACCACCTTCACAGGGACCATGCGGATCGGCACGAAGTGAACTGCCAACTCTCGCAGCAGTGCTATCTCGCGCGTGATTCTCTCGTTCTTGTGCCCCACCACGTTTCTTGGGGCGAGGTCGTCCGGGTGTGACGTGTAGAATAGTGTCACGTACATGATGTCCTGGTCGATCACGTACATGTCCTTCATCTGTGAAGCCTGTGCTGAGTCACTCGCTGCTGCTTCGCCAGTCAAAGCTTTAAGATTTTCCTCCGTGAAGCTCCCCACAGCGTCGTACAGGACACTGCAGCGGTGGAAATATCCGAAAGATGAGTCGTGCTTGCAAGGGATAATAGCCCTTGGTCACTGACACACTCGAGAGATTGTGGGCCAGCGTATATTCCAGCTTCGGAGAAACTGAATTGGGACAAATACGGCGATGACTTGGGCAATTGAGTGAGGAAATCGTTGTCGATCACGTCGAGATCGATTCGATGTTGAGGGTGGAGAAAATCCTTGAACGAACGCAGGAATGCCTCGCACCAAAAAGCAGAGACCAGATGAAGTGAAGTAGCATCACGAGAATTTCAGGATTAATCACAGATTTCACCGGAGCTGCAGCTTGGAGGGTCCACGCTCGAATCAACTGTTCAGCTCTTGTCATTAAACCAATGGTAGTCTCTAGTACGAGCTAGCGCTTACAGAAGCTCATTTTCTGCTGAGCAATGCGCTCGTAAAGTCAAACGAGAGATCGGTTAATCGGGACCTTTGTGTAGATCCAAAAGGCTCGAAGAAAGCGTAAATCAAACTCGCGTAGATCTACACATTGTTTGCAAAAGTTCTCCCAGACCTCCAGTGAGACTCTCCACTCTACATTTCAGAGGACAGCACCCCATTCATCGCTAACGTACGTGAGTTTCCAGCCGTCTAAAACTTCCGCATTTGGACAGAATCGAGTCACTGCATATTGGCTCGAAAGAGCTGAATATGCGGTATCACAAGCTGTCGGAGCCCTCCACAATCACCACGAACAAACCACCGTTCTAATGCTGCTGACAGGTGAATCACAAGAGCGTCATCGTCGATATTGTTCCTGTAAGCTCCAACATTCTTCGGTGCCCGCTTACTCCACCGCATCGACATCGGCAACACCACCACCTTCATCTTCAAGCAATACTGAGAAGCTGCTTCAAGTACTTTCTCGTCGTGTAAGATACGCCATCTTGGAGAGATCAAGTCGCTGTAAATTCGGACACGTACGAAGCACAGTCAGCCAATCCACAACCTCAGTCATCTCCGCACCAATACGTCGAGTATTATACCAGGCCGGCGATAGGTAGGGCGCTGCGTGAGGCCAACAAAGTCCGCGGACCGTCGATCATCGCGACTTGAGAGGCGGCTGTGGTCCATCGCAATAGACAGACACTATTGGTTTAGGGTCCACTAATAGGAGTTTGAGTCCACTAATAGGGAAGAGGGAGGTTGATTGACGATTTGGGAAATCCCAAAACGCCACAGCTCTCTCCACAATGCGCTTTCGGGGCCGAAGCTTGGTACGAGCATGTAAGACCATTTGATGCAGCTCGTGTCATATTGACAGGGCGACAGCGCGTGTGTACGGCGCACAAGCCAGGCATATGTGCTGCCAGGGGGAGCTTGGCGCCTGTCGCTTTGGGATTTCCCAAAGCGACAGGGGGTTCGTCTACACCCAGGGGGGATGGGCACGTATACTCAGGGAATGTATACCCAAGGGGATGGACTGGAAGTGTGGACCACACCACACCTCGAGCGTACTCCTTATCCAACCCTACCCTGAATTGTCTCAACCCCCTAATCCACGCGGGTTGTTGTCGGTAGCAGTATCTCCATCTACCGCACCCGACTGCAACGGATAGGACCCGTGGGCCGGCCTTTTCCATACAAAAAAACAAATGAAATCCTCCATACAAATATCAAATCAAGCCATGGCCTTTGCGTATCTTGACGGCTGAGGGAGCAAGCACGAGGAGCTCCACTTGCCACCTTGCAGCCCTTCTCTTCTCTTCTCGTTCGCTCACAATTGAATCTCCTCGCGTCCTCGCAAGCTAGAAAGAAACCTCTCCTCACTCACTCCTCACAATGGCCCGTACGTACCTCATCGGTGGCAACTGGAAGTGCAACGGCACGGTGCAGTCCGTCAAGGACCTGTGCGCTCTGCTCAACAAGGTGGAGATCACCTCGGACAAGGTGGAAGTGGTGGTGTCGCCCCCTGCCATCCACATTGACCTGGCCAAGTCTCTTCTGCAGAAGAAGGTCGCTGTCAGTGCTCAGAACGTGAGCTTGACCGGCACAGGCGCTTACACTGGTGAAATCGCGGCTGAGCAGCTCCTTGACTTCGGTCTCGAGTGGACTATCACTGGCCACTCGGAACGTCGCGCCTACTACGGCGAGACGGACGAGATCGTGGCCAAGAAGACCAAGCGTGCGCTTGACCTGGGCCTGAAGGTCATCTTCTGCATTGGCGAGTCGCTTGAGCAGCGTCAGGCCAACCAGACTCTGGAGGTTCTGATCCGTCAGACCAAGGCCCTCTCCGACATTGTGTCGGAAGCTGACTGGTCTCGCATCGTCATTGCTTACGAGCCTGTGTGGGCTATTGGCACGGGCGTCGTGGCTACCCCCGCCCAAGCTCAGGAGGCTCACAAGGATCTGCGTGCTTGGATCGCCGGTCAGGTGTCCCCCGAAGTCGCTGAGAACGTCCGTATCATCTACGGTGGCTCCGTCAAGGGCGACAACTGCGAGGAGCTCATTGCTCTGGCTGATGTTGATGGCTTCCTGGTTGGCGGCGCTGCCCTCAAGCCCGAGTTCGAGATGATCATCAAGAGCGCTCTGTAAATGCGGCACTGGGACTCTTGGTGAACTAGTAGTCTAGTCCCACCTTAAAGCTCTCTAGGAGCAGGAAGAACACCATCTTATTGCGTTAATACAAACAGAAACTCTACCCTTGGTTATGAAGCTGCAAGGGCTGCAAGAATTTACAGTAGTTGAAGACGAATTCCAGAACTCGAAGCCAATTTTTCAACAAGTTGTTTTGACAAAGAATAGAATGAGGAGAAGAAATATGGCGTTCTCCCAACCCAGCGTTACTGTTGCTAGTGTTGCACGCTCAACCTATTGTCATCATCACTTGTGTCCCCCTAGGCATCGACGCCTTACTCGTGCAACTCGGTCGAGAGAGTAGGAGGAAATCCGAGCGATTTAACTACCATGTTGAAGCGGATAGTGACCATTTGCACCTCCTCAAGTCCGACCTGGAGCTGTCTTGTCGACCAAAGACCAAACGCTTGACGCTCATTGACTATTGTTGCGGAGTTTTTTGTTGCAACCGCAGGAATACGGTGGGGGTATCTGCTCTAGATTTTTCGATCTTAGTGGCGTCACGTCCGTATCCAAGCTATCACCGAAGAAGCGGGGCTTCCGCATGGTTGGCTCAGCGCCGCGGATATCAGACGTCCATGGCCGTTTCCGCTATACGGAGTGTCCTCGTAACGCTACGCTGCACTGTGGATGGCCGATCTCTTTCGAGCTGGCAGCCCCTCATCTGTGAAGAGAGGGACTTGACCCGAGTCTGACTTGCTCCGACTTCCGACGGTCACTCTCTCCAGACCACACCACTGCGAATGAAAGCCCTCACTCTTGAATTTGCCACAGCGGCGTCAACACACTCTACCCAGTACCTCCTCCCCATTCTTCCTCACATGACTACGATCTCGGCAATTGATTGGGAACCACCGATCCAGGTTTGGATCGAGTCCATCAGCTTCGACATGGACGAAGAAATACTCGACAACTTCACTACCAGTCCAAGTACTATGGATGGTACCCCGGCAACCAAGACCCACAGCTTCATCTCCTGTCAACCTTCAACCGACAACGAGACCCGAACCGACATGAACGTGACACTCAATATCAAAGAAGTCAAAGCCGTCGAATCTCCCGTGAAACCCACACGCCCTACCACGCCAACTATCAGCCCCGTCAAGCGTAAACGTGCAGCTAAACCCAGTCAAAAGGACAATGTGGATCCGTCGACGGTTTTGGGTGCTAAGAAGCGTCGTAGGGACAAGCAACACGGCTACGAAAAGGCCTACCGTAGTCGAATGAAGAGTAAACTTTCCAGTGACAAGGCCGAGTGGATCCAATTGGAGACTCAAATCCGCAAACTCATGGCTAAACGCACCTCATTTGTAGTGCTTGGAGCACTGGATAAGGAAAAGTTGGAGACTAAACCGTCGACTGTCTCCATCCGACAACGATACCTGGAGCTCCTGCAGGAAGAAAGAGCTCTACGGGAGTCCGAAGCACTTGATAAGTGCATTTGGGCGAATCACCAAGCCATGATGTTCTGGGGCGGTGGAGTTGCGGGTCGAGACATTCGCGAGCAGTTGAATGGCCTCCCAACTGTCAGGGAGTGCCACCAGTTCGACTTTTCCTGGTAAATTAGCTGGATCGCGAGGGTCAGAACGAATGGCCTGCTCAGAGTATAGTATCATGCGTAACTTGAATGTTAATTGGAGTCTTCACGTGTGACGTGCTATAGCTTCCACAACTTCCTGCTGCTGACCAATTTTCTCGAGTCTGTACTGAAAAAGTTTTTAAACTTTAAACTCGTGCACATCATTTCTCCTTCCGCTTCAACCTGCCAAGCTGGATGCCCCAATCCATTTTCAACCACGGAGCCTCTGACGGAACGACAAAATCAATTGGGACATCGCGATGGCCGTGCAGCTCGTTAAACGTAGCAAGAAGCGGCTCAACGCGTTTGTCCCACCTCTCTTGAGTAATTGGAAACTCGAAACCTATCGACGCCAAACCATCAACGTTTCGAGCAACCTGGTCGAAGTGGATACTCTGAAGGCGAATGTTCGTCACAAGGTATCCGAGATCAAGTCCGTGCGATTTCTCAGGCCACGGTTTCGTACACGGCACTACAAACTTCTGTGGGACTTTGCAATGGCCTTCCACCAGTTTGAATGTCTGCAATGCCACGAGTATACGGCTGTTCCACTTCGCCTCATAAAAATCCCAGACAAAACCCAGTTTCTTCAACACATCAGCGTCACGAGTGCGTTGCTGTGAATAGCTGTTATGGCTTCGTACGTTCTGGACAACCTCGCCTAAACGCAATCCTGCTGCATCTTCTGGCCATGGAGAACAATTGGGCACTGTAAATTTTCGTGGGACTTCACAATTGCCGAACTCCTGTCGATAAACCACCAGCGACGGCACCACACGCGTGTTCCATTCTCGGTCGATGAGATCGAAGCAAAATTTTATCTGCGTCAACGCCTTCCTGTCCTTTTCAACCTGGGCCTTAAACGACCCCATATTGCGGATATTGCTGACTCTAACGCCGAGCCTGAACCCCCACAGCGACTCAGGCCACTCACTATCTCCAGGCTTAACTTGATATCTTATAGGCACATCTGAGTGTCCGTAGAGTTCATAGTAGCGGACCAACGCGGGCATGACAGAGTGGTCCCATTTGTACTGGTTGGGGTTGAAGGCGAAATCCATCTCTTGTAGATCTTGTATGGCAAAATTCGGCAAAGTTCCTTTTTTCCAATATTGACGCAACCTCCTCGCATGCTTGCCCAGAGGGTACCCCCAAGTCTCTTTAGGCCAATTCCCATCAGTTATAGGAACAGTGAAGGGAACTGGGATGATCAGGTGGTGATTCAGCTTGAGGAATGTCCGTAGTGCAGGGTTCACCGTCTTTTGCCACACAACGAGGTTATGGGGTTGAATTACTGAGGGTGCATGATACGGCGTTGGTTCCACCGAGGTGCTAAACTTTAGCCTAAAGCGACGGAAATCCTTGTAATGTAAAGGTCCATTCGCGAGAGCAGGCGCGAGCTGTAGAGATCGCACGCGTAGATGGCATCGCGCAGCCACAAGCCTCAGCATTGTTGATTGGGAAGCGTGAGGTAGAGTATACACTTTTGTGTCTAAATGCGGTAGAGTATACATTCTATACACACCAAAACAAAAGAGTTTAACACAAAAATAAATGCAACGATAAAAAGCATTTGAAAGCAAAAAGTCGGTAAGTCTTACACTGAAATGGCTAATGTAAGATCGTCTGCATACATTGCTCAGTGCTTTGAATCCTTAGTCTTATAGAGCGCCAGTGAGGACAAATGCCGCCATAGCGAGAGCAGTGGTTGAAATGGCGACATTGATCGACGAAGCCGACGATGATCCCCCAGCCGAAGGTGCAGCCGTGATCTCGTTCTCCTGGTCACTAGTAGTTGAACCCGTCGACGACGAGGAAACAGTTGCCGAGGAATCGCTCGACGAAGAGCTTGATCGCAGGTGCGAACTAGATGAGGACGCAGAGCCCTTGGCAACGTCGGACGTGCCAGTCTTACAGACGTCAATTGCAGATTGAAGTCCTGCACGGATGTTGACTCCATCACTGGTGCAGTCCGGAAGGAGATTGAGCAAGTTGGTCATGTAGTCGAGGCAGTCCGAGGCATCGCAATAGGTTTTGGTCTTCGTTAAGTCCGGACACTTGGCAGCGCCCTCATTCATGGCAGCATCCGAGTAGGTACTGGAGATCGTGGTGAGATCGTCCGCAGTGCAGTCGGCTGCGAAAGTAACGGTCGAACTCGAGAGTGCGATAATCACAAGCAGGGGCAAAGCTGAAGTCTTCATCTTGGGGTTGTTTTTGAGACGGAGGCAGTGGATTGAATAGTGAGGGTGGTTGACTGGCAGACTTGAACAAGTTGAAGTGCTCTAAAATCTAGATGCGACTCAAATCCATAGAAATCTCTAAATCCTGGAAAAGGGGTTGTGTAAATGTTTCTTAGAATTGAAAGAGCATGTAGCGCTCTATTCACTTGGTAAGCTTAGCGCTTGAGGTGGTTGATGTAGCGAAGCGAGACCAAGGCCAAAATACGGAAAACCACGATCAGTACGATCATGATCAACGCGTTTCTCCAGATATCGCTGTGCTTCATGTCGAACGTCTCCTCGACGTAATTCTTCAGTGTCATCTCTCCGATCGTGGGGGGGGCGTTCTGCAGCGTTTGGCAACTGATTCCGCTTGTGTTGCCTTCCGAACAGTCAGCGAATACCAACGACACCAGCATCGCAATGGTGTACGTCGGTGGGGAGATCCAGTGGACCCACATGTAACCCGTCGGGATGCTGCCCGTAGGCGGGTTAAAGCCAGCAAACAGCATGAAAATACCGCTGAACAGAGCACCAAGGGTAGATGCCACTGCGACGCTGGGCAATGCGAAGACCATGAGCTGACCGAAGTACACGAACAACAGCGCGTTCATCGCCACCACCAACCAGTAGTAGAAGAACGTGATGTAACCGGTGAAGCCGACACTCGGGTAGAAGATGATGCAGAAGAGCAGACTCGACAGGAAGATGTATGGGATCTCCACCAACGTACCCGCAACGAAGTACCACAGCGCGTTGTACGTCTCCGAAGCGCGTTCACGGTAGAAAGCAGTGCGTTCGTCCGCAGCCACGGGCATGACGCTGTTAAAGCTGATCAGTCCGAGGAAAATAGTACTGACGAAGATCAAACCCACGCCAGAGTTTGCGCCCGTGTATGTCGAGTAGTCAGTGCCCTGGTAGATCACGCCGAAGACGCAGCCGAGCAAGACACTGATGAAGAGACGAGTGAGGTTGTACGTCGGCGTACGCCAGTACATACGGAAGAAGCGGAGACACAGCAACTGGAACTGTACGCGCGGGTTGGATGCACGCTTTGTCTCGAACTTCAGCTCCGGTAGGTGGGATGATGGGTGAAGGACGCCATCCTGGTCCAGATCCTCCTCCATTAAGACCTTTTGATCGCTCACTAAGAAGCGCTCAGCAAAGTCCAGTGGTTGGGCACCAGCATCAGCATGGCCACCACCCACTCCAGCTCCGATACACTCGAGCATCCAGGTCGCAGGGTTGTATCCAGGGGTGATCGGCTTCACGTCCGGGTACGACTCGAAGTACTTGATCAAGTGCTTAGAGTCCTTGCCCAGTTCACCAAAGAAGACCATGCGACCACCACGACGGAGCAACAGCAGGGAGTCAAACAAGTTGAAGACCTCCGTGCTCGGCTGGTGGATCGTACACACAATAGTGCGGCCAGAGTCGGCGATCTTGCGCACGCCGTTCATGATAAGCTTGGCAGAACGAGCGTCCAGACCACTGGTAGGTTCGTCCATGAAGATGATACTGGGCTGAGCGGCCAGCTCCACGCCGATGGTCACGCGCTTCATCTGCTCCGTGGACGATCCGCGGATGATCTTGTCGGCGATCGGTCCCAGTTCCAGCAGTTCAATGCACTCGTCGACGGACTCCATCTTCTGTGCAGTGGGGATACTGGCATCCTGACGCAACATGGCCGAGAAGACGAGAGCTTCACGAACGGTGGCCGAGTCGGAGTGGATGTCCATTTGCTCGCAGTAGCCCGTGCATCGACGAATGGCGAGGTCGTTGGCGGCATGTCCGTTGAGCAGGATCTTACCCTGAATCTTGCCTCCGGTTTTGCGTCCGGCGATGACATCCATGAGTGTGGTCTTACCAGCACCTGAGGATCCCATTAGTGCAGTCATCGTACCAGGCAGAGCAAAGCCGGAGACTCCCTTAAGCAGGTCGATTTCCTCATCCTTCTTACCACCAGGCATCGGGACGGAGTACCAAAGGTTTTCAAAGGCTAATGTGATCGGGAGCGAGATACCACGGCCACTAGGCTCAACTGGGACGCTGATAGTTGGGACACCACCACCCATGACTTCATTGACATCCTGGATTTCAATCACCTTCTCGTGCTCTTTGGCTTCCTTCGGTGTCGATGGCATCTCCGAGTAATTCGTCTGATCCTCTTCAGCGTCGTCGACGACTACCGCAACATTCTCGGGACTTTCGAAGCGTTTGTACTCCAACACGAGGTACGAGACAAAGACGAACGTGAAGTAACCAGCGAAGAGGAAGATCCACCCGTACCAGATCCATATCGACTCGGTCGGAAGATTGAAGACCCCAAGACTGTACTCCCCGATAGTCTCACTGTATGTGGCGCAGTAGTCGACCCCTTCGTACACACAAACGTCGAACTTCGGGGCCAGGTACTGGTTAATACTCAACGCTCGAATGCACCAGGCAAGCGGGTCGATCCAGAAGACCCAGATCAAATAGTCTGGGATATTATCCTTGGTGATCAAGAAACCTCCGAACAGCATGAAGAAGAGCACGGACACCATCATGACGGGCTGAGCGACCGTCAAGTTCGGAGATACCGACGACAGGAAGAAGAAGTAACTGGTGAACCACATCTGACACAGGAATAGCGTGACAAGGAACACGATGAAGCGGTCCGCAAGCGCGATGTAGCCTCCCATCCAGTACGTGATAGCTCCGAACACCACCGTCTCCACTACAGCCATGGGGATTTGAGAGAGCGACATGGCAAGAACATACGCGCTTGACCGGAAGAAGTTGGCACCTCGTTGCTTGTAGAAGACCGAACGCGCCTCAATGAACGTCGGTACTTGAGAAGCTTGAGACAGCGACAGGAACATTGCACACGAGAACAACAGACCGAGGATCAACTGGCTGTTGGCGTCGTCCATCTGATAGAATGTCGATCCGTAGAGTAATCCCATGACGATATTCATCACCGCTCGTCCCATGAGGTAGGTCGTGTCACGTGAAGTGAGCATCATTTGACGACGTAGCAGCATGACCATATCCTCCAAGAACGAAAGGCGGAATGGCTTAACATCGGGGACAATAAGCGGCTCCTTCACGGGCGAATCCATTCGCTTTAACGTCTTCTGGAAGATGTCCGAGTCCCGGAATCGATCCGCAAACTCTGCAGACAGATACGGCACGTTGTTTCCGTCGACATACGTGCTCTGTTTGTTCGTTCCCAAGTCCAACAGGAAGTCAGCCACGTCCTTACGAGGCGGACAATGGAAACCCATTTGCTCGAAGTAGGGCACAGCGTCCTCCCGTTTGCCGTGGAACATGATGCTGCCTTCATTCAGTAGCAGAACGTCATCAAACAGCTCGAAGACTTCAGGAGATGGCTGTAGCAGGGAGATAACGACAGTAGCGTTGAAGTTACGAGCTGCACTCTTGAGCGAGCGGCAGATGTCGTAAGTGGCGGCACTGTCGAGACCCGTACTGATCTCATCCAGAAGCTGAAGACGTTTTCTACCCACGATCATTTCGCCAGTGGTAACACGCTTCCTCTCACCACCAGACACACCACGCAGCATAGCATTGCCCACAACTGTGTCCTTACAGTTGTCGAGACCGAGTTTCTTTACCATGAGGTCAGAAGCGAACGTGTGGTGGGCCGTTACGACCTTCAGCGCGTGCTCGTGCTGCTCGGGTGTGCAGTTCTTAAGTGCTTCAACTACCCAAGGCTCTAACCCTTTGCCTGCGCAGCAACGGTGAGCGAACTCGAACGTTTCTTGGACGGTCATGCGCGGGTAGTGTTCGTCGATCTGATTGACGTACGCTACGTCACGTGGGAGCATGTCTAGCATCAACGACCGCTCTTTGCCATTGTACTCGATATCTCCACTCAGCGTAATGTTCTTGTCCATGTGGAAGCGGTTGGCCAACACTTTCATTAGCGAAGACTTTCCAGAACCAGGTTGACCCAGTACAAGTGTGATCCGTCCAGGCTTGAACGTGCCGGTAACGCCACGCAAGATCTTCTTCTCGACTGTGAACTGCTTGGAACCGAAGATACCGCCCACTCCTTGCTGCACTTGTGTCCACAACGTCGGGACTTCAAGACTTCCGCTCTTGAGTTGCGGTACTTCAGCTGATAGCTCGACATTACGGAAACGCACCTCGAGACCGGGGATCGGATGCCCCAAAGCGTTCTCAATCACGGTTGACAGTGTGGTGTTCATAGTGAAGACGTCGTCGGCCATCAAAGCGTCAGCACTCGTAAGGTCGTCCTTTGTGAGCTCCCGAGGCTCCGGGAACATGCTGTTCGTACGGGGCAACACGTCATGATCATCGAACGAGCTGTTGGAGCTCACACGTCGAGAACTGAAGCGTGGAAGACGGTACGTCGACACTTTGGGCGCTAGGAGCTTCTCCGGGACGACATCCCCGACGCTTTGGTTGTCGTCGGCATCACTGTTGGGTTTCGCATTGGTAGTCACGCCTGACTCAGCGGGAAGTACCGGTGAGCGATCGTCACCCTCCTCCATTGTCGTCGTGGAATCCGAGTCGAATTGGCAAGTGAGAGAAGACGGCTAGGACCTCGGAAGATTTGACCGTGCCGCAGCTCCATTCAAGCGCAGAAGCAGTGCCGGGTCCATTGCACCGGTGGCACGTCAACAAGTCTCGCTATGTCGCCGTTGGCACCGCATACAAAAGCACTCTCAAAGCCCAGTTTTTCAGGGTACATAATCAACGAGGCCAGCGATCTCCAGAGATTGGCGTCGCGAGTCTTTGCAGATGAGTCTTTGGCAGTTCCGCCAATTTGGTCCAGATGGACTGGCGCAGAGGGAACTGAGCGACGGTGTGTACGTGGAATGACACAGACTGTACATGCAGGTCTGTATGTCGCCGAAATGGTCATCATTGTCTTACTCGCACTCAACAGTACATAACGACAGTTGAACGGTGAGGGCATGCAGAGGTTAGAGTGGTTGTCGAGTTCCCAATAGGTGACGTACATACTTCACACTTTGGAGCAGGTTTCTTCTTCTTTCGGTCACGCTTTTTCTTCACTTTCGTTCGAACGTCCACTGCGCCAGACTGCTCTGGTGCATAAGTCCCAAGACCCGCCCAGACGCTTGGACATCTCCACTCAACATGTACGCAGTGAGGTCCAAACGGTCAAAGTTTGGCGACTGAAGCTGCACAGTGCACCTAACGCCCTGTTGCGTTTTGCCAAGAATTAACGAACAGTGAGCTGTTTATTAGCCGCAGAAACTGCTTCTGCAATTTTCCAGGAGCGTAGATATGCCAACACTTTTGAGTTTTCATGTTGCTCATTCATGGTCCTACTTGTTTCCCCCCACTAGATGAACTCCAGTGTTGCTGACATCATACAACGCCGAACGGTCTCCTTAGCATAATGGTAGATTTTCAATAGCAGCACTCTTCAAGTTCGCAGCATGTGCATGATAGGGCAATGAATTGGCACTACGAACCACAGCTCGACGCGTATCGGGTGCAAATATGCTGTGCGTTAGGCACAGCAACCTTTTGATTCCAAAAAACATTTACACAACCCCTTTTCCAGGATTTAGAGATTTCTATGGATTTGAGTTGTGCATCTAGATTTTAGAGCACTTCAACTTGTTCAAGTCTGCCAGTCAACCACCCTCACTATTCAATTCACTGCCTCCGTCTCAAAAACAACCCCAAGATGAAGACTTCAGCTTTGCCCCTGCTTGTGATTATCGCACTCTCGAGTTCGACCGTTACTTTCGCAGCCGACTGCACTGCGGACGATCTCACCACGATCTCCAGTACCTACTCGGATGCTGCCATGAATGAGGGCGCTGCCAAGTGTCCGGACTTAACGAAGACCAAAACCTATTGCGATGCCTCGGACTGCCTCGACTACATGACCAACTTGCTCAATCTCCTTCCGGACTGCACCAGTGATGGAGTCAACATCCGTGCAGGACTTCAATCTGCAATTGACGTCTGTAAGACTGGCACGTCCGACGTTGCCAAGGGCTCTGCGTCCTCATCTAGTTCGCACCTGCGATCAAGCTCTTCGTCGAGCGATTCCTCGGCAACTGTTTCCTCGTCGTCGACGGGTTCAACTACTAGTGACCAGGAGAACGAGATCACGGCTGCACCTTCGGCTGGGGGATCATCGTCGGCTTCGTCGATCAATGTCGCCATTTCAACCACTGCTCTCGCTATGGCGGCATTTGTCCTCACTGGCGCTCTATAAGACTAAGGATTCAAAGCACTGAGCAATGTATGCAGACGATCTTACATTAGCCATTTCAGTGTAAGACTTACCGACTTTTTGCTTTCAAATGCTTTTTATCGTTGCATTTATTTTTGTGTTAAACTCTTTTGTTTTGGTGTGTATAGAATGTATACTCTACCGCATTTAGACACAAAAGTGTATACTCTACCTCACGCTTCCCAATCAACAATGCTGAGGCTTGTGGCTGCGCGATGCCATCTACGCGTGCGATCTCTACAGCTCGCGCCTGCTCTCGCGAATGGACCTTTACATTACAAGGATTTCCGTCGCTTTAGGCTAAAGTTTAGCACCTCGGTGGAACCAACGCCGTATCATGCACCCTCAGTAATTCAACCCCATAACCTCGTTGTGTGGCAAAAGACGGTGAACCCTGCACTACGGACATTCCTCAAGCTGAATCACCACCTGATCATCCCAGTTCCCTTCACTGTTCCTATAACTGATGGGAATTGGCCTAAAGAGACTTGGGGGTACCCTCTGGGCAAGCATGCGAGGAGGTTGCGTCAATATTGGAAAAAAGGAACTTTGCCGAATTTTGCCATACAAGATCTACAAGAGATGGATTTCGCCTTCAACCCCAACCAGTACAAATGGGACCACTCTGTCATGCCCGCGTTGGTCCGCTACTATGAACTCTACGGACACTCAGATGTGCCTATAAGATATCAAGTTAAGCCTGGAGATAGTGAGTGGCCTGAGTCGCTGTGGGGGTTCAGGCTCGGCGTTAGAGTCAGCAATATCCGCAATATGGGGTCGTTTAAGGCCCAGGTTGAAAAGGACAGGAAGGCGTTGACGCAGATAAAATTTTGCTTCGATCTCATCGACCGAGAATGGAACACGCGTGTGGTGCCGTCGCTGGTGGTTTATCGACAGGAGTTCGGCAATTGTGAAGTCCCACGAAAATTTACAGTGCCCAATTGTTCTCCATGGCCAGAAGATGCAGCAGGATTGCGTTTAGGCGAGGTTGTCCAGAACGTACGAAGCCATAACAGCTATTCACAGCAACGCACTCGTGACGCTGATGTGTTGAAGAAACTGGGTTTTGTCTGGGATTTTTATGAGGCGAAGTGGAACAGCCGTATACTCGTGGCATTGCAGACATTCAAACTGGTGGAAGGCCATTGCAAAGTCCCACAGAAGTTTGTAGTGCCGTGTACGAAACCGTGGCCTGAGAAATCGCACGGACTTGATCTCGGATACCTTGTGACGAACATTCGCCTTCAGAGTATCCACTTCGACCAGGTTGCTCGAAACGTTGATGGTTTGGCGTCGATAGGTTTCGAGTTTCCAATTACTCAAGAGAGGTGGGACAAACGCGTTGAGCCGCTTCTTGCTACGTTTAACGAGCTGCACGGCCATCGCGATGTCCCAATTGATTTTGTCGTTCCGTCAGAGGCTCCGTGGTTGAAAATGGATTGGGGCATCCAGCTTGGCAGGTTGAAGCGGAAGGAGAAATGATGTGCACGAGTTTAAAGTTTAAAAACTTTTTCAGTACAGACTCGAGAAAATTGGTCAGCAGCAGGAAGTTGTGGAAGCTATAGCACGTCACACGTGAAGACTCCAATTAACATTCAAGTTACGTATGATATTATACTCTGAACAAGCAATCCTTTCTGACCCTCGCAGTCCAGCTAATTTGCAACTGCTCGCGAATGTCTTGACCTGCAACTTCACCGCCACAGAGCATTATGCCCCCACCACGTTACGTACACATAATGAACACCTACTACATCTAACCTCTTCATGCCATAGAAGTTCTAGGACCTGATGCCCGAGAGAGGCGCCGTCGAGACTCGTCTCACGACGGAGGAGCAAGCTCCGCTGGCACCGTTTGAGCAGGTCGGAGATAGCCTTCCACTCAGCCAAGGAGGGTTTCGCATAAGGAGATTGAAGAGCGCTGCGAGCGCAATCTTTTGGAGTTCTTGGAGGAGGGAGACGAGCTAGCAGACGAAGACCTACAGGAAACCCTGCAAGTCTGTGAAGACCTAATGGAAGACGAGATCGTCACGTTCGTCATGAACTGGTTCCAGTTCGAGCGATCTACTTCAAGAAAGCTACTGCTCGGGCACGGAGAGAAGGAGTTGCAGGACTGCATGGGTGAGGTTCCGGCTGATGCGGCGCACGTTAACTGGACATGTATCCCTTCGGACACGACTAAGCTCGGTGTCAAGATCCCTCCGCATCCGTGTGAATTCCTCTCCGAAGTGTTCATTTCGCCGATGAAACTGAGCACGCACACGACTGATCTCGTCGCGGCTGTCCTGACGAAGTCTACTGCATCGCGTTTGGGTATTCTGCTCTCGAAGAACTCTGCGTTGGCAACCTCTGCTATAGCCGCATTACGCCCGATCTCAAGCGCGCGCATGAAGTCCTGGAGCGCGCCCGCTATCCTGTTACCCGTTTCATCCATGCGTACGAGCTCGAACTGCTCAGCAAAGGCGTTAGCACCCTCTAGCTGTCCGGGACCCGGCAGCTCTTCACCCTGATGCCAGGCATCTAGCGGCCAGTCATCCCGCATCCAGTCACCCAGTTGCTCTTCATTCATCTCGTCATCCAATGCGTGCCATCGTAGGCGCAATCCCAGCCTCTCTAGGTAGTTCCGCAACGCATGCTCCACCCGTAGTAGCATGAACGTGGGGATAGCCGCTTCAAACAAGGGATCCATTTCGCTTGCGACTGGGAAGTTGTTGAGTTCAGCTTGACCGACGATCTGGTTGAACCGATCGATAGCAGGCTGCGCTGTGCAGCCATACTTCCCACAAATATCCCCTCGAAGTCCTCTGGTTGGTGAGTTGCCGCTATAAGCGTATCAAGTACAGCATCACGCTTCGAGTCAGCGCATTGTGAGGTTTGAATCTGCGTTGACGAGGTCGGGGTCTTAGGAAGGCATGTGCTCTGACGAAGACAACAGTGTTGCGTGCTTGCAGGTGTTCGCGAGGGTCCATGCCAGGATCCATGCTTGAGTTCCGATATAGCACGAGTTCTGTTCGTTGTAGCGCCAGTTTGATTGTGAGGAGTTAGCACTTCATCATGTCATGAAGCATGAGCATGCTCATGCACCATCGTCCTGTACACGATCGATCGGCGCACATCAGAACTTTCGCCATGGGCCAATCCCCTTCCAACGCTAACGGGACGCGCACCTTGACGCATGCAACACCCACGTTGTTCCCATTACCATCCGATGAATCCGACCTACTGGATGCTGTGCTTGATCGTCAGTCAGTCCACTCACTTCGTCGAAAGATACGATTCGGCATCATCACCAACTGCGGTACCAGTCAAAGCCTGTCACTTTCAGATTTACCACCTCAGCCACACCCCAATGGCGGATCTCCAAGACACCACGAAAAGCGACCATGACGTCGTTCCGGACAAACTTTTGACCCCCAAAGTGTCCACTTACCGTCTCCCTCGCTTCAGCTCTCGACGTCTCACACCCCAAAGCTCCTTAGGCTCGTACAACCAGTTACCACGCACACAGAGCATGTTCCCGGAGCCCCGACAGCTCACGAACGACGATCTCACCAGTGCCGACGCGTTCATGGCTGACGACGTTTTCACTATGAACTCGACACTGTCCACCGTCATTGAGAACGCTCTGGGTCGACCCATTCCCGGTCTCGAAATCCGTTTCCGAGATTTGCAGCTTTCAGCTGAAGTCCCGTTGCTGAAACCCGGTAGTTTGGAAGTACCGACGCTCTGGTCGCAATTACAATTAGGTTTGAGCAGCATCTTCAGCTCTAAAGCTAAGAAACTCACAGTGGACAAGAAGATCCTGCGTGGAATCACTGGGATCTTCCGTCCAGGTCGGATCACGCTCGTTCTGGGCCAACCTGGTTCGGGGAAGTCTTCGTTCATGAAAGTACTGGCCGACCGGTTCCACATGGACAAGAACATTTCGCTGAGTGGGGACGTGACGTACAACGGCAAAGACCGAGCTCAAATACTGGATACGCTGCATCAGGACGTAGCGTACGTGAATCAGATCGATGAGCATTATCCACGTTTAACAGTGCAGGAAACCTTCGAGTTCGCTCACCAATGCTGCGCTGGTAAAGAACTGGAGCCTTGGGTGGTCGAAGCGCTTAAGAACAGCATACCAGAGCAAGAAGAGCTTGCTGTGAAAGTAATGACGGCACACCACAAATTCACGCCGGACTTGATGGTGAAGAAGTTGGGGCTGGATAACTGTAAAGACACAATTGTAGGCGACGCAATGCTTCGAGGAGTGTCTGGAGGGGAGAGGAAGCGCGTCACTACGGGTGAAATGCTTGTTAGTAAGAAACGACTGCAGTTGTTGGACGAGATCAGTACGGGTCTCGACAGCGCTGCTACTTACGACATCTGCAAGTCCCTCAAGAGCGCGGCGCGAAACTTCAACGTTACCGTCGTGGTTTCACTGCTACAACCGTCTCCTGAGGTCTTTGAGCTGTTTGACGACGTGTTTCTGATGCACGGCGGTAGCGTCATGTTCCATGGGAAGTGCGAGGACGTGGTGCCGTATTTCGAGCGGATGGGCTTCAACTGTCCACCTCGCAAGGACGTGGCCGATTTCTTGTTAGATCTCGGCACGAACAAGCAAGACGCGTACGTTGTAGGCGGTCCAGGGAGTGTTCCAACTCAATCAGCTGAATTTGCCGAGCGATTTCGTGAATCGACCACCTTTCAGAGCACGCTGAAGCGCCTGGACTCGCCAGTCAAAGACCAACTCGATATCCGCGACGCCCAGCCGTTCCGTTTGACTTTAGTCGAGGAAGTCGCCACGCTGTTGCATCGTGAACTGAAGCTGAAATCCCGTGACACGGCGTATCTCGTGGGCCGCGCCGTCATGGTTATCGTGATGGGTTTACTGTACGGCTCGACGTTTTGGCAGATGGATGACGCGAACAGTCAATTGGTCCTGGGTCTGTTGTTCTCGTGCGCGCTGTTCGTCGCATTGAGTCAATCGTCCCAAGTCCCGACGTTCATGGAGGCTCGTTCGGTCTTCTACAAGCAGCGAGGGGCCAACTTCTTCCGTTCCAGTTCGTATGTGCTGGCCATTTCGCTTTCTCAAATCCCGATGGCCATATTGGAGACGGTCGTGTTCGGGTCAATCACGTACTGGATGGGTGGGTATGTCGATGCTGTCGACCGCTTCGTCGTCTTTGTAGTCACGCTCTTCCTGTGTCAGACTTGGTACACGAGTTTCTTCTTCTTCCTGTCGTCGGTATCCCCGAATTTGACCATGGCTCAGCCGTTCATGATGGTTTGCGTGCTCTTTTCGATGCTGTTCGGTGGTTTCTTGATTGCGAAGGAGGGCATTCCGGACTACCTCATCTGGATCTACTGGATGGATCCACTCGCGTGGGGTATTCGCGCATTGAGTGTGAACGAGTATCTGGCGCCGAAGTTCGACGTGTGCGTGTATCAAAGCATTGATTACTGCGAGAAGTTCAACCAAACGGTCGGTGAATACAGTTTGGGCGTCTTCAATCTGCCAACGGAGTCGATGTGGGTCTGGTACGGGTGGATTTACTTAATCGCAGGCTACTTCGCGTTGATTTTCACGTCGTATATGGTACTGGAGTACAAACGCTTCGAGAGTCCTGAGAACGTCGCGATGGTTGCTGATGGAGAGGATCAGACTGTTTACTCGGAAATGCCAAGCACGCCGAAGGTATCGAAGGAGGACGATCGGGTCATTGAGATTCACAACGTCGACGATATTATGGGTGGAGTCCCAACTATCAGCATTCCCGTCCAACCCACTGGCCGCGGCATTGCTATCCCAGTGACTCTCGCGTTCCATGATCTCTGGTATTCCGTTCCGCTACCTGGTGCCACCAACGATGAACAAATTGACCTGCTCAAGGGAGTCTCCGGCTTTGCTCTGCCTGGTACGATGACTGCACTAATGGGATCCTCAGGTGCTGGTAAGACCACACTCATGGATGTCATCGCCGGACGCAAAACCGGAGGCAAGATTCAGGGTAAGATCCTGCTCAACGGACATGCCGCCAACGACCTCGCCATTCGTCGATGCACGGGCTACTGCGAGCAAATGGACATCCACTCCGACTCGGCCACCGTTCGCGAAGCTCTCGTCTTCTCGGCCATGTTGCGTCAGGATGCCAGTATCCCCACTGCACAGAAGATGGAGTCCGTCGACGAGTGCATTGAACTGCTGGAACTGGGACCGATCGCCGACAAGATCATCCGCGGATCGTCCACGGAGCAGATGAAGCGCGTGACCATCGGCGTGGAGCTGGCCGCTCAGCCCAGTATCATCTTCATGGACGAACCTACCAGTGGTCTGGACGCTCGTTCAGCCAAGCTTATCATGAACGGCGTGCGCAAGATCGCCGACTCTGGCCGCACTATTGTGTGTACGATCCACCAGCCGAGCACGGAGGTCTTCAACTTGTTCGACTCACTGCTGTTGCTCCGTCGTGGTGGCCGCATGGTCTTCTTTGGTGAACTGGGCGAGGACTCCAAGAACCTGATCAACTACTTCGAGTCGTTCGAGGATGTGACTCCCATCAAGACTTGCTACAATCCAGCGACTTGGATGCTCGAGTGTATCGGAGCTGGAGTGGGTGGTGGCCATGCTGATGCTGGTGCCCAACCACTGGACTTTGCTGAGCGCTTCTTAGCTAGTGACCAGAGACTGTTGATGGAGGAAGATCTGGAGCAAGAAGGCATCCTCTTGCCGTCTCCACACTTGCCGGAGCTCAAATTCGACCGGAAACGAGCGTCGAATCCGTACTCGCAGTTCGAACTGCTATGTCTTCGCTTCTTCCGGATGTACTGGCGCACACCGACATACAACCTCACTCGCCTGTTTATCAGTGTCGTCCTAGCGTCCGTCTTCGCCATCATCTACCAAGGAACCGACTACACAACATACAGTGGTGCGAATACCGGTGTGGGTTTGATCTTCGTCAGCACCGTCTTCTTCGGTATCATCAGCTTCAACAGCGTTATGCCCGTAGTTGCCGATGAACGCACTGCGTTCTACCGTGAACGCGCTTCAGAAACGTACAACGCGCTCTGGTATTTCATCGCTGGAACTTTAGCTGAAATCCCGTACGTGTTCCTGTCGTGCCTGCTCTTCTGCATCATCTTCTTCCCGAGTGTCGGATTCACCGGTTACAGCACGTTCTTCTACTACTGGTTGGTGTTGTCGCTCAATACGTTGGTGTTTGTATATCTTGGCCAATTGCTGGTGTATGCCCTACCGAGTGTGGCGGTGGCGACGACACTTGGAGCACTTCTCAGCTCCATCTTCATCCTTTTCGGAGGCTTCAACCCGCCTGCGGGGACTATCCCGACGGGGTACAAGTGGGTGCACTGGATCTCGCCCACGACGTACACCGTGGCGGTGTTGGTGGCGTTGATCTTTGCCGATTGCTCGGGAGATGCGAGTGGCGGTGGGGATAGCTGTGAGTTGGTAAGGAATGCCCCGCCGACTATCGGCCAAGTGACAGTGAAGACGTACGTGGAGAACAGCTTCGACATGAAGCACGAGGATATTGTGAGGAATGTTGGGGTGCTGGTCGCGCTGATGGTGGCGTTCCGCGGCTTGGCGCTGGTGGCGCTGAGATACATTAACCACTTGAAGCGTTAGGTATCCCGGACGGATTTATGTGGGATCCTGATCACCCTGATCGTTGCATTTGCGTAGGATACGTCTGGTACATGTCGTGAGGAAGGTTGCCGGTGGCTAAGTCGTAGGTACACATGTACAACTTGGTGCTTTCGCCTTTGTCATCCCGTCTCAACTCAGGGTGGTGTAAACTGTAAAACGACGAAACAAAGCAGTATCCATTGGCCGCGGTGACAGTATTCGGTCAAGCCCACGACGCGCGGCGTCTGCGAAAGCTCGAGCTTATGTAAGAAGCCATCGCCAATTGATTTTCGCGCGATTTCAGGGGGTTTACTCTCACCTGGAAAGCTTCTTATCGCTTGCCATAATCTCCCATGCGACTCACGATTACTGCCCCTTTTGCGATAATGCAGCACTGCCATAATCGACCAGGCATACAACGTATGTAGACCAGACAAGTGATTTATATCGCTGGATTCTCCATTGTCGCTGCTCAGGTCGCCACCACCAAGGTTGATGCCAAAACAAATATTGCAGAAGTTTTAACATGGCCACAATTCTGTCAGCGGATGAACAGCTCTCCGCTTGGCAGGTACGTCGCGTGGAGATCACCTTTAAACATTTCAGCTCAAGTACATGCAAGGTGACTTTACCTACACGAATTACCGCACTTTTGAGTCGGCCCCGTCTAATGTGCAATTTGGCACAATCAAGATAGGCGTGCATGTCGGCGGCTGCAACACGGTGCAGAGTCGACAGCGCCAATTTGACGCTGGATGCCGCGTTTGGACAGTCTCGCTCGCCCTCTATGTCGGCGACTTACGGCCGTGCAGAGGTGTACTTTTGACCTAAAAGCTTGAGGTTGGAGCAGAACATCAAGGCGGTCGTTATCGCACGCAGCAAAACAGCGTGATACCGCATATGTGCATGCACCTTGATAACTTAGCTTTCCTATCAGAATCAGAGATCCGAATGTCGGGGACAGTTTCCAGCCTTTATCGATCGAGGGTTGCAAGTACATTTGCAATAGCTTGCCAAGCCGCAGCGGCTGTTGCGTACAAACGCTGAATCACATAGCTTTTGCGTGGGAGTCATGTTAGCTCGCGCCGTAATCTCGAGCGGTTGACGCGAATAGACATGAGGCACATCCAAGCGGAAAGCATTGTGTCTTGCCATGTGGAACCTGCCGAAGTATCACCGAGAGTTACTTTCAGCCCGGTGACAATAAACTCCTCATTCTCAAATTCTCCCCCAGCCGAGCAACGCGCCTCGCATTCCACTCTCCATCTTGCTACTTCGATGGAGGGGAACCGTAACTACCCCGTGGCTAACCAAGCCAATAGCGACACAGACGACAACCACAGTGTCGGCGATGTGGTCCCTGAAATGAACCCTCACGTGTCCACCTACCGCCTGCCGCGCTTCAGTTCGCGCCGTCTCAGTTCCAGCAGCTCCATGGGCGACTACGACAGACTTCCACGCACAAAAAGTATGTTCCCGGAGCCGCAGCAGCTCACCAAGGACGACCTCACAAGCGCCGACGCTCTGATGGCAGACGGCGTGTTCACCATGAACTCGACGCTGTCAACTGTGATTGAAAACGCCTTGGGTCACCCGATCCCCGGCCTCGAAGTCCGCTTCCGTAACCTCGAACTGTCCGCCGAAGTGCCGATGATCAAAGGTGGAGAACTCGAAGTGCCGACGCTTATCAACCAGGTACAGCAGGGGGTCAGCAATATGTGCTGCAGCAACAACAAGATGACAGTAGAGAAGAAGATCCTCCGAGGAATCAGCGGCGTGTTCCGTCCTGGTCGCATCACTCTCGTGTTAGGCCAGCCCGGATCGGGTAAGTCTTCGCTCATGAAAGTACTGGGCAACCGGTTCCACATGGACACCAACATTACGTTGAATGGCGACATTGACTACAATGGCAAGGACCGCAACAGTCTTCTGGAGGTGCTTCCGCGTTACGTCGCCTACGCCAACCAAATCGACGACCACTACCCTCGTCTGACGGTCCAGGAGACCTTCGAGTTCGCTCACAAGTGCTGCGCTGGATCTGGTATGGAGCCGTGGGCAGTGGAGGCGCTCAAGAACTGCACGCCCGAGCACCACGATCACGCCGTGGAGGTCCTCAACGCACACCACAAGTTCGCTCCCGATGTTACAGTGAAGAAACTTGGACTTGACAACTGTAAGGACACGGTCGTGGGTAACGCCATGCTTCGTGGTGTGTCTGGAGGTGAACGGAAGCGTGTCACGACGGGTGAAATGATGTTCGGTATGAAGCGTCTTCAGCTGCTTGATGAGATCAGTACGGGTCTCGACAGTGCCGCCACATACGACATCTGCAAGTCCATGAAGAGCGCCGCACGGAATTTCAACGCAACAGTTGTCATCTCCCTGCTGCAGCCGTCTCCGGAAGTGTTCGAGCTCTTTGATGACGTTCTGTTGATGAACGAAGGTACCATCATGTTCCACGGCAAGCGCGAAGATGCCGTGCCCTACTTTGATCAAATGGGCTTCCACTGTCCGCCCCGTAAGGACGTAGCCGACTTCCTACTTGATCTCGGCACGAACAAGCAGGACACGTACGTTGTGGGAGGAGCAAGTGTGCCGTACCAGTCGGAGGAATTTGCCTCTCGCTTCGAACAGTCCAGCATCTTCCACTCCACGTTGAAGCTGCTTGATGCACCGGTGGACGATTCGATGGTCTTCGCAGACTTCACACCGTTCCGCCAAACGTTCAACGAGGACTTTTCCACGGTATTGGCTCGTGAGATGACGCTCACTCTGCGTGACACGACGTACTTGATGGGCCGCGCTGTCATGATCATCGTCATGGGTCTGCTGTATGGTTCCACGTTCTGGCAGATGGACGACTCCAACAGCCAGCTTATCCTGGGTCTGCTGTTCTCCGTCGCCATGTTCCTATCCATGAGTCAGGCCTCGCAAGTGTCCACTTACATCGACGCGCGTACGATCTTCTACAAGCAGCGTGGCGCCAACTTCTTCCGAACGAGCGCATACGTGCTTGCCACGTCGATTTCGCAGATCCCGTTGAGCATTCTGGAGACGATCATCTTTGGCGCGATCACGTACTGGTTCGGTGGCTACGTGGACGATGCCGGTCGCTTCATCGTGTTCCTGATCACGTTGTTCCTGTGTCAAATGTGGTTCACGAGTTTCTTCTTCTTCCTGTCGGCAGCGTCACCCAACCTGACAATTGCGCAGCCTCTTATGATGGTAGCTGTGCTGTTCTTCATGCTGTTCGGAGGCTTCTTGATCTCCAAGGGCGACATCCCAGACTACCTCATCTGGATCTACTGGATCGACCCGCTTGCTTGGTGCATCCGTTCACTGAGTGTGAACCAGTACTTGGCCTCCAAGTTCGACGTGTGTGTGTACAATGGCATTGACTACTGCGCTCAGTACAACCTCACCATGGGCGAGTACAGTCTGGGAGTATTCAACCTGCAGACCGACTCCGCGTGGATCTGGTATGGCTGGATTTACTTCATTGTCGGCTACTTCGTGTTCGTCTTCACTGCCTACTTCATGCTGGAGTTCAAGCGGTATGAAAGCCCCGAGAACGTCGCCATTGTTGAGCAGGACGAAAAGGCCACCCGGGACCAAATGATGTACAACCAGATGCCAACAACCCCCAAGGAGCACGAAAGCATCATTGAATTCCACAACAGTGACGACGCACTGGGCGGAATCCCCACCATCAGCATTCCCGTCCAACCCACTGGCCGCGGCATTGCTATCCCAGTGACTCTCGCGTTCCATGATCTCTGGTATTCCGTTCCGCTACCTGGTGCCACCAACGATGAACAAATTGACCTGCTCAAGGGAGTCTCCGGCTTTGCTCTGCCTGGTACGATGACTGCACTAATGGGATCCTCAGGTGCTGGTAAGACCACACTCATGGATGTCATCGCCGGACGCAAGACCGGAGGCAAGATTCAGGGTAAGATCCTGCTCAACGGACATGCCGCCAACGACCTCGCCATTCGTCGATGCACGGGCTACTGCGAGCAAATGGACATCCACTCCGACTCGGCCACCGTTCGCGAAGCTCTCGTCTTCTCGGCCATGTTGCGTCAGGATGCCAGTATCCCCACTGCACAGAAGATGGAGTCCGTCGACGAGTGCATTGAACTGCTGGAACTGGGACCGATCGCCGACAAGATCATCCGCGGATCGTCCACGGAGCAGATGAAGCGCGTGACCATCGGCGTGGAGCTGGCCGCTCAGCCCAGTATCATCTTCATGGACGAACCTACCAGTGGTCTGGACGCTCGTTCAGCCAAGCTTATCATGAACGGCGTGCGCAAGATCGCCGACTCTGGCCGCACTATTGTGTGTACGATCCACCAGCCGAGCACGGAGGTCTTCAACTTGTTTGACTCACTTCTGCTGCTCCGTCGTGGTGGTCGCATGGTCTTCTTTGGTGAACTGGGCGAGGACTCCAAGAACCTGATCAACTACTTCGAGTCCTTCCCTAATGTGAACCCGATCAAACCTGGATACAACCCCGCGACTTGGATGCTCGAGTGCATTGGAGCTGGTGTGAGCGGTGGTAAGGCCGCTGCCGGAGCGGACTCATCACAGCCTTTGGACTTCGCGGATCGATTCCAGGTGAGTGACCAGAAGATCTTGATGGAGGAGGATCTCGACCAGGCAGGCGTGCTGTACCCGTCGCCGGACCTTCCCGAGCTCAAATTCGACACGAAACGCGCCTCTGCATCGTTTACGCAGTTCGACTTGCTTTGCCGCCGGTTCTTCCGCATGTACTGGCGCACGCCGACGTACAACCTCACTCGTCTCATGATCAGCGTCGTCTTAGCCTGCGTCTTCGCCATCATCTACCAGGGAACCGACTACTACACGTACAGCGGCGCCAATGCTGGTATCGGTCTTATCTTCGTCAGCACCGTTTTCTTGGGTATCATCAGCTTCAACAGTGTCATGCCGGTGGCCGCTGATGAACGGACTGCCTTCTACCGTGAACGTGCATCAGAAACTTACAACGCGCTCTGGTACTTCATCGCTGGTACGCTGGTGGAGATCCCGTACATCTTCTTCTCGAGTCTGCTGTTCACGGTCATCTTCTACCCCAGCGTCGGCTTCACCGGTTACATCACGTTCTTCTACTACTGGCTGGTGGTCTCCATGAACGCTTTGGTCTTCGTGTACCTCGGGCAGCTTCTGGTGTACGCGCTCCCGAGTGTGGCCGTCGCAACTACGCTTGGCGCTCTTCTCAGTTCCATTTTCATGCTGTTCGCCGGCTTCAACCCGCCTACAGGCAGCATCCCCGACGGATACATGTGGGTGCACTGGATCTCCCCTCCGACATACAGCATCGCCATCCTGGTCTCACTGGTGTTTGGTGACTGCTCCGGCGACAAGGTGGGCTGCGATATTCTCCAGGACGCGCCACCCACGATCGGTGAGATGACGCTGAAGCAGTACGTGGAGGACAACTTCGACATGAAGCACGACGACATTTGGAGGAACGCCATGATCCTGATCATCCTGATCGTAGCCTTCCGCGTCTTGGCGCTGATCTCTCTCCGCTACATTAGCCACCTCAAGCGTTAAGCTGAATTAAAGAGCAGGATCGAACTGCGTCACGTCTAAGAAAAATAACAGTACCTTTTTGCATCTCAATCCACATCCTTCACCATGGTAGACGTACAATCGGCCAACGGACTCGTTTGAATCATTTCTGTACAAACCTCCAGAGACATAAAGCAACAATCTCGGCATGATGCACAGTGAATCACTGTCAGTGATATCCGAAGGAATTGCCTGCTTCTGATCTGGTCTTCTGCATGTTAGCGCTGCTCTCGCTTTGCTACACCAACCACCTCAAGTGCTAGAACTTCTAGCCTAGAAGCAAGGAAAGAGGCACCGCGTTTCATGTCAATACATAAAATCATTCATTTCACTTCAACCACCGTGGATTGAGGAGGGGAGAAGCCAAAATACTAGAGACGAGATGCGTCCCGTTGCTTGCTCTTCTTGCCTCCCTCAACGCAGAGCGGCTACACATTCCGTTAATTTTCTATGAAGTGTGACTGCATCTCACAAACGGCAGTACGAGGCCATGTCAAATTCCTCATACCCCAGCAATCTGAAGCACGAGCTGATAAAGCAGGACTAGCAGCGCCATCGAGCCGAACGCCAACACGCCATACACATAAGTCTTCCCACTAAACTTCCCGCTGTAAACGTTACTGTTGGGAATTTCGCGGCTAGCTTGCAATTGAAGCAACGCGGGTGCGAAAAATGCCACGTAAATTCCCATCAGTCCACTGATTTGAAGCGTGACGGATAAGTCTGAGACGAAAACCGAAATCACCAGTGGCGGTAAAGCCGCTCCAATCCTGCACAACAGCTTCCACGATGCTTTTCGCCCACCCCGAGTCCATCTCTTGGGCACCACAGCAGCCATATTGTCCCCAAGCGTCACAGAAATGAGAGGAAACACACTCAGGGTATCGAGAGCGGGAAATACCACGACAATCATCGATAGGAGCTTCGCCCAAATCGGTACGAGGTCCATCGACTCGCTAATCCCCCACGTAAACTCAGCCCAATTCAAATTCACACTCGTTGCCAACTTTGGTCCGAAATACAGCGAGCAGATTGACCCCAGCGCGATGTAGAACATCATCGTAGTAATTAACGTACTCCCAAAAATCGTCGGTGCCGTTTCCTGTCTGGTCACACCCAATGGTGCCAACAAACCTGGCACGGAATGCTGGAACAACTGCGAGAATACCGCGGTACTGAACATAACGCCGAACCCCGTCCAGTCGACGAGGGCGTATTCGCTGACGTAAGGCCCTGACTCTGGACTGGGCTTAAACACTGCTCCACTGTCATAAGGGTCTCCATAGACCGCATAAGTAGCGCTGAAAATCATAATTAATAGCGCCACGAAGCGTACGACCGACATAGTCAACTGGACGTAGATTTGTTCCGTGAGATCTGAGCAGGATAGAGGCAGCACGATGCAGGCGAAGAAAATGGCTGCATGGACGCTGCTTAGTTCCCAGTTTCCAATATGGCTCACTTGAGTGAGGAAAGTATTCACGAATACTTGGCTGTAACCCACGAGACCCCCGTACATGAGGCCCAAAAGGGAGATTTGGTACATTTTGGAGCCGAGAGGGCCCAGAAACCTGTCACAGAGCTGAGTAACCTCTGGGAAGTCATCATATTCCAAAGCCACACTGCTTCTATTGGTAGAAGGGGTATGACGTCCAGAAATTGAGTCTGGAGTGGAGTACAAGTGGGACTTGAGCGCCGTTGACTCATCCAGTAGGAAATTTATCACAAAAGCTTCTCGAGCTCTAGCAACACTCTCACAAACCCACATGACTGTCATATAGGACAACAAAGTCACTAAAATGATCATGACGTTACCCATCACGAGTCCAGCTCGGTAGAAGGCGTAGGGAATCCCCAAAGAACCTACACCCAAAATGTAGTTAACTGTGAAGGCGTAGGCCACCAGGGGCGAGTACTGAGCGCTGACTTGTTGCTGTTTCACGAGAGGGAGCGACGCCTGACGGTGCAGAAGACGATGAGCATTGCGGGAGCTGCGGGTCTCTCCGTGGTCCTCCCAGTTGCCGCTCTCATCGCCGCTGTTGTCGTATACGGCGCTCCAGTCCATTGCGGAATGCGGAATGCGGAATGAGAGTGAACGTCAGTTGCTGAGTTGGATACTTTTGACCAATGAATGATGCTGAATAAATTGACCAATGGTTGAAGTGAGTCCTTTCCACGTCACATATGATGCGAATTCAAATTAGTGACTGGGCAAGTTGAAGTTGCCTTTTTACAGGATCTTTGGCAGGATGAGCGACGGCACACGCTCGCAGTATTTCTTCCAGTCCTGGCGGTATTTGTGTGCACAGCGAGCGTCGTCACGGTAGGCTCGGTCGGTAAGCAGGATGGCCAGGAAGATGGAATAGAAGTATGGAGCTGGGCTTGAGCCGAGTGCTGGGATCGTCCACGAAACTGCAGCCAGCACCTCAGGAACGTAGTGGAAGTGACGAGCTAGCCCCCACCAGCCGGATGTAAGCAGTAAGCTCTGCTTTTTCTCTCCCTTCTCGGTCTCGTACTGGGCCACGATGAACTCAGCTGGACGCCCCCACACGTTCGTCTTGCCATTGGCCGCACGAAATCCTTGACGCTGACGGTCCGCATCGTAGTTAATCCCAACTGTCAACACAAAACTAAGTTAGCTATGGCATTTTCGACACACGAGCAGACAGATACGAACCCATCAGAACTCCTGTGGTGAAGATGGCAAGTGCCAGCGGCGTTCCGAGATGAATGGGGTTCTGGACCAGGTACATGGCTGGCGACGTGTAGACGGACGGCACCCATACAAGACAACCCCAGCAGAGATAATACCCTGCGCGGTCGTGCATAATGTCGATGCTGCACATGTAACCAGCCTCCCACCAGAAGAACTTGGCCACGTACACTAGCTGCAGCGCTACACTGACGGCCATGGAGTCGCTCAGATATCCATACATTTCGCGCTGTTTGCACGCGTACGAGAGCACCCCGACAGCCCAGAACATGAGTCCACAGCGGCAGTTAGTGAACTGCTTGACGTCCCAGCCCAGCACCCGTGGGTATAGCTCCGTTCCCCAGTAAAAGTCGAAGACGGGGTTGCCCGACGTGCCACAGTCGCTCGAAGATTGCCACAGGAAGACACCTTTGATGTACAGGAACAAGCAGAAGATGAAGCTGAAGACGTTGAGTGCTGATATGATCTCGGGCATGTAGTCGTATACGATACCACCCGGGTAGAGCTCGAAGACGAATGCACCGGCCAGGTACAAAGCCAAACTCAATGCAAAGCACTGGAAGCCGTTCGCCTTGTACACCGGTACGTTGCCGCCTGGCGTGATCGGTCCGTATGACGGTTTGCCTGGCACCGCGCGCATGAGTACGAGTTGAGTAGTCATGAAGACACCAATGAGCTTCCATGCCGTAGGGTCCCAGGGCGTCGGCCAGATCTCCATCAACGATTTGCCCGAAGCGAGGAAGGAGCCGATGGAGCCGCCGTGCTGCACGAACACGTGCGTAATGAGTGTGGCGGCGACGGGCGTGACCGTCATGAGGAACAGCGGACCGAGCGTCTTACGGCCTGGGAACAAGCCCAACGACTCACCCTGCTTGTTGGACCACATGTCGAAGCTGTGACGGAGGAAGCGCGAAACGTGAAGTGAGTGCGCACGGCGATGCCGATGGTGACTGCCAGGTTGGATCCTGATTCGACATGTGATTACATCCAAATCGGCGGACGCTGTTTACCAGGACGATCGATCACGTCTGATTGCATGAATGCGTTTGAGCACGCCAAGTGAGCGCCTTTGCGCGTAAGCAAATGAGACCATGGTGATGTTGCAACTGGCGATTGTCGTTGCCATTTTCAGCGATGAAACTTGCGTTGATGCCCGTAAGAAGCGAAACCAATGAAGCATCGTCTCACAGTAGTGATGCTGTCACTAAACTCGTTCCATTCGCGGAACTCCAGCTTCATCCTGATCACCTCACTCACCTCACTCAGCCCACCCGATCTTCCCGTCCGTCATGGCGCAGCCGGACTTCACCAGCGTGGACGGTCTGCTGGCTGGCGGTATGTTCGCAATGCATGAGAGTGTGGCTGCTGCAGTCGAGAGCACGCTAGGTCGGCCCATTCCAGAGGTGGAGATCTTCTTCCGGGACCTGCACGTTGCAGCGCGTCTCCCGTTGGCAAGACCAGGCTCCGAAGGACCGCAAGTCCCGACAATTTGGACGCAAGTCAAGCAGGGCGTCATGAAGTGCTTTTCCAACGAAGAAACGGCCGAAAAGGAGATTCTGAAGGGAGTCACGGGCGTCTTCAAGCCGACGCGCATCACGTTGGTACTAGGACAACCAGGTTCAGGCAAGTCTTCGTTGCTCAAGATCCTTAGTGGTCGTTTCCCAATGAACAAAACTATCGGGGTCTCCGGGGAGATAACGTACAATGGCGTTCCGAGATCTCAGTTGCTCTCTCGCCTGCCACGCTTCATTGCGTACACGAACCAAAAGGACGATCATTATCCTCAACTTACCGTTCAGGAAACATTCGAGTTCGCACACAGATGCTGTGGAGGTGCCAACCTTGAACCGTGGGTGCTCAAGGCATTGCAGAATTGCAAAGGGGAGCAACACGAACGAGCTGTCAAGGTTATGACTGCACAGCATAAGTTCGCAGCGGATATTCGCGTAAAATCGCTCGGTTTGGATCGGTGTAAGGATACTATGGTGGGGAACGCCATGGTTCGTGGCGTGTCCGGCGGTGAACGGAAGCGCGTGACGACCGGAGAAATGACGTTCGGTCGGAAACGCGCCATGTTGCTGGACGAAATCAGTACGGGCTTGGATGCCGCTACAACGTTTGACATCGTGAACTCGCTCAAAAGCTTAACGCGTCACTTCAAGGCTAACATTGTGGTATCTCTACTGCAGCCGCCGCCTGAAGTCTTCAACCTCTTCGACGATATTCTCATTATGAACGAAGGACGTATCATGTACCATGGTCCACGAGAACAGGTCCAAGAGTACTTCGAAGCGATGGGTTTCCACTGTCCTCCTCGCAAGGATGTAGCGGATTTCCTACTCGATCTGGGGACAGACAAGCAGCACTCGTACATCAGTGACAACCATCCGGATATTGTTCCCTTCGAGTCTGCAGATTTCGCTGAGCGATTCCGTCACTCCGACATTTTCCAGGAGACGTTGACGTACATGCGGACACGCTCAGGTCACAAATCGGATCTCTTTGACCCACTGCAAGACCCGTGTGTGTTCCGACAATCGTTTTTTGATGATTTAGCGACGGTGTTGCGCCGCCAATGGAAAATTAAACTGCGCGATAGGACGTTCCTCATCGGCCGGGGCTTCATGGTACTGGTCATGGGTCTGCTCTACGGCTCCGTATTCTGGCAGATGAATGACGCCAACAGCCAGCTCATCCTGGGTTTGCTGTTCTCATGCACGATGTTCCTCTCAATGGGTCAAGCAGCCCAACTACCAACGTTCATGGAGGCTCGAAGTGTGTTTTACAAGCAACGCGGAGCCAATTTCTTCCGATCACTCGCGTACGTCATGGCTTCATCGCTCACGCAGATACCGTTCGCCATTTTTGAGACGCTTCTCTTCGGGTCTATCGTCTACTGGATGGGAGGATACGTGGCACTTGCAGACAGGTTCATTTCCTTCCTCGTCACTCTGTTCCTGTGCCAGATGTGGTTCACGGCCTATTTCTTCTTCCTGTCTGCGGCAGCGCCTAGTATCACGATCGCACAGCCTGTGATGATGGTTTCCATTCTCTTCTTCGTCATGTTTGGGGGATTTCTGTTGAGGAAGACGGACATCCCGGACTATTTCATCTGGTTCTACTGGATTGATTCGGTCGCCTGGAGTATCCGCTCTCTGAGTATTAACCAGTACTTGGCACCAAAGTTTGACGTCTGCGTGTACGGTGGCATCGACTACTGCACTCGATTCGGCACTACTTTTGGCAAGTACAGTCTGAAGCTCTCCGGTTTGCCCACTGAAGCTGTTTGGATCTACTTAGGGTGGCTCTACTTCTTCGTCGGATACCTAGTGCTTGTGTTTGCAGCACACCTCGTGCTCGAATACAAACGCTATGAAAGCCCCGAGAGTACAACGGTGGTTCAAGCCGATCTAGACGCGAAAGCGGGACCTCCGGACGCTAAAATCAACATCAAGAAGGTGGCACCTGCACCACAAGCACACGTCACCGTCCCCATTATGACGCCAAGAACGAGAGCTCCACCAGTAACGTTGGCTTTCCATGAGTTGTGGTATTCTGTGCCGATGCCTGGCGGTAAGAAGGGTGAGGACATTGACTTGCTACAAGGTGTCTCCGGTTATGCTAAACCAGGGACGATGACGGCACTCATGGGCTCATCTGGAGCTGGCAAGACGACGCTGATGGACGTGATCGCAGGGAGAAAAACTGGAGGTAAAATCCGCGGCAAAATACTCCTCAATGGTTACCCTGCAAATGATCTAGCCATTCGAAGATGCACGGGTTATTGCGAGCAGATGGACATTCATTCTGAGTCAGCTACCATTCGTGAGGCGCTAGTGTTTTCAGCAATACTAAGACAGAACGCAAGTGTACCAGTGAAGGAGAAGATGGAGTCAGTCGAGGAGTGTATCACGCTGTTGGAGCTTGGACCTATTGCGGACAAGATCATTCGAGGCTCGTCAACGGAACAAATGAAGAGATTAACTATCGGAGTGGAGCTGGTTGCTCAACCAAGTATCATCTTCATGGACGAACCTACCAGTGGCTTAGATGCTCGTTCAGCTAAACTGATCATGAATGGAGTTCGCAAGATCGCCAACTCGGGCCGGACGATTGTGTGTACCATTCATCAGCCCAGCTCGGAGGTTTTCAGCTTCTTCGATTCACTGCTGCTGCTGCGTCGTGGTGGACGGGTGGTGTTTTTCGGCGAATTGGGAAAAGATTCCAGCAACCTCATTGACTACTTCGAAGCAGCACCAGGAGTAAAGCCGATTGAGCCTGGATATAACCCAGCGACGTGGATGCTTGAATGTATTGGCGCCGGTGTCGGTGTGACTGGTTCGGGTACGGATTTTGCTGATCATTTCGTCAAGAGCGATCTGAAAGCGCTCATGGATAAGGATCTGGACAAGGACAGCGTCCTTCGACCGTCGGCCGATCTCCCTGAGCTCAAGTTCTCCAATCAATTTGCTTCGACGGGTTGGATGCAGTTCGATCTGCTGTGTCGTCGGTTCTTCCACATGTACTGGCGAACTCCGACGTACAACCTCACTCGTTTGATGATCAGCGTCATGTTAGGAGCGATTCTGGGAGTGATTTACCAGGCAACTGACTATACAACGTTCACCGGCGCCAACGCAGGTGTCGGACTGGTTTTTATCAGTACTGTTTTCCTCGGAATCATCGGGTTTAACAGTGTTATGCCCGTGGCGGCCGAAGAGCGAACAGCATTTTACCGTGAAAGAGCGTCGGAAACGTATCACGCACTTTGGTATTTCATCGCTGGTACGTTGGTGGAGATTCCATACGTGTTACTGTCTACACTCGCCTTCACCATCATCTACTTTCCGAGCGTCGGCTTCAGCGGATTCTCAACGTTTATCAACTATTGGCTGGTGGTGTCTCTCAACGCGCTGCTCTTCGTGTACTTTGGGCAGCTCTTGGTTTTCGCATTGCCCAGTGTGGCCGTGGCATCTATTGCTGGTGCGTTGCTGAGCTCCATCTTCATGTTGTTCGCGGGCTTCAATCCACCGGCAAACAACATCCCGTTAGGGTACAAGTGGATCTACTACATCTCGCCCCCTACGTACAGCATTGCTGCTTTAGTGGCAATTGTATTCGCCGACTGCCCCGACGGATCAAGCAGCAATCTTGGCTGTCAAGTCCTGAAGAACGCACCACCCACGGTGGGTAATATCTCCCTCAAGCAGTACGTCGAGTTCGCCTTCAACATGAAATCCGACTACATCATGAGGAATGTGCTGATCCTCGGCATCCTCATCGTAGTGTTTCGCCTGCTAGCGCTGCTTTCACTACGATACATTAGCCACCTCAAACGGTAAAGAACTATTAGTCTTCGGAATGGGTTGTTGAATGGTCTTCTATTCCACACAGTAGAAAACGTAGGAGCTCACGAGAACAATGTACTCCATTGAATAAATACCTAACACTGGTCGGGGCATTTCAGCATCGAAGCCACGGGTGGTCCAATGCTTCTGTGGCGGTAAGCCGCGTGGACGGGTTTAGCACCAGTACGCGCTGCAGGAAGTCGATGGCGACGGGACTCACCCCGTGCCAGTACCTCTTGGGGAAGGTGAGTTTGTACAGCGATTGAATCTTCTGGGTTGGTCGTAGCTGAGTGGTAGCTGCAAATGGTAGTCGGCCGCAGAGCAGTAGATACGTTAACACCCCGAAGGACCACATGTCCACCGAGGTGCCGTACGGCTGCCGCAGCAAAATCTCGGGGGCCAAGTAACCGCCCGTGCCGAGGAAGGAAGTGGACGTTGCACCCTCCTTGAGAATCTTAGCGAAGCCGAAGTCGATGATCTTGACGTCCAGCGCGCTGGCCACGTCCTGACGACGTCTGCGACGCGTCGACACGGCCAGCAGCATATTCTCCGGCTTGAGGTCTCGGTGGACAACACCGCGTTCGTGCATGTGCTGAATGGCCGAGAGAATGCATCGGGCCACGTGGACGGCTTCACGTTCCGAGAAGCGGCCCTTGTCCACGATCGCGTCGAAAAGCTCGCCGCCTTCCATGAGCTCCATGACTAAGATGAGGTAATTGTCGTCCTCGAACGACTGCTCCAGCTTGGCAATGTGCGGGTGGTTCACGCGTCGCAGTACGTCCACCTCGCGGCGCAGCTGCGCGGCCACCTCGATTCTCTTCCGTGCAGACGGGGCCAGTTTTCTCTTCTCGATGATTTTACAGGCGAAGCGTCGGCCGTCGGTCTTGCGCATGCACTTGTAGCACGTGGACGTCGTTCCTTTACCGGCCACGCACTCGAGCACATATTCGTCAGGTAGGAGCGAGCGGAAGCTTGTAGCCGACGCACGACCTATGGGGCTACGGCGTACGGGACTGGCAGCGTGCGACGGCGAGTCGGCGACGAACGAACTCTCGGACATAGTGGCGGCCTCGGACGACACCGAGCTGGCTGGGCTCTTCTTCGTGTCCCGGCCGACCTGCTGTAGACGCACGGCCGTCTGCGCCAGCTCCAGCGCGCGGCGGTCGGCGCATTTCTTCCGTAACAGCTCCTTGTCGGGCGATTCGAGACCGGCGGCGCTGCGGCGGTCCACGCGACGTACGTGCGTGGCTGAATTTGAGGGCGGCAACGTCTTGGCTAGCGAGCGCGTGCATTGCTGCTCGTATCGGTGACGCGCGTCGTGGTGCGACACGTGCGGGCGGTGGCGGCGCGGGGGCTCCACGGGCTCCCCGGCGAAGCAGCTCTTCATGATGGCGGCACCCATAGCGACCTGTGTGGTTGTAGATCGATCTGGAAGTGGCGTGCCGGGCGCCAGCGCTCTCGTTGCCTTGTAAGAAGCTGGCGTGGGGCGGAACGCTGCTGTGCCAATTACTCACTGTGGTGACGGCGCGAAGGGATCGCCGCGATAGTGTCGTTGCGATTGGCTTTTGAGACTGCGTTCGAAGATTCAACCCACGCTGATTGGTTGAATATGAGATTTGCGGCTTTTCGGATTGGCGCAAAAGCCGCGGCCGGAAAAAAATCGATCCTTGTTGACCGGTCGCAGGCCTGACTTCTTCGAATCACTTGACTTGACTATGCGATGACGGCCTTGACGTCTGCCGGCTGGAGTCACGGTGTAATGGCCGCGACGGCGAGTTGCTGTGGCCGCAGTTCAACCACTTTGATGCAAAGCGGCTGGGCAGGGCGCCCTGCATGTCTTGTATTGCTGCATGCGTCCCAGCAGTGGAGTTATCTGAGACCTTGCTTTGATTTCTGGAGGTTTCCGCGATGTGAACCCTTTGGGAGTGCTCGTCCGGTGCTGCATCTGCGGTATTAATAGCTGGCCCTGCCAAACAAGGCGCTGCGGTAATGGAGGGTTTCGGGGGTTGCATGATTCTTTTGGTGAAGTTACCACGCACGTATATAGGAAGTATCGCATCGAGTGAAACTTGCACGTGAAGGTCGACCATCGGGTTTTACATTGAGCTTTGATCGAGACACGCCGCACGCGGCACTGCTGTCACGAGCTAAATATTTCGTGCTTGCAGTGCTCTCGGCTGTAATTGCAGTCAGCTATCATTATAGCGATGCCTTTAGGAGACTGCGTACAGACCTCTTGTCTAGCAGCCCTGCAGCACCAGCAAAATGCTGCAGCATACTAATACGCTACATTGTTATTGTTGTCACCAAAACCTACATAAAACAGTTTAAGGATTAATACCCTGCTCTAGACCGCATTAAACGAGTTTTGCTTTAAACAATTAAATTGGTGATAGTCATTAAGGATGGTTGCAGCGGGGAGCTAAACCTACATCTCATGATAAATAGGGATCAAAAACTTTTCCGATTAAACTGTTTTATGAAGGTTTTGGAAGGCACCTCGGTGTCCTGTCAATGCAATCTTTTTTTTTTTTTTTTTTACCAATATATGACAATCGTCTGAGCATGCACTTCATTTTCGGCTTCTTCCAGATATGATCCCAGCAACTCCGGCCCACAGCAACCAGGGCTGGTTGTGCTCTTCGTTTCCGTTGTCGAACAAAACCATGCAACACCCTTCATTCTAAATGTTTGAAATAATTCTATTGGTACCAACGCTAGGCACGACTCATAGAGTCGTGGCTGAGCGAACACCAATGAAAAACGTGCTTTGACAAAGATTCAGAACTGAGAGATCAACATTTTAAATGCGGCCTGGCTACTGGAGTGACACGAAAATTGGTTCACGTCATTCCAAGTCACCCCATATTTCTGGTGGGGCGTCATGGCTTGATTTTGAGTTCCTCTCGAGCACCTCCGCCTTATTCTGCCCCCCAACCACGGCATTCAATCATGCTGGACGATCATCAACTGTGGAACGAGAAAGACTTCCCTCCCACGTTACTTCTTTTCCCGAGACCGAAGTTTTTGCTGAGCACCCACCTGTGGCACTTTGGTGTACTGGAGTTGCAGATGACAGAGGCGCAGCTCTACACTTCTTCGAACCCGCGACTGGAATTAGCTGCTACCCATGTTTTATGAATGAGGTGCTGAGAGTCGTTCCGGATCGCAAATACGAAGAAGCACAAGTACACTAAATTTCTCGATCACGCAAAAAGCATACGTCTCACGGGCGTACGTGCAGTTTTGACCCAAGAGGAAGAGGAAATCGACAGCGAAGAGGAAGTCGACAATGGGCAAGAGTCAGAAGGCGACCAAGCGTCCGTAGGCGACAACAAGCGCAAGATGATGCGAAGCAGGAAGTCCACTAGGACCAATGCCAAGTTTTAGAAGTCTACAACAATCAAGACCAAGCCTCAGAAGCCGAGAACAAAAGGCTTGGTACAGTGGACGAAGAAGAAACGAAGCAGGGTGGTGACGAGGAAGTCGACAGCGACAAAGAAGTTGACACATTTCACGACCAACTGGGCGACCTCCATCTTCATCCGCGCCAAAATCAAGCACAGCAACCGCAACTCTAGCCACCAACCAAGCAGCTCCAGGCAATCCAAGCCCAAGAAGCTCCAGTGCTTCTTCAGCAGCAGTATCAAAAGTTGGTTGCCTGGTATCAGCAGCTTCAAGCGTAAACCGCCCAGCTACAAGGCTTTCGCGAAATATGCGAGAATCCATGCAAGTTGGCATCGATAAGCTGCTCGCCTCAGATCCAGCCGCCTCGCAGGCTAAGTTACTCTCAGGGGTTAGTTGTGAGCAGTCAAGCGAAGGTTTGACATGCGCAGAACACCTGATCCAAGAGAGTCTGGAGGCTTTCGCTAAAGCCACAGATAATCTCCCGTAAAAAAAACTTAAGTATGTTTTTGCTGCGTAGTTAGTGTCGTCTGGTGAAGCTAATAATGCGTGTTAAAAAATCTACCGTGTTTGCTATCCATTATCATACTGTTTTATGTAGGTTTTGGAAGGCACCCAATATTGTGATGCGTATAACATGGTGTAAACAGTGTCAATAATGGTGAGAGAGTTAACCCTTGTTCCAGTAATATGGTGTCCAACACATCAATGTACCACCAACTGTACCCATTTTCTTGCTGCCATCGCTGCCAGCCAAATCTCAACACCAACCATCATATCGGACGCATTTGCTTGTTGAGTCTCCAGCAGCAGCAATGGGCGCGCAGAAGAAGAAGGCCAAGTTCGTGGCTAAAGGACTGCTGAACCAGAAGATCAAGCAGCGCAATGCCAAGAAGAAGTTCCAGGCCATGAAGGACAAGAAGCGCAATCGCTTTGAGCGCAACAGTGACGCGCCTAGCAAGAAAAAGCTGCGGAATGGCGCTGAGGGAGTCACTATCAAGAAGGAAGAGCCCGATATGCTGGACGAGATGGACGTGGACGATTTCCTGAATGCTGACTTCCTGGACTCGGACAATGAGGACATTGATGATGAGGAAACCAATGAGGAAGAGAGTACGCCCGTTAAAAGCAAGGCTAAGGGCAAGACTGTTCAGGAGAAGGACGATGACGATGTGGATGATGGTAGCAGTAGTGAAGAGGAGGATGAGAGTGCTCTGGACCCTCGCTACTTGACTGGAACTCCTATTGGAGGAGATGACGACGGTGATGAAGAAGCTGACGACCAGGAGGAAGAAGCTGAACAGGAGCAGGAGCAGGAGGAGGAAGAGCAACAGGGAGCTGGCCGCACGGTCGTGACTATGGCTATCTTGCAGAAGGCTGAGAAGGAGTGCTTCGAGACCAAGTCGGTCTCGGGTCTGCGTCGCTTGATGAAGATCTTCAGTGATGCCTGCCGCTCCAGTGATGCTGCTGACTCCAGCAAGGCTGGAGAAATCACATTTGACGTGCAGAGCAGCGCTGTGTACAACCGCCTAATGGTGAATGTGTTCCGCAAGACCCACGAAACGCTGACTGCTCTCGTGGCCCTCGAAGCCTCTTCCGAGGAGGACAACAAACTGAAGATTGACGACAAGAAGTGGAAGAAGTACTCCCTTGTGATCCGCCGTTTCTTCAGCTGCGCGTGCTACCTGCTGGAACAGACCACTGGCCAAGATATCCAGACTTTCGTGCTGCGTGAATTGGTTCACTACATTCCGTTCGTGGTGCCGTGCCCCAAGACTTCGCGTCGTATGCTTAAGGCTCTGCTGAAGCTGTGGGCCAAATCCTTGAACGCTAATGTGTGCATGCTGGCGTTCGTCCGTATCCGTGACATGGCTCTGGCTGTTCCTTTCCCGTTCCTGGAGCTATGCTTGAAGGGTATCTACGTCACGTACATGCGCAACACCAAGTTTACGAACGAGGTGACGCTGCCTCACCACATCCTCATGGGTAACTGTGTGGTCGAGCTCTTTGGCCTGGATCTAAGCAGCTCGTACCAGCACGCTTTCGTGTACATTCGTGAGCTGGCGATTGCTGTGCGTAAGACTATCACATCTCCAGGCCCCGACTCATTCAAGGCCGTGCTCAACTGGCAGTTTTTCAATCAACTGCGCGTATGGACTGCCGTGGTGTGCGCGTATCCGGCCGAAAATCAGCTCCGTGCGCTCGTGTACCCGCTTAGCCAGCTCCTACTGGCAGTTGTGCGGCTATCGAGTACGCTTCGCTTTGCGCCTCTGCGATTCCACTGCGTGAAGCTGTTGCAGCAGCTTGCGCTCGCTACTAACTCTTTCATCCCTACTAGCCCGGCGCTGCTTGAAGTGCTGCAACTAGAGCCGTTCCGTTCGTCATACAAGGCAGGTGGCGGCAAGAAGGGAGGAAAGGGTGCGAACTCTACCGTCGAAGTGGACTTGGAGCTTTGCGTGAAGCTGTCAACCACCGCTTTGGATGCCAAGCGTGTGCACGACCAGATCATTGTGAGGCTCTTTGAGCTGCTGCAGCGCGAGTGCGACGTGTACAAGTTCAACGTGGCCTTCCCAGAGTTTGCAGTTCCGTTGCAGTTGTCTCTCAACAAGTTCATGCACGCGTGTTCCGTCCCCAAGTGGAAAGCTCAGGCACGTGGACTCAGTGACAGCATCAAGAAGCGTGGCGACTTTATCCGTTCGAAGCGTAGCGGCTTGGATTTGTCTCCGAAGGACACTGCTCAACTGGACGATTTCCTCCGTTCGGAGCGCGAGGCTGCCGTGAAGAAGATCTTCGAGAAGGACGCGTCCGACTTGCAGGAGAAGCTGGACGCTTCGGCTGAGGCTTCCAAGGACAAGGAGCCGGTTGAGAAGAAGAAGAAGAACAAAAAGAAGAACAAAAAGGCCAAGAAGAACGGCACACCAGTGGATGAGGAGACGGTGGCCAAGGTCAAGAAGATGTCTCTTAAGGAGTTCAAGAAGTCTGTGGCACAAGTGGACGCTGCCGATGAGGTGGGTGACTTTAACTTCTCGTCCGACGAGGAGTAAGTACAGATCTCCCTTACGCATGAATAGATACATTGGCAAGTTTTTTTTTTTTGTTTTTGTTTTTTTTCATTAGTTTTGTGTTGCACATGTGGAAGCAAAATAAATGGACACAAGAGTGTTCTGACCCATTGCTCCCCTAATACAAGCTGGTCTTCTTCATAATGCGGAGGAATTCGTCCTCGTTGATCTCTCCGTCACCATCACGGTCAGCCTCATCGATCATCTCCTGCAGTTCCTCGTCCGTCATGTTCTCTCCCAGCTCTTTAGCCACACGCTTGAGGTTACGGAACGAGATCTTGCCCGTCTCGTCGTCGTCAAACAGACGGAAGGCCTTGAGGATTTCCTCGCGCGAGTCCTTCTCACTCATCTTGGACGTCATCATTTCGAGGAATTCGGTAAAGTCGATGGTGCCGCTTCCGTCCTTGTCAATGTCCGAGATCATCTTCTTGATCTCTTCTTTCTTGGGCTCGAAGCCTAATGCACGCATTGCCACTTTCAGTTCCTTAGCGTCAATGGTACCGCTTCCATCGGTATCAAACAGGTCGAAAGCTTCACGGATCTCTTGCTTCTGCTCTTCCGTGAGCTCAAACTTCTTGTTCTTGGCAGCTGCGCCTTTGGCCTTCGCGCCACCTCGTGAGCCATAAGCGGACGACATTCTCTACCAACTTGTGTTGCTACTGGGGGTCTACGAATGGCAGGGCGTCGTCCACGAGCAGGCGGCTCCAAGGTGTCTCTTGGATGGCTCCAATAGCCGAAAGATCGCCAGGGTTTAATGGTTATTGGGGCACTTGCAATCGGACGCAGTGGTATCGGACATACGGAGATCAAGATAAGCATCGATAATGGGCGTCCGAACCAGCTGTCACGTCCATTTTTCACTTGAAGAGAGTATACCATATTGTCCGCTTGACATCATTTAAAAAAAGAGAGCCAGATAAATGAACCAGAGAAAGGGCAGTTCGAGACGGTGGAAAACCAACCGCCCCAAACGCGTCAAAGGCAAAAGGCCACGTACGTGTTGCCTTCCACAGCTTTTGTCGTGCATTTGTGCTGTTTCTTTAGGCTTTTAACGTCGAATTCCCAGTACAGTACTGTACTACAGTGTAAGACATCCTCCACCCGTTCTCTGGGCTGTTCGCATTTGCTAATCTCTCATATACGGACAGATTACAGGGCATACATGAGCATCAGTGTCAGTCGAGAGTCCATCTCTAAGCTCATGGGCGAGCTGGTGGAGGGATTCCCCATGGAAGGGGACGGCCGCGCGTCCATCTCGGACTTTGGCAAGCTGCTCTTCACGGAGGGCCAAGCAGCTAGCTCTAGTGCGCCGAAGGAAGCTGTAAAGCCTACTCAGACTCAGACTCAGACTCAGACTCAGACTGGAAGCAAGCGCGTGTTCACAGAGATCAAGGGCGTACCCCGCCAGAAACAACATGATGTACGTCGTGTTAGACTTGCTGCATGTTTGTGTGGTAATTAATCTAACTCACTTTTTTGTTTTTGTTGTTGTTGTTGCAGATTATGAAGACGAAGGACAAGGCTGTACCTAAACGCTGGACACAGGAGGAAGATGAGAAGCTTCGTGAAGCTGTGGGTCGCCATGGAGAGCGCAACTGGAAGTCCATTGCAGAAGAAGTACCTGGTCGGAACCATACGCAGTGTCTGCAGCGGTGGACGAAAGTGCTGGCTCCTGGACTTGTGAAAGGCCATTGGCGGCCGGAGGAGGATGATTTGCTCAAGGAACTGGTTGCTGAGGGCCGTAAGAACTGGGGACAAGTGGCTACACGTATCCCCGGCCGCACGTCCAAGCAGTGTCGCGAACGCTGGTACAACCACTTGGACCCGAGTATCATTCGTGGAGAGTATACTGCTGAGGAAGACCGCATGATCCTGGATGCTCAGGCTAGACTGGGCAACCGCTGGTCCGCTATTGCTGCTATGCTGCCTGGACGTACAGAAGATGCTGTGAAGATCCGGTGGAAGTCGCTCTGTCGAGTTCGTAAAGGGTACGTTGAGTCGGGAGCTGTTAATGTTGCTACGTTAAAGTACTAACACTTTGTTAACATGATCGGTGCTTGCAGGCAAGGCCGCCGTGGACAGAATGATAAGGGCAAGATGACTCCGAAGGGCATGATGGGTATGCCTGGACAGATGATGCAGCAAAACCCTGGCTTTGATGGCGGTATGGTCAAGAGTGAAGAAGTGGCTGCATTCTCAATGCATCCCCAGCACCAAGGAGCTCAAATGGTGCGTCTTCCGAACGGTCAGATGATGTCGACGTCGAGTATGCAGGGCGGAGGCCAGCACCACCACCCGACTATGATGAACAGTATGGGTGGAAATGGAATGATGTATCAAAGTGACATGAGCGGTGGAGGCTATGATCCGACCATGGCGCACTACCGGAAGCCTCCGATGCAACAGCATATCGTGAACAATGGCTACGGCCACTCCTTGCCGCCTTCAGGGCCGATGTCGGGTAATAACGCTCCAGATTATCCAGTCGACCGTCGGCCAAACATGGTGAGTTTACCGCCTAACGACATGCCAGCACCTTCTCGGTCAAACATGGTGAGCTTACCACCCAACGACATGCCGGCACCTTCTCAAGACGGATACCGCCAAGATTATCAAGGTTCGTCATCAGGTTATCCCCAGAGCATGAACAGCGGCATGTACTCCGCAGGATCTTCGACGTCTAGTGGAGGCATGGAGAACGAGCCGATTTATGGTGGCGCTCCTCAAATGAACACTTACCGCTCCGGAGGGATGTACGGTGGCTCACAGGCGTCACAACACCAGCACCAGCCTCAACAGATGCAGCACTCACAGATGATGTCCTATAACTACGGCATGCCGCCGAGTTCGACTGAAAATATGAATGGAGGAGGTTCGAGCCACCAGATGCAGCACCCTAGCAACAATTCCATGAATCCTGCTGCAGCTTTCGCACAGAGACAACAACATTCCCATCAGTACGTGGATCGGCCGGTACCTGTTCCCCCTCACATGCAGCAGCAGCATGCTCCGATTCAGCAGCGTGTTCCTGTGCACGAACAAGACCAACCGAACCCAGAGAAGGAACCGGCAGTATCACAGCAGCGGCAGATGAAACAGTCGCTTCCGAATGGAGTTCAGCCGAAACAAGAAGCGATGCCCACGCCGTCCCAGTCGATGTCGAACCCGGCTGCGATGTTCGCTCGGAGTCAGGCGGCCAAGGCGTCCCCTGCTGCAGCCAATAGCAACCCAGTCGCTGCCTTCATGCAGATGCAGCAACAGCAGAAACAGCCTAGTGCCTCGAGCAAGATGGCCCAAGCTGGTCCGCAGAAGCCCTTCAACCCGGCTGCGGCTTTCGCGATGCGGTTCCAAGCAGGACAGAAGCCACCGATGCCCAGCAGTAATGCTGGATCTACAAAATCTAACGATGATACAGCGGATGAGGATGACGACGGCGAGAATGGCAAGACAAACGAGCCTTCACTCAAGAAAGTCAAACCGAGACTTAGTATTGATGCTGCTCGAGCGTCGGCCGCTCGGCGCATGCGTAGCTCGGGCAGCGGCGATAACTTGGCTGGTCGCGGAAGCCTGGACGTGTTTTTGAACGAGATTGGAGATGTCGGGCGATTGTCGGACTTGAAGATGGATGGTTTCCAGACGCTGGACGAGCTGTGGCGTGTCTCGGGCGATATGGATCGGCTATCGTTATGAGCACATTGGATCAGGAAAGTAGTTGCAATTAATCATTTGTTTTGTATAACCTTCTTTGTTGGGTGACGAACGTTTACATGTACCTTTGGACGTTCCAGCCACAGGCTCGTCTCAGTCTTACCGCGTCCCACTCGTGTCAATTTCTTTCGAGCCTGTTGACGTCTTCATGACGTCAACTTGAGGTGATACCCGACCCGTGGGTCAAGCTAGGAACTCCAAGCAGCCTGCAACATGCGTCAATGCTGCTCCCCCATTGTTCAATTGGAACTTGTGTGCAAAGATCGAAGAGAACATGGCGTTACCGGATCAAGGAGACTATCACGAGGTAGCGTCCCCCGTGGCGAGACCCCGAACGATTCTTCTCCAGATCGAAGGCATGAGCTGTGCGAAGAATTGCGCTCGCAAAGTGCAAAAAGCGCTTAGGGAGACAGAAGGAGTTATGGTTGCGTCTGTGGATTTCAAGGCTAAGAGAGCTACCGTCGATGTAGATTCAAACCGTCCGTTTAACGACGAGGCTTTGCTGGAAGTGGTTCGAGGTGCTGGGGCCAAGTTCAACGCACAGTTCATTCATACAAGCACTGAGCGTCAAGAGCTGCCTGAGGAAGCCGTCTCTGACGATGCTGGGGTCTTCGTCAAGACGGATAAGTCGGATCTTGCTACTGCGACGCTGTTGATTGGGGGAATGACGTGCAGTTCATGCGCTAACTCAGTTGAAAATGCTCTGAAGAACATAGAGGGCGTCGTATCTGCCACTGCGAGCTTTGCGACCGAGAAGGCTGTGATCCACTTCGACAAGGATGTTGTGGGTATCCGTACTCTGATGGAATCAGTAGAGGACGTCGGGTATGAAGCTTCGTACATGTCGGACACTGAAGTTCAAAAAGCTCTGGGAGACCAACGCGCGAAGGAGATCGCGCGTTACCGCTTAGACTTCGCTATCGCGCTTCTTTTTACGCTTCCGATCGTTCTGTTAATGCTGCTGTTCGAGAATATCCCGGGCTTGAAGCATGGCTTGATGTCGGAGATGATTCCAGGTCTCTCGTATGAGGCATTTGCCGTGGCGGTTCTTGCGACACCCGTCCAGTTTTACTCAGCTCGTCGATTCCATATTGATGCGTGGAAAGGGATGAAGAACCATGTCCTTGGCATGGCTTTCCTGGTATCCATGGGCTCCAACGTGGCGTACGCCTACGGATTGTTCACTGTTATTCGAGCCATCGTGCTAAACGACGCGAGTATCGTTAACATGGACATGTTCATGACATCGTCTGTGCTGATCTCGTTCGTAGTACTTGGAAAGCTCTTGGAGGCAGTGGCTAAAGGGAAAACTTCGGCGGCGCTGACGAAATTGATGGGGCTCCAAGTAAAATCAGCAACACTTTTGGTCTTCAACAGTGAAAGAACCAGCATCCGCGAAGAGAAAACTGTTCCCATTGAGTTGGTGCAGCGTGGCGACATTGTGAAGGTTGTTCGTGGCTCGTCCGTTCCTACTGACGGTGTGATCGTGTACGGCAAAGGTCGCTTGGATGAATCCATGTTGACTGGAGAGTCCAAGACAATTCACAAAGGCATTGGAGATCGCGTACTTGGTGCAACTTTGAATGTGGATGGCCTGTTCCACATGAACGTGACGGGAATTGACAGTGATACAGCTCTGAGCCAGATCATTCGTCTGGTGGAGACCGCGCAGACATCGAAAGCTCCGATTCAGGAGTACGCAGACTACATTTCTTCCCTGTTCGTTCCAGCAGTGCTGGGTCTTTCGATTGTGACGTTCGTCGTCTGGTACACCTTGTGTGAGGTAGACATCGTTCCTGAAAGTTGGGTTCCCGATTCAGATGGGAAATTCGTTTTCGCTCTTGACTTTGCCATTGCGACACTGGTTGTGGCGTGTCCTTGCGCTCTGGGCTTAGCGACGCCTACTGCAGTGATGGTCGGGACGGGCGTTGGGGCTGAGTTTGGGGTTTTGATCAAGGGCGGCGAGCCACTCCAAGCTGCACACAGCGTAGACACGATTCTTTTCGACAAGACCGGGACTCTGACGGTCGGGCAACCGACCGTGACGGACAGATTTGTACTCAGCAAGACGTTCACAACTGAAGAGCTGATCGTCATGGCTGGATCAGCGGAACTCGGGTCTGAACACCCTTTGAGTAATGCTATCGTCGAGTACGCCAAGTCGCTTACGTCCAATCTTGAACAACCAACAGAGTTCCGTGCAGTTTCTGGAAGAGGAATTGCGTGCATGGTCCAAGAGCATACAGTCCTCCTAGGTAACAAGCAGTGGATGGCAGAGAACAACCTCAAGCTATTGAACGGCATTGAACTGGAGCAGACCACAAATGGGTTTCAAAATGCTGGGAAGACACCGGTTTTCATGGGTATCGACGGTGAAGTGAGTGTAGTCTTTGCTGTAGCAGATGCACCACGTGAGGAGGCGTATCGTACGCTAAAGAAGCTCCAGGATATGGGATTGGATGTCTGGATGGTCACGGGAGATAACACACGTACAGCATTTACAATCGCCGAGCAGTTGGGTATGACCCGAACAAACGTGATGGCCGACGTGCTTCCGTCAGAAAAAGCCTCCAAAGTTAAGGAGTTGCAAGCCTCAGGCCGGATTGTTGCTATGGTTGGTGATGGTATCAACGATTCCCCCGCTCTAGCTCAAGCGGATCTTGGCATTGCCATTGGTTGTGGCACGGAGATCGCAGTCGAGACGGCCGGGATGGTGCTTATGCAGTCGAATTTGGGTCATGTGGTCACTGCATTGCACTTGTCTCGAACCATTTTCAAGCGGATTCGTCTCAATTACGTATGGGCATTTGGTTACAATTGCCTTTTGATTCCTCTGGCTGCTGGGGTGCTTTACCCCGTTGGATTTAGTATCCCTCCCATGTTCGCTAGCGCTGCTATGGCCTTATCGTCCGTATCAGTGGTGGTTTCTTCGTTGATGCTGAGACTCTACACACCGCCCAGTCAGTGAAAGCACTTGACACTGCAAGAATGAGATCAGATTCGTCTACAAATTGTCTAACGGTTAACCCTTTAACGAGCCACATCACTATTACACAACACACTAACGTCACACCATATTGTAGCACATCAACCACCAGCACTTAGCTGGGCTACATGTCCCTCCGCTTTACCCGCCTTTGTCGTCATCCTCTGCGTTCGTGGCGAGCTATGAGTACGTCCTCCAACATAGCCTGTGGGTCTTCTTCTACCTCGTCTTTTTCTGGCGCTCAACGCGTCTCAGGAGGCTCGGAAATCGCCGAAAACCCCTTGACGACCAAAGTCCGACGACACCAAAGCCATTTACCAGGCGATCAGACGCTCGTAAAGACCGAGAAAGAGCTTAAAGATGGAGTAGACGATGATAGAGGAGGACCCAAGACGCTGGAGCAGCTGAAGCTGCGGATTCTGGCCAAAAATGAGCAATTTGTGGTGCTGAATAAGGGTCCAGATGAGCGCATGGATGGAGCTTTCGATGTGACGCTGGAGAAGGCAGTAAGCTATTGCTGAAATGCAGTAAAATGGGTACTAATTAGGATTGACAGTGTTGTGGTGTTGTGTTTGTTGGTAGCTGGCGAGAGATTTCCCTGAGGTTGAGAAGTTCCGGTGGATTCATCAATTGGACTTTGGTACGGCTTAAAAGGTGCAACTTGAAAGGGTTGATGTATTAATCATAGTGGCATTATGCTGTTGGCCATAGCAACGTCGGGTGTACTGGTTGTTGGTGCAGATAAAGCGTGAGTGGAAGCTGGGGTGCTGGGAAGTTCTGAGTAGGAGACTGACTGTCCTTTTGGCTTTACATTTGTAGAGCTACTGCGACTGGTTGTCGCCTTTTCCGGGAGAAACAAGTACAGAAAGAGTATTTGGCGGTGGTGCGTGGGCATCTGCCCTTTAATCCAGCGGATAGTACTGGTACTTCTGTCAAGGCCTGCACCTTTTCCAAGTTGGGACTGTTGATTCAGGACATGGAGGAGATGGAGAGACTGAGGAACCAGCAGCGCGGGTCAAGGGCGCACCAGAAAATGCCTGATTACCCACGTGGAGCTCGGCATGGACCGAATCTATTCACTATGGAGCAAGCTAAGCTACTACGAGACTCGAGAGGTGGAGATGGAGCTGAAGCTCGTGAACTGACGCCTGAAGAGCTAGCGTTCACCAAGATTACCTGGCATGACTTGACCAAGGAGGAGAAGGACGCGTACACTGAGAAGGCCAAGGAAGATAAACAGCGTTTTCTACGGGAGTTCAGTGCGTTCCTTAGCCAGGAGAAGGTTCGCCTTGCTCGGAAGCGCAAGTACGAGTGTCTGGACCGTGAGAACAGCGAGGAAGCGAACGAACCTGTGGCCTACATTTTTGATGCTCCGATCATCGAGCCACACCGAAGTATGGGTGTCTTCCGCATGCTGGTGGGGACCGAGGCAGATGTGTCAGCAAAGCAGTCCACTACAATTTGCTTTGTGTTGGGTCATGCAATGTATGACGGAGAACCGGTTTCAAAGGTGCTTCTACGACCACTAAATGGCCGAAGGCATCAACTGCGTCTTCACCTCGCGCACCACGGCTTTCCCATCGCAGGCGACGTTACGTACGGCTCACAGGAAGACGAAGCTCCTCGGATGATGCTGCACGCGTGGAGGATTTGGCTTCGTGGACGTCCAGCCGATCAGGTTCGTACGTTGCTTAATGGTAGCGATGTCCTTTACTGACTCATGTTTCATTCGGTGTATCTGTAATTGTTTAGAAGAAGTACGGGGACTTGTACTTCGAGAGTCCGGATCCTTTTGAGCCTATTGTGCCCAGTGAGCGCGAAGTGTGCACTATCACGTACCACAAACACAAGGAGGCCGAAAAGGCTACCAAGGAAACCTCAGACCAGTGTTACACTCCAGCTTCGTCCAGTTGACGCAGTACTCCGACTACATCCACAGTCGATGGATGCTCAGGTCCCTGTGTAGCAGCAAAATCTGGGTCAGTTGATACCTTCCAATCTGGCAAGTAATAGAGACACGCTGACACTCACGAGCGCATCGATGTAGATGTCCAGCGCCTGTTTCACGATAGCCTTCGCCTGTGTGTGGTCCCCTAGGAAGAGGAAGAGCAGTCCTAGCGTGTACAGCACTTCACCGGAGGCCACGTGCTTCGCCCCTAGTAAGTTTTGGCGGATGGTGACGATCTGTTGGAGCATGGTGCTAGCTTCTTGGACACGCAGACGTTGGTGCTCCAGCATCCAAGTTGCTGTATCTTCGGGAGGGTTGGTCAGAAAACGATACCAGATATCCACGACCTTGTCCAGCATGGCGAGTGCGCTATCGTTCTGCTGGTTACGTTGCTGTAAATCCCGTTGCTGTTGTTGAGCCTCTTGTTGAGGTTGCGTTTGCTGTTGTCGGACTGCAGCTCGCTGCATGCGGTGGAAGATCAAGCCCAGACAAAAGTAGAGCTCGGACGTGTACAGGTGGTCAGGCCCGAAGAGAAGCGAGCAGTGGTAAGCTCCATGGGCTGCACGTTGCAATCCTTCGGAATACGCCCCGTACTCGAGATGCAGCAGACTGTAGAGTTTGTTCATACGGATTACAAACAAGTTCTTCATCTCCTCCGTTAGTTCCTGTAGGGGAGCTCCATTCTGTAGGATTCCAGACGCAGGATCGCGTTCTTTAACAAGCAACCAATTAACCTGTGACAGTATCTCCTCCGCAGGCTTGAGCTGCCTCTCTCGGAGTGAAATGTCGACCAACACCAAGTAAAACGGCACCAACCGCACCGAGTTTTTGCCATACACCTCCGTGGCCATTTTCAAGGCGGACACAGCTTTGCCATGCGCTGGCTTGAGCTGTCGTAGGAAACTCAATTCTTCACTTTCACGCCGCAGTTGCTCACATTGATCCTGTGCTGAAGGTCCTTCAGATACTTCTGCTTGGCGCTGAGGACTGCGAGGTAAGGATGCCATGGATCTAAAAAGTTGCAACGACTGGTGCTAATTTCGAGGAATTGGGGCGGACTTGACAGATTGATGGACGAGTATAGTGCATTTTTCACGGGACCACAAAGAGATATGGCCAGGATGCCTCTACTTGTCCGAACTGCGCAAATGTCTGTCGTGTTTTTAGTTCTCTACTTTGTATCGACGATTATTATCTGGATCAAGTGGGTCGAAGTGGAGAACAGTGCAGGAGAGCCGAGATTTCGAGAATTTCAGCAGGAATTCGACGAAAACGAGAGTGAATACCCTCGCCAAGCCTGGACGAAGGACTTCAAGTGCTTGCAATGGGTGGAGACAGATGATGATGGATACCAAGTGGGGACGACAAGGACTTGCTGGCAACGTATTCAAGCAGGGGACGCAGGATACTGCGAGGTGATGAATACGACCTCAGGACAAGTGTTTCGAGTCATGCACACGACGAGTCTCTCGTTGAAAGATGACGCGCGATTCACATGTCAGTTAGCAAAAGCCTTCTCTTCCTTCCAGTTTAAAGCTGCAGAGTATCATCATGACCCACCCATGACAGTCAGCCAGTTGAATACGCAGGGAATCGTCATGGCAGTGTACGAAAGCGTCCTCCCCAGTGCCTTTGCAAGTATTCGGCGTTTACGAGACATCGGCTGCTCACTTCCAGTTGAACTCTGGTTCCGCTACGATGAACTCGACCCAGGAAACCCTGTCTTGCTTCTACTGATAGACAAGTACGGACCTGTCCACTTGCGGCAGGTCTTCGACGAACGGATTCATGGCTTCAATGTGAAGGTACACGCCCTGTATTACTCCCAGTTCTCACGTGTCTTGCTTCTGGACGCCGATAACTTCGCAGTGCGCAACCCCACATCGTTGTTCGCCTCCGAGGTCATGAAGCGTTTTGGGGCTGTGTTTTGGCCTGACTTCTGGCATCCTGGCAACTCGATCTTCAATCTCCACGCACAGAGTTTGGTGTGGGAGCTGCTGGGGCTCGAGTACGTTGATATGCTGGAACAGGAGAGCGGCCAGGTGCTGGTAGATCGAGGGAGGAGCAGGCGGACACTAGAGCAACTGCTGTACTACGCGACGCACGAGCCCAACTTGTTCACGAAGCTCAAGCTCGTGTGGGGCGACAAGGATTTGTTCCGTTTGACGTGGCTGCAAAGGCAGGAGAAGTTCTATTACAACGACCGTCGTATTCCAGGTACCCTTGGCGTTGTAAACCACTTCCGCCAGCGCTACTGCGGCGTAACCATGGTCCAGTACGATCTCGACGGAGAAGAAATGCTCTTCTGGCACCGCAACACCATCAAATTGAGCGGTCGAAGTAACGATAAACACGTTTGGCACACGCTACAAGAGCTCCCGACGCGAGACAGCGAGTTATCCCCAAAAATCCAGTCGTTCAATGGAGAAAAAATCTTCAACGAGACCTCATGCTTTGGAGTCAAACGGTTCGAGATGAATCCACACGTGAGAATGAGAGCCGTTAGTAAACTAGGAGACGATTTGGCTGAACTTGAGAGCATTCTCATAGAATACGCGCGTGAGGCGTACGAGCTACTTCAGGGTGAGGCCTCAGATCTCTCGTGAACGATGGGCGATAACTTTTCGGATGCTGTCAGGAAATTCGAGATCGAAAAATGGCTCAACAGCGAGGAACGGGGTCTGTTTGAGCTGTTCGCTGTACTGGAGAAAAGATGCTGCTGCTTCCTCTCGTTGCGAGCACACGGAAGACGAATCGCTGCTGCTCCCTTCTGCTTGAGCTGCCACGTGATTATAAACTAATGACTGGATATAGCTGATTTCCTTTAGCCGCCGCAGATTTTGCACCATGGAAAATACCTCGGCACTTGACTTAAGCATTTGAATCGCTTTGCTGGTCGCAGGAGACGACTCTTTCGCTCCTTCCTTGGACCGTTTAATGGTCGCAATCATTGTTTTAGCCAGCAGGAGCAAACATTCGCCGCGTAGATTAATGCTGCCATGTTCTATGACCAGAGGCATTTGGTCGTTAATGAGAGTGTGCGCATCTTGAAGTTTGCCCATTGCAATGTAGATTTCTGCCATTGCAACATGAGCCTTGGCCAACAGCAGGTCATAATGGTAGCTTGTGCAGATGTCCACGCCTTTAAGCAGAGTAGTCAAAGACGCAAATGGAGCGTGAGGTGCAGAGCCCTGGAAACGAGTGCGGCTGATCGCAATGAGCACTTGAGCTTGCAGATAGATGAAACCATGCTCATTGCATGTAGTTTCTAAGGTTTCGAGCAACGCCAAGCTTCGAGGATAGTCCCCACTTGCAGTCCATAAACTTGTCTTCAGCATCAACGCCTCGAGATAAGCAGGGAAGTCTTTTCCTTCAGGCGATAATGCCAGAACAGCATTTAAATGAACCTCTGCACGAGCAAGTTCTCCTCGTTGAAGCGCCCACTGGAAAAATATGCGGTGAATTGCCTTCTGATACGACATATCATGCAGTAAATGCCCATTTCCACCTTCTGCAACGTCGACAAGAAAGCTAAGTGCCTGCTGGTACACGACCGAGCTTGGAGTAGCTTCTGTCAGCTTGGACATAGCCATCTGACTCACGGTTAAAGCAATTTCCCCAGTACTAGCCGAGTCTTCGTAGCACGAAAGATGCAGGCGCGTGAAAACTTGCTCCAGTGAGCGATGACCAAACATTTTCCATGCAACCGCGGCTGAGATCGCCACTTTCCCACTCAATTTCCAGACTGTATCGAGAATCGCCTCTGTCGATTTGATCCAGTCCATTCCAGTTCCAGTAGCTTTGGCGGAAGTATCCTCACCAGAGGCAACACCAGCTTGCATCTGCAATGCGATCATCGTTCGTGTTCCAGTGGTGGAAAAGCTCGCAGCTGGGGCCGCTATGGCCGCAATAGATTGCAGCGTTTCTTGAAGACGAGACCAAATGTGAAGTGGTCGAGGGGCTGGCATGTGAGCGGCAATCATGTGAGGGACGAACTGTGCTGCTGATCCCATCATTTCTGGTCTCGTGGTGCTGCCTCGCATCAAACCACTCTCCACCTCCGTTAAAGTGGCCAATACTTGCAGTGAAGGAAGATGAAGCTCCCGTGCGCGATCTAAGCAGCTCGTAACTAGCTGCAGAACAGAGTCTTTGGACTTCCCGAGTTTCTGGTTAATACGAATGAGCCACGCTAGAGCAAACGCCACGCAAATGTGATCTCCATGGTGCTGAGCAACTCGAATGGCCTCTTGGATGCTTTCATGTGCGGCATTGTAATGGTCAAACAGGATCTGCAAGCCTGCCAGATTCAGAGCGGCATACTGGATGCCACTTCCTCGAAATTGTTGTCCAGATCCACCTGAGGACACTGTAGTGGAATTAGTGCCGTCACTGCTTCCGCTAGTGCCCGAGTACGAGTTTTGACTGGGGGATAGCACGTCGTGGTACTGATGTAAACTGTCAAGAGCACCTTGGTAATCGCGGTCGTGCAGAAATGAGAGATATCTCACAAAAAGCACAGTAGGGTTGGAGCCGTCCATTTTCTTCTGAAGCTGACGTAGTTGTTCATCTGTTGACTGCCCTTCTGCTTGTGAATCACGCAGGCGATCTCTTTGCCCTCTTTCCATCCCACGGGCCATGTCACCGAGGATGTAGTTCAACTGGTCGTTCGACCACATCGCCGGGTCATCTACGCCTCGAACGGCATCAGCACTCAGCAACTTTTCTGTCAAATCCTGCGAGTCCAACTTCATGGGAGCAGGAGTCAGCAAAGTACTTTGTTGTACATTGTGCAACGGCGTAGCAATGCCTGATTGAATTGGTGACAGTAGCAGCTCGTCATCGTCAGTTTTGCCTTCATTCCACAAATTCTGCGACGCTGGGGACCCTATGATGTCCAAACTGCTGTCCTTCTCCAGTTTTTTCTCCTTCTCCACATCTTCTTTAAAGTGCTCTAAATACTGTTGCACATCGTCGAAAAGTCTCGAGAATCCGTCAAACAGTAAGCGGTTCACTGCTAACAAGAAACTACGCACGAAAACACCCAGTAAACTCGTACGGGCCAACGTGGAGCTGGCCGAGTCCACATCTATCTCCTCACCCTCTTCTCGAGCACTCGACAGTGTCACACACTCAGATATCTGCTCCACAATATTGCACACTGCGTCGGGGCTCTCAATCTGCGTTAAAATGCTCACGAGCTGCCAAGAAAGCTGCTCAAAGTCCTGAGAACTCTCTAAATTCTTCTCCAAGCGACGTAATAAATTATGAAGAGTTGTAAAGCTTGTCTGGCTGTTCTGATTCTCGTTCACGGGGTGCTGGATCTCCAGACTCAGAAAACGAGCCAAAGCATTAAGTGACGATCTGCTGACGACCGGTGGAGCGGAATCAGATGCCTGCGGAGCGTCCACTAGCGACGCCACTGAGTCTTCACCAGCGCTGCTTCTCTTGGCATCTTGCTGCTGCCGCACGTACTCGGAGATGAGGATACACACGCTCAGCACGTAGCTGTTTGCCTTCCACTTGCGCATCTCGAGCCAAAAGTCAAATACAAATGTACACCACAAACACACTAAAAAAGCCGTAATCATTGCAATAATACTTGTGCAATATGTGCAGGAGACTCAGCCAGCCCATAACGAAAAGCAAGCGGCGAAACTTGGCCGAAACCCTTGACATACATTTAGAAGGCATCTTCACGAACATACCTGCCTCGCCTCACAGTGGAGAAGCGCTTGCAGCGAGCGCACCATCGATTTAAAGCAATGATTACGGGATCAAAATCGCGGCGCTTGTGCAGGGTCTGCACACGGTCGTCTACGTCAACATCGCTATATAACGTTAAAACGTTTTATCTTATATGATGATACTTATAAAAAATAGCAGGGACTCTAGTACAAGCCTGTAGTATTTGATTGGTGGAAATTTTGCCCCCGCTAAAAAGCATTCCGCATTGGGGACGATCGTGCGGGTCCGGACGATGAACGAGACGCCTTGACCGCCCTCCGATGAACGTTCCAGACACGAGAGCAGCCCCCCCGGCCTCGGATGCGCCCTTTAACCCTTTGGTGGGGCTGCAGACGCTGCTCTCGGCCGAAGTCGTGAGTGTCAAGCAGAGAATTAAGGCTGCACAGCGATTGGAGAAATATTTCCGTGGGTTGCCCCCCACTCCGGGCCTCTTTTTGGCCTATGAGCCGTATCTTCTTCTGTTGACAGATGTGATGATAACGCCCGTTAAGAACGGCCAGGAGCTGCAGCAGACCGTGCTGAAGCTACTGCAGACTTTGTCAGGCCATAACCCAACCGGATTCAGCGATTGGATTGCTAGAAACACTCAGCTGGGTAATGAACCGTGGCTGGTGCAATGGAGCTACGTTTTGTTACTACAGGTGGAGAAGAGCGTCCCTCGAGAGAGTGATGACACGTGGGATGAAGCGTCGGTGGAGTTTAAGGAGTTTGACAGAGTGCTCGCCAGGGTTTTGCAAATGTGGAGGACGCTGTTGGATCATACAGCTGATGCAGCGCTTGTGGACCAGTTAGTGACGTATCTGGAGGCTCTGCTCATGCAGCAAACGGACGTGGAACAGTGGCGGATATTGATGCTGAAGAAATTACAGACGCACTTTGTGGATATCGCGGATGTTTTGATCGGCTGGACGATGAGCACAGGACCTTATAGTCAGCTACGGTAGGTACTGAGGGGATATATGAGGATGATGGCGATGAAGACTCATTAACAGTTTTTTTATTGAAGGGATGGTATTCTTGCACTATTGAACAATTTCGGCCGCTTGTGGGCTGACAATAGTGTGTTCAGTCTTCAGCTGCTGAATTCGTTTGCAGAGGTGAGAGAACTGCACACGCAATGGATGTCTATAGTTTGATCTAATTCGTTGTATGATGCAGGAAATCGTGAATCTATGCGACTCCTGGAAGAACCACCAAGAGGGTGATGATGTTCGACTGAGTACCCTTTTGGCTTGCTTCATGATGGTGGCTCAGTGTGTTCCAGATATCGGTGCGTCCACGGTGTCTTAGCTGTGGCTTGGCGGAAGATTTTAACATTGTTTACTCGGCTTTCGTTACAGCTTTGTCTGGTGATAAAAATGCTTTTGCTAAAGTTCTCCAACGCGTTATATCGTGCCCGCAACCAGAGTATTCGTAAGTGTTTATTCTTTATAATTACTTATTTGAAGTACTAAACCAACCCAATATGTATCGCCTCGGCAGTCTATTCTGCGTGGCGAACTGCTCGGAATACTTGGTGTCAATGTCCAATTCGAAGCACGGCAACTTTGCTGCTCTATCCGTTGCAGCAGTGAGATTTTTGCTTTACCATTGTGCAATTCAGTCTCGATTACACGACAGTGAGGTCGGCAAGCTCTCTATGGTACTGGAGAATATATGCAAGCTAGCAAGTGCCAATTTTTCTGGCATCACCAACCCGATAGATGTGCATTCTGTGGCAATAAGCGCGCTGGATGACGAAATATCTTCTCGAATCGTCAAGAAAGGCGGGCAACCAAAGCGGGTAAAAGTCATGGAATGCTTGTTCCATTTGGAATGTGCTAATGCAGTGACCTACACTACCCAAGTGTGTCTGCAACTAGTGCGGCTGGGTGGAATTGGCGCTCTGAAGGTCTGTTGTTCGTTTCGTTTACTGCATCTAATTTTTATGCTAATTATCCTCTTGTTGATTTTGGACTTAGGCGCTAGGGACACAAGCACTGAAGCGATTGAATGGCCGAAGCGGTGAAAGGGGAAACAGTTATTTTGTGTTCGCAGCAACTTGCTTCATCCTAATCTGTCGGAACCCCGAACAAATTACTTTTTCGCGTGATGCTGATGAAAGCTTCATTATTGAGATTCTCGAATTGGTTACGGCAAAACTGGAAAAAAGCAGTCACCGATTTCGTCAGTATCGACTGACTCCTCATCAGTCGGGCCTTCTCCTGAAGATGGTGAGCGCTTTTATTGGCGCTGTGCTTGAACGGATTGACAAGCCCGAGGATTCGAAAATTGTGAACGGAGTAGCGCTTCGATTGTTGGAATGCACCATCAATATGTTGCCTGATGAGGCTTGGGTGAATCAAGATTTACGACTTGGTGTGGAAACTTTAAAAGTGATTGATACTCTATTGTCTCGAGTGGCTGCCATTCCACGCATTCCACAGAAAGCTTGTCAGATACTGTTGAAGAAAGTGGCGACCGTCGTTCATTGTTCCAGTGTAGAGGTTCGAGAAGGATGTGTCCAAGTTCTGGAAACCCTTCATACTCGAGCGGACACCCGTGAGTGTTCTGGCAGGGTACTTGCAGTGATACTTGATCTTCTGTTGGACCCCAGTCTCGCAGTACAAGCTCGAATCTTGTCGAATTTTTCGGGGATTGCCCATCCGGCACTTTTGAGCCAGGTAATACCGAGTTTTTCTCCTTGGGAAGTGCAACCGCTGCATTCTTCTTTCGTTGGCGCTGACTTTGAAAACATTCTAAGTCTTTTTCAGTCTCAAGAACTTGACGAAAGTGAATGGAGTCGGGTTTGCTCCGGTATCATGGGCCGAGCAACGCCAGCTAAGGTCCTCAGTAACTCTAATGCCTTATTAGGCGCCATTCACCAAGCAGCCGCGTGGTGCGTCCAGAACAGACTCCGCACTCACTTTGGTGGACCGGCTCAAAGCTTTGCGAGCATCGAACGATTGTTACAAGAGTATTCGGATGAAGTTGGATTGAATTCACAAAATACCCGGGCACACCAATTATCGACGTGGCTGTTGCTTGAATTTATGAGCGAGTTGGAGATGCGTATTACTCGTGCTATATACGACGACGTGGACCTAATCAATCCTGAGAGCGAAGAGTGTAAAAGCTCACTCTTCTTTCGTACGAACAAAGGAGTGTGTGATGACTGGCTTAACCGAATTCGGCCATCCCTTGCGCGCATGTCAAGAAACAGTTCGTCGTACGACTTATGCCGATATCACTGTCATGCGATGATGATGGCTTGCTATGCCAAACTCAGCAGAGTTATGGCTTCATTTGCATCCAAGGGATCATTAGATAAAAGCAGCAGTGAGTTGAGACAAGCAGAGAAGGACTTAGATATGGCGTTGTACGCGCTGTGCCGATGTCACTGTGACGCGAAGGATACCGACTCCATTGTTGGATTTCAGAGATGGGGTGCGTCTGTTTCCTTGGCATTGGGCAAGTGGTATCAATTGAACAAAGGGCATCTGGACTGTGACGATAAACAACGCGGAGGACCACTTTTTCAGTGGTTAAATGCTGTCCGTTACGAGGCCGAAATGCGCTATGAAAATGCTGCCGAGGAATACGAAGCGTTGCTGCAACCTGTTTTCTCTTCTAGTGAAAATGCTAACCCTGCGAAGATATTTGAATCCCCGATGATTTACCTCCGCATCTCAGCCTCATCTCTACTAGAATGCATCAAGCAGTGCGCGAAATGCTATGTTGCTATGCGTGATTGGACCAAACTGCGACAGTTTGCAACGAAATTCATCGATTCAGCACAAACCCTCGTAGATTGTGGCTACCATGTTGAAGAGATCCAAGCGATTTTTGATTACAGTGACATGTGGAGTGAAGAGATAAATACGATACGCGAGCTCGAGACAGAATCGATTTCGCTTACAGTGGTTTCGTCGTCGAGAGATAAGTTGGAATGCAGTGCCACGAAACGAGCTGCATTGGCGCTTCGTGTATGGAACGTTGCTGACAGGTCTCATCTTGGACAGCCAAGCGACCCAGCGTTTCCTGGGAGCTTTACCAACCAACTTCGTAGAGATTTGATACCGTTAGTGTTACAACGAACCCCTTGGAATGGTTTCGCAGGTGAAAAAGTTGGAAAAAATGCTGAGGAGGTTCTTCTTAAAATGTTTGGGATGGCGAAAACAAACCACTTGCCAGTTGGGTTCCATTTGAATGAGATACCTGACGAAGCCACAAAACTGAATCCTGAGCTGTTTGATTCTGCTATTTGGGGTCAAGCCCTTGGCTTTAGTAAACACGGGAATGCTGACGCAGAGTGCATTTGTCTGACTGCTGTTGCAAGACTGGCTCGGAAGCAGTACAACTTCGGTTTTGCCCAAAGGCTTTTGGAGGAAGCTGAAGCCATTAAAGAAGCGAGCTATGCATCTGCTATGGAGTTAAGTTACGAAAAGACGAAGTTTCTGGAGACAATTGGGATGGAGACTGAAGGTCGTTGGCTCCTGGATACACAGTACGAAATGTCTGTGAAATTAGTTGAACTGGATCAAGAGCATTCAGGACAGGGAAGCGTAGTAGTTCGATCACTTTTGCGCCTTGCTAAGTCGTCTATGATCTCTGATGACATGGAGTCGCCATCTGCGTTGTCGCGCTTCATTGATGGTGCGCTTGAAGCCGCAACTAACGGTGGGAACAAATTGCTGAACGAAGTGGACGATTTTGACTTTGGGTCGTCCTTGCAAGATGAACGTATTTTTAAGTGTATCCAAGCAGCGACCAATGCAGCACCAAAGTCCGCTAAGGCCTGGGTGCACTTTAGCCACTGGTGTTACGCTCAAGGGAAACGTGAAATTGAACGGATTTCGGAGCAAAATGGCTATATTCATTTAGATCCCGACGATGAATCCAAGATTACTTCTCTATTGGATAAGATAGGAATTGCTGAACCGGACCGCGATCAAGTCGTTCGTGCTTTCTGTCATTTCTTGGAGAATGGCGAACTGGTCAGTCAGCGCCTAGCCACCTTCCACCAGCTTTGCAGTGAACTCGCACCCCCAGATCACAGCAATGAAGCCGTGGATGATTTAATTTGTCTACAACAAGCTTGTCACTCAAAGGTTCTTCGCTTTCACACGCTATCGGCTCATGGCTACGGCAAGTATCTGACTGTGCTCATAAACGACGCAGACACCAATGTTTCTAGACAGGAAATCACTACAGTCGCTCTGCGTCTGCTGAGTCTCTTGACCACGTATGGTTCTGTACCAGAAGTGATTTCAGCGTTAAAACCTGTTTTATTCGACGGACCAGTTGATCCGTGGTCGTACATTGTACCTCAGTTAATCGCCCGAGCGGACCACCCGGTACCTACTGTTTCATCCTTGGTATGCCTAGTGCTCAAGCGACTAGCACATCATTCACCCCACGCTATTGTGTTTCCTGCTGTCGTTGACTCTATGGAGCCCCAAATGACATATTCAAACCTCCAGGAGGAGCGCGAGTCTGCCAGTAACTCGTTTGCTGCAGTCTTGCAGGAGCTACATAACGTATCACCTGGACAGGTTGAAGGAGTACGCCAACTGGTTTCCGAGCTTCGTCGGATTTCAATTTTGTGGGACGAAGCTTGGATCAACACACTTGTGAAACTATCAGCAGACGTGGCTCGTAGATCAAGTACGCTGGAAAAGGAGGCGATTCGAGTTGACAAGAATGCGTCGTTATCTGCTAAAGAAAAGCAGGAATTAGCTCAGCGGAAACTGTTGGCCATTATGAAGCCAATTTACATTTCGATCGAGAGGCTGTGGGATGAAACGTGCGGTAGTGTTCGTACCCAGCATACCGTGACACCTCACGAGCGAAAATTCCTCAAGGAGTACGGCAGCTCAATCGAGAAGGCCATGGAAAACTTCCGTGATTACTCGAACGCCGAGCTTCGAGCGAGCTCAGCCCCGATGAAAGATCCACAGGAGCTCTGGCAACCTTTTGCAGACGTGTTGAAGGCGTTGATGAACGCATCTGGACGTAGAGACCAACTGGCGCTGCAGGACATTTCCCCAGCGATGGCCTCAACCTCTCATCAGTTAGCTCTAACCAACATGCCTGGTGCACTTGTCGGGAACAGTAGAGGTCAAGTGGAACCAGTCACAATCCACCGAGTCGATCCATCTGTAGCTATTTTGCGAACGAAAACGAAGCCAAAGTCTCTGGAGTTAATTGGTTCTGATGGGAAAACGTACAAGTATCTGCTGAAAGCTCGCGAGGACTTACGCTTAGATGAGCGAATCATGCAATTCCTACGAGTGACGAACGATTTCTTACAAGCGGATGTCGCTGCAGCTGCTCGGGATCTGTCAGCTCAAAATTACAGCGTCATCCCTTTGTCTCGAAACACAGGGCTGATCCAAATGGTTCCTGATGTCGTGCCTCTTTTTCAAGTGTATACTGCGCGAAACGATACGGGTGGTCGAGGTACTCCGGATCCTGTTGCTTCCTCTCCTGTCCAGCAGCCACCCCCACCAGCAGCTCAGTTCTACGCCAAGTTGAAGCAACATGGGGTAGTGAATGTTGCTCCGAACAATCGCTCACAATGGCCGGCTTCTGTGCTAAAACAGGTTTACCAGGAGCTTGTTTCCCAGCGCCCACGCAATGTACTGCAGCAGGAAATTATTTCTCGGAGTGAAGACTTGCGAGAAAGCTGGGTAAAAAGCGCGCGCTTAAGCAAATCTCTTGCGGTCATGTCAGTGCTAGGGTACATTGTCGGATTGGGAGATCGACACCTGGACAACATTTTGTTGTGCATTAACAGCGGTGATATCGTTCACATTGACCACAACGTGTGCTTCGACAAGGGGCGTAGACTCAAAGTGCCAGAAATCGTCCCGTTCCGATTAACACCCATGCTACAAGATGCGCTTGGGTTTACAGGCGTGGAGGGGAGGTTTCGTGTAGCGTTTGAGACAACATTGCGTGTTGTGCGCTCTGATGACGTTCGTGAAGCGTTGTTAACATTGTTTGACGCATTCGTATACAGCCCACTTGTGGATTGGATTGCCGAAGACAAACGACAAGGGCGGTCGGGAGACTTGAAGGCTCGGCTTGAAGTGAACGTGAATCTGTCTTTGTTCCTGTCTCGGGCTGAGGAACGTCGGCAGGATACGATTTCTTTTGGCCGACAGTACGAACAGCTTGCAGACATAATTTCCAGGGTTCTTAAAGGAACTGGAATCCCGTTTGGAAACTTGCTTGAGAAGCGAAACCTTCTGCTGTCTCTTGAAAAGGAAGAGCAAGCTCTGATGCAGGAAGCCTCTAGTGCGGAGAACGAGTTATCCATCTACCAGATTGCTGAACAGACAAAACGGGTGGAATTTGAGTCTGCCACAGCTCAAGCCAAAGATATTTCCACGAAGATGACCTCATTCGCAAACGAATGTTTAGCAAGACACCGACAAATTGAGGCGTGGAGACAGAAGAGCGTCAGCTTTGCTGAGTCCGATCCCGCGACTCAACTGAGTGTTGTGACAACTGCTGTTGATTCTGCGTCTTTTATAAACGTCCATGAGACGTTGTGCAATGTGCTGAAACACTCTCAATTTGCTGGCCAACACGACTATCTACTGAGCACGTTGGAGTCGAAATGCCACTCTGTTGATGTGGACGTCAAGCGTCTGCGCTTTGAGATCGAAAAGCTTGCGACTTGCTTGGTTCCGTATCTTTTGTATTACGGCCACCAGCGCAATGAGTTGGATAAATACTTGGATCTAGAGCTCAATCGTAGTGGCAAGGATGTCTACTATAAGTGGTGGTCCATTTGCGCAGGGCTGGCAAGTGAGCAGAAAGAAGAATGCACGAGTGCCGACGTGACGTGCAGTTTCCCGTCTGAAGAGAGCATTTCTGAATCGGCTGTGGTTTTGAGCCGTCTAAGTCAACTGCCCAAGTTTCAGTCTGACGAAGAAGGTGACGACACCGGATGTTTATCCGAAGCAGACACGCTACTTCAGGACATTTCGAATGTGCTATCTGCGATGAAATTGTCAAATGCTCAAGGTCAACGCCTAATGAAACTTGCCGGGGCATCGTGGATTATTCAAGTGTTTCAGCAGCTGAACAGTGATGGAAACGGGCCGAATGCCAACACCATCCGCTTTTCACCTTCTCTAATAGCGCCGTCAGCGTTTGTTGTTGTGGTAGCGACGACACACGCGTGTTCCACGATGCTGGAGTTGGTCTCAACCCCCAAGGGGTCAATGAAAAGACTGCGTGCGAGCGAACTTCTATCAACTTCCCGAGGCGAAGATAGGAAAGAAGGTGCTAGCCAGGGTCTTACTGGACTCAAGGATATTCTTCACGAAGTGGGGTCGTTTGCCGCGGTGGTTCAGGAAGAATTTATATCGAACCTGCATGGCCGTCACGTGGATGGACATATGGAGGTACTGGGACGCATCAAGGATATTGTGGCTGCTTTGGAGGGAGATATCACCATTTCTTTGCTGCAAGCCACAGCAGATGAACATCCTGTTACTCGCAGCATATTTACAGCTGCCTTTGCTGTCATTCAGAAGGTTGTCTCTCTGGCTGATACTTTGCTGCATGCATCGACCATCCTAAAGGACGAAGCAGATCATTTCAAAAGTGTAACCAGCGTCAGTTGGGTTACCTTCGTACTCGAACTTCTTTCTTTGACAGGAGAGGGTCCCGCTTTGGAAGAAGCTGTTTCCACGATTTGGATGGCTCACATGGACCTTTTCGCCTCCAACTGCCTGATGAAGATGCTGCGGGTCCAGCTTTCCAGTATTATCACGTCAGACTGGAAATTTGATTTCCTGTTACTCGGAGATGATTCTGCTAATGATACTGATCCAACATCTCTCAGCAAACGGTGGTCAGATTTCTTCTGTTTGCAAATTCCTGACATAATACCGTCTACGCAGATAAAACTCTCGAATGGAACTCCAGAAACACAAGCCAGTGACATCACTAAGGCTGTTGTCGAATTGATGGCTATTTGTAAAGAGTGGTGGAGCAACCAGTGGAGCGCATTGCGACCGAATACGTGGATTGAGCGAGTCTCTTCTCTTCAAAAGAAACATGATAGGCGCCTTCGATATGCCTCGTGGTTATCAACTAAGCCAGGAGATAATGGAGCTGGACATCTTTCTCGGATTCAGATGCTGTCATTTCTATCTTCCCAAGTTCCGCAGTTGAATGCACTGCTTACTGATCAAGTTGCAGTTGAAGCAAACGTCTTGGAGTTGGCCCAGCAAATGGACTACCTGGCTTCGAATATAGGAGATACGTGCCCCGACTTGCAATCCAATGAAAGCCTGCATGCCCATGTCCAGGCCTGCTACGGTAATGTGGCGAGTTTGTTCGAGTATGGGCGGACCTTAGCTGATCTTGTTCAGGGTATCAGTGTCATTGAGACGTCAGGCGGTGAGCCAACTCTAGAAACAGAGAAAATGGAGCTTGAAGTGGATGCTATCGGTAAGAGCTTGCTTCAGTCAGCGTCAAAAGCTACGTTGGAAGTGCAAGCCTCCAGCGACGAGTTAAATGAAGTGGTTATCCGTGTACAAAACCTCCAAGACAAGGTGAATCAAAACCGAGAGACGTACGAGTCTCTTACTTCGAGAAAGCGAGCTGTTGAGGATGTGATTCATTCTTTAAGTCTTGAGAACAAAGAGGCGGTGCTGGAAGGTGCGCACGTGCTGAGTAAGCACATTAAGGAAACACGCAACTTGCTGAAGGGGTTTGACAAGTTCAAAACACCGTCAAAGCAAAGCCAATTGGAATCTGAAAGTATACGCCGTCGGCAACAGCAGGGGGGTTCAGACGCTTCGATATCTGTGGAGAGCACTATTGGAAGATTTTTCTTTATGGAGAACGATCGACTTGTAAAGATTCTTCTGCGTAGTATTCGATCGGTGAATCACCTGGAGCTCCTAGAGGGAGTGCTTGAAAAGCACGGAGAATTCTGTACTTCTCTTCGTGAAGCCGTTGCTCAACTCGACCAAATTTTGCGCGATTTCGACACTCAAGCTGACCAACTGTTGGATGGCAACGACCAGGATGTTTCAAGAACCTATCTGCTACTTCAGTTACTACTCGACCTAATTGAGATGCTTCATGTAGCGAAGAATGCGTTCCATCAAACCGATGTGACAGAAGGCTCTTCGATATCTCTCCTTGTTGCGACACGGGACCTTGTCCGTGGGTGTGTGAAACTATTTTTCGAAGCTACTGAAATGGCTGACCGACTCTCACGCACAGAAGATGAGAATTACAATGCAAATGGAGTTGCTGATGATGGTGGAATTGAAGAAGATCAGTGTGCAAGTTCAGAGGAGACTGCTCTTCACGACTCTGAGAACATTGCTGGGATGGGAGAAAGTGGTGACAGCGGCACTTCTCACGATACGACTACTAGCACCCCACGGAATGTCGAGGAGAAGAGTCAGTACGGTCTCCGAGTTCTCAAACGCATCGAGGAAAAGTTGTCGGGTACGGTATCAGAAATGACCGATGCTCCGCCGGTATTGACTGTGGAGCAGCAAGCGTCGTGGCTCATTGACGAGGCCACCAAGACAGAGAATCTCTGCGTCATGTATGAAGGATGGACTCCGTGGATTTAAACCGTGTTCCTAGCTTGCTCTAACCTCACGTCTGCACATATTACCATCGTGGAAACTTCTGGGCGTATCATTGCAGCCTATCTTGAAATCCAGACTCCAAGAGAATTACTTCTTCAGTAGTATCGTGTGCCAGACGTTAAACCTGCTTCACTGCAGGTTAAGAAAGCTGAAGGCTTGGTGGTGAATTTCAAATGCACTTGACCTTGAGCCATTCATTGACCAAAACGTACTTTATTTTGATGTTGGACAACTCAAACGAACTTCAGTTGTCTTGTTGATGTCGCGCTTCCATCGCCCTCCTACCGGTTGTTACCTTTTCAGTGGAACTTGTACTGAATCTTCTTGTGTACCTGAACCAAAAACTCCACGTACGAAACATCGTTGCGTGTGCGGTCCTCTACAAGTGCGCTCATGAAGCGGTTGGCGCGCCAGTCGTTCTTGCTTAGAATCTCCAGAGGTTGAGAAATTGGGATGGTAGAATTCAGATACTCAACCAACGAGCGCAGTCGCTCACGAGCGCTCATACTATCACCATCAGGAGCCTCACTCTCAAGCGTTTCGAACAGGTTTAGAGTCTGCTCAGCTGTGTCGGCATGATCCACGCCGAATAATTCAAGCAGCAGCTCTGGCGACGCCTTGGGGCCAATGTAAATGTAACAGCACATGGCTGAGTGCAACAGGAAAATTCCTTCTTCGTCCAGTTTCTCAGCAGTAGGCGGGAGCTGCGGAGGCAGAATAAACTTGCCATCCTCGTCCAGTGAACAGCAGTCGTCAGCCAAATCGTGGACGCTGTATAGCTTAGGGTAGACGGCTGATACGCAGAACTCGACCGGGAGGCTGTTCAGTAGCCCCATCATCATCACACGCTCGTCCGCACGAACGTCAATAAATCCACGCGGAGGATTGCCCACGAGGTTTCCTCTTAGTGCACGACTCTTTAGAGTAGCCAATGTGTAAAGAGGAAGTAGCTTCAGAGACTCCGGCAGGATAAGCTGGCCAGAGGAAGAAGATGAAGCACAGTACTTGCGGTAATTGAACAGCACAGTCACACACTGGTCAACCAGCGACTCCTTGACTGCCATTGGTGTTGCTCGCATGAGCTGTTTGTCCACAAACTGACGAGCAGCAGAGCGCTGCCACACTGAGCAAGTTGCGTCCAGATCGGCGAAGCGGAAAACATTCGACAGCAATGGCTCCACCTGCAAGGCCAGGTTGTGCACACGAACACAACGCAAGCCATCACTGCGCGTATATAGTAGAGCTGCCTGGATGTACGCATCTGTGCCCTCTGCCAATGGCTCATCGTATGCAAAAGTTACGCACATCGAACGGTCTTGGTCGATCACAGCAAACTCCATCTCATCTGTCGTAAAGGCGTTCCCTCCGCGCGCATTGAAAAAGTTACCGTACGAGTGCTCCACGCGAAGCCCAGCACTACATCGCACCTTCAGGACAGCTTCGTATCCACAGTCGCGGTCCACAAGGCGCTGAAGCATGCTGGTAAGATGATGACGGTTACTGGACTGCTCCTTCTCGAACTGAGGCATGTACTGCACACGACCACCAGTCAACTCGCACACGCGACCAACGTCAGCCAGAGACGCAAAAGTGTTGGCAACAGAGAACACATCAAGAGAAATGTGATGCTCAGCGCACTTCCGAGCCAGGTCTTCGTACGCGTTGTTCTCCTCGGGGGTGTACAGGTCCACTTCCTTGGTAGTACCGTAGGCACCGCTAACTTCTTCGCGTTTCACTCTGCCAATGCCCACACGAGGAGCTCCAGCGTGAAGCAACACCACCCGACCTCCTGAAACGGACAGTGCGTCGGCTACACTCCAAAGCGCAGCACCTGAGACAGCCTGATTCTTGGTAGTGTTTTCGAACGTGCGTGTGATGACTTCAGACAATTCCGTGATCTTATCAGCTGCAGCTGGATCATCCATCGATACAAGCCAGCTACTGGGAGGAAGTGGTGCCACAGGATCTTCGGTGTCAGGGCAGATATTCATCGAAATCGACGATGATCCGTTATCCATTCGGTAATAGTGCACAGCAGTGTCGAACGTAATGATACCGATCTTCTTGCGCTTGTTCTGAGCCATGGACGGTAGCAGATACTGAATCGTCTGCAGCGCGCTAGCAGCGAGACCCGTCTGGAACGAGAAAAGCGACACGTCGAGGACGAATACAAGAATGGGCTCCTGGGGCGGGCGGATTGTGTACGCTGAAGGTACAACATACTCCACCGAGCCACGTGACAGCTCCGCTCGTTCCTGGATATCCCGGCGGTTACCGTATTGGTCCACGCTGCAGTAGTAGTCACGAGGTGTTTCATTGTGCAGCTGGCAAATGTTGCAGACGAACTTGCGACCACCCTGGATAAATTTAGTGAAAGAGTTCACGTAAGCAGCACAGCGTGTGCATCGCAGTGGGCCGCTAGGGCCAAAGTCCACCAGCGGAATCGGCAGCTCGTCCTCTTGCAAGTCAGCAAGCGGGCAAATAACCGCAGCCAATGGCAATCCGCACTGCTTATACAAATCCTTGTTCGCAGGGACATGGTTGAGCGTCGGACGGATAAAGCGCGGGTTGCAGCAGCCTTCATCGACACACACATAGTCACTCGACGCAGGGGGAGGCATTGTAACTGTGTGACCACGAGCAACATACTGCACACGCTCTGCGGACACGACAGGTCGAGGGATCTGGGTTGGGTCAATACGCTGCTTAGGCGCTTGAGAGGTCTGTTGCTGTTGCTGTTGCTGTTGCTGTTGCTGTTGCTGTTGCTGTTGCTGTTGCTGTTGCTGTTGCTGTTGCTGTTGCTGTTGCGGGTATCCTCCTTGCTGAGGCTGACCATACGCTCCGGGGGCTCCAGGAGCGCCGTAGGGTGGTGCAACACCACCAGGTCCTGGGGGTCCCGGGTACGGGCCAGCATTACGGTTCGGCTGGAGGTAAGGGGCGGCTCCTCCCTGGGGTGGCGGGGGTCCTTGTTGCTGGTTAAACTGCGGGCCAGGCCGGCCGCCTTGGGGAGGTGGCATATTGCCGAATTGCTGTCCTGGGCCTGGTGGACCCTGTTGGAACTGCTGTCCTTGACCGGGTGGGCCCTGTTGATACTGTCCTGGTCCTGGCGGACCCTGTTGAGGTCGCTGTCCTGGACCAGGAGGTCCCTGCTGGAACTGTTGTCCCGGTGGCCCCTGTGCACCAGGAGGCCCTGACTGGAAAGATCCTGGTCCTGTCGGTTGATTTTGGAACGATCCAGGCGCAGGAGAACCTTGTCCGGGGTAAGCAGGACGTCCAGCTGCTTGGGCAGGAGGACCACGATTCATCTGTGGCACTCCACTGTTTCCACCATTGGACGGTGGGCCTGAAGATCCCGGCAGTCCTGGCTGTTGGCCAGGTCTGAAAGACCCCTGAGAACCTGGAGCAGGCGGACCTCCTACCTGTTGGCCAGGCCGGAGTGATCCCTGAGAGCCTGGAGCTGGTGGACCACCAAGATGTTGACCAGGGCGGAAGGAGCCATGAGAGCCTGGGGCCTGTTGCTGCTGTGGGAAGCCTGGACGGCCACCGAAGCCTGAGTGTGGGGCTTGAGGCTGCTGAACGCCAGGGAAACCTCGACCGGGAAGGTTTCCTGCAATTAAAATAATGTTATAAATTATCCATTATAACACGAAGAACTCACAAAGAGTAGCTACCTGTAGGCTGGGACATCGGTTGTTGTTGGTTATTGCCATATCCTATAAAGCAACTGAAGTTAGTAAAAGAGGGGGAAAAGATACGTTACGATCGCCTAAGAGAGGAGAAAAACTCACCGGCATTGGGCGGAGCGTGTCCACCGCCACTACGAGGAGCCTGTTGCTGTTGCAGGTGTGGAGCTTGGCCTCCGTAGCCACGTGGCGGGTAGTTGGGCTGCTGCATATTGGGGACGTCCGATCGCCCGAGCGACTGCCACTTTGAGAGCTCCACGTGTGTGTGTTTTTGGCAAGGGAGGATATGCTGTATAAGAGGATTTATGCTATTTAGGACGTTTTATGGTTATGGATATTTTTTAAGGGTTAAATTTATTAACCCATTGAAAAATTCTATCGAAATGCGGCCACATACGCATGTTCATCTAGAAGTTAACCAGATGATCTATCCGTGTGGGTCAGTCTTATGGTGACAACAGACTAAAACGTTCTATTGAGCGTTATCTCTGTTGGAACAAACCAGGTACTGGATATTGTTCAGCATTCGTGCAGCACGAATCGTGCCTCATGAAAACGCCCAAACGCACAGTCAGAGACCAACGGCCCGTGGCTGAGGAGAGTCCCTGGACTCCAGGGCCTGGAGAGCGGCTAAGATAATGGCTTGCAGCTTTTTCCAACGACAATCGTCGAAATCGCGTCAGCTCCGTGGTATCCACCGCTCCAAGCAGAAACGCAAGTTCAGAGCAGTGTTGACCATGAAGTCACCGTCGTCACTGGGTCTTCTAAATAAAATTAGCGCTGGACCAGCACCTTTGCTGCTCGTTGACGACGGTCTCCGATCGAATCACACCACGCGACTGTCACATTGATCGAAGGTCCATCGCGCATAAAGCGGTCAAACTGCAATTGAGTCATTGCCGTGACAGTCGGCTTGTCAAAACTCGCTGTCGGGCGGCAGGCAAAGGGCAAAGGGGCAAAGACCAGGGGCAAAGGCCAGGGCACAAGTAAAGCAGTGCTTGCATACGTGAACGTTGGACCATGTACCCATTGGTGGTAGCAACACATCCTTTGCCACCAATGATGATGTCAAAGTCATCATGTCGCACGGCTTTTCCCCGCTACGAAACTTCCATTGGCTCAAACTGCATGGCGCGTCACCATCGACGTCGGATCCAAGCACCCCATACGTTTAGTGTCTCTAGCCAGTTTCGACTTTAATGCTGTGCAGTCCATTCTGGAAATCTCTGCCGACCTGTCAAGAGGAATCTACCCAGTTTAAGCAGTTATGGACGTGGAGAACAGTCTTCTGGCGCGTCTAGCGGCGAATGGACCCACCATGAGCGACGCACCGATGCTTTTAATGGCGGTGGTGCTTGTATTGGCGCTCTCAGGCGTCATGTCGTCCGTTTCCCAACGCCAGAGCAAAAATACGGACGAAGACAAACCTGAACAGCGGAAACTCACCCGTAAACTGAGTAATATCGGCCTCTCGACGCTCGTGACGGAAGTTCCTACCAATTTGTCCATCCCTGTGTCTGTACTTACTGTGGAAGGCCACATGACCAAGGAAGATTACGTTGATCGACTCCGTGCTCGACTGTTACATGACGCCTTTTTCCTACGGTGGCGTAGTGTCGTCCGTGGTGACTACCAGACGGGAATCTACAAGTACGTGGAGTTGCCGGACTACGATGTGGCTCAGAACGTGGTAGAGCACACGGTCGAGGAAGGAGAAACGACCATGTCGTACGTGGAATCGGCACTGGTTAACTCTCCGCTGGATTTCGACAAACCATTGTGGGAGATGCACGTGATCCACGACCCTAAGGGTAACCCAGGGGTTACTAGTGTTGGCTGGAAGGTGCATCATTGCCTTGGTGACGGTGCATCGTTGGCTACTGCTATGGCCAAGCTCAGTGATCAGAGTGAGCTGTTCGACGCTATGCTGGAGAAGCGTGCACAGGCCAAGGCAAATCCCAAGACCAAGAAACCTCGCAAACCCATCTCGCAAGTCATGAAAGAGCTTTTGATCTTCCTGTACGTCTGTATCTGGTCAGTCTACGTGATCTCCAACCACATGTTCGCTCTGGTAGCTCGTCGTGAACCTGCGACGGTCTTCAAACGTCCTGGAGGCAAGCACAAACGTCTCTCATACAATATGGTTTACTCTGTACAGACAACCAAGGCTGTGGGTAAGCACTTCCGAGCTACTGTGAACGACGTGATGCTCAATGTCGTGGCCGGAGCCATGCGCAAGACCATGTTGTCTGTTGGCGAGTCTGTAGCCCCTACACTTAAGGTGCGTTGCGCCATCCCAGTGGACATGCGCTCCAGCACAGAAGTGATCCGCCACACGAGCAACCGTTTCTCGTCCCTTGTGATCGACCTCCCGGTCGGCATTGAAGATTCGGCTCAGCGTCTCCACCAGGTTACTGCGTCAATGAACGAGGCCAAGAATTCGCTGGAGAAGTTCTTCGTGTACTGGTCAAGCCACCTGATTTCGATGCTCCCTGCGCCGTTGATGCGCTTGATCGTCCACTTCACCACCGGCCGCATCTCTGTGGCTGTGACCAATGTGCGTGCTAGCGTCGTCGAGATGAGTTTGTGCAAGAGTCAAGTGTCGGGCTTCTATGGATTTGTTCCTCCACCGCCGTACGTGAACCTTGGTGTGGCCATCCTGTCGATGGGAGATGATCTCGGCCTGAACGTTCTTGTGGACCCATGCGTCGGAGTTAACGCCAAGCAGTTCTTGGAATTTGCAAAGGAAGAGTTCACTGCGCTCCAGGAATCGGTCGAATCTAAGGAGGCCAACGGTGACGAGGACAAGAAGACTAAGTAAGTTGGAGATACGGCTCTGGTAAGGAGCTTACTTACTCGTCGCTGAAAATATTGGACACAGGCTTGAAATTATGATTGTCGTTGTCTAGACGAGGAAGTCACTGTCGAAATGAAACGTAATATTGTGCGCTATGCCTCGTTCCTTTTGCTTTACCAGCTATTCCTAGGACAAAAGCTCGTGTATTTTAGAGATGCTGCATCCGTTGAAGGTGACGTTGGAGTGAAGGCCTGCCTACCTCTAATAGGAAAGCCATTGCCAAATTGGCACCAAGACGTCACAAAGGTCAAATGGAGGTTGCACCAGCCCACCCTATCGATATTATCGAGTCCGTTGTGAATGAGAAAGAGCCTCAGGATGTGAACACGATTGAAGCTGCAGGAAACAACCACACAGAAGTGAGCAGCTCCATCAAAACGCACGAGCCTGAAGTTGTGTGTGTGCCTGTCGAAGAAAAGCGACCTGCTGATGCGAATGTCGCCCCGAGTGGTGGAGATGCGGTCGTACTGGAGGCTCCAGCTTCAAGCCGTGTATCCGAATCAGCCGAAGTGGTGACTCCTGCTGGTACAGTAGAAGTTGAAACACCTCATTGTCCGACTGATACTTCACCAACAGAAGCAGTAGAGAAGGTAGTTGTCGTTCCGACAATTAAACGTGTCGAGGATGAAATTCCAGTAAATACCGTCGAGTCGAAAGCTGTTGAAGAACCAGAAGATGAGAAGACCGAGCAAAGTTTTGACCAGCATGAAGTATCTACACCAGTGCAGCAGTCAGCGGAAGACATGGAGGTAAAACTTGAAAATACACCAACTCAATCTTCTGAGTCTGCTCCAACAGACTCAGCCTCAGCTTCAGCACCTTCTTCCCCGAGCAAAAAAGCCAAGAGCGAAAAGAAGAACTCTAATGTACGCTTCGTCACCCCCTCTCTTGGCAATTATTTACTGCTCTAACCGGATGATTGTTTTCACAGAGCGATTCTTTTGCCAGTGATGAAATGCTGGCCGAAGTTCAGAAATTCCTTACCCTTCAGGTACGTTGGCAAACATGTAATTTGATCGAGTTGTATTGGTCACCTTTCTCCTTACGCAGATTGTTGAAAACCGCTGCAGCTCGCACACCAAAGAAATCAATGAGTGTAAGCCGAAGCAGAAAACAACATCATTTGACAATGCACACTAACCTTCTCCACTCCGTAGTCGTTGAAGCACACCTGAATGAAAAACAACGAAAGCGCTACGTAGCTGCGCTGGTAGAGCGCGTTGTGCAGAATCTTACCCAAGAGACTACTGCGAAAGGTGAAGACGTCTCCATCGAAGTTCAGTCGAATATCTGCCTCATTGAGCAAATGTTCCTCACGCTGGGTCGACGATCGCCGCTCCAGGACATGTACACCGCGGAAGAAGAAGAAATGCTGGACTTGCTCTTCCACAGCAACAGCAGTGACAACCTCCCGATCAACGGCTAGCTAGGTATCTTCCACCTCAGTTGTGCAAAATATAATGCATTGGCTACAGTGCCTCCCTCACATTGCTCCGCGCAAGGTCTTGCTGAAGATGTTTGTCCAGTGCAGTTTTTATATCTCCAAATGTTCCTCGCTCTTGATCAACGTTCCAAGACGTCCACAGGGGAAGAAGGAGAACTTTTGGCATAGCTGTGTAAATTATAATGAATGAATCATACCTGGGCATTGCCACAATCGTACCTCTTTCTTACACTGTCTCGCATTGCTCCGCGGGAACTATCCGTACGACCTTGCCGATACCCTTTGCTTGACCATCACGGAACACGAAACGCATTCCTTTCTTCATAAACTCCGGTGCGTGGATGAACCGGAATCGGACCAGTGCCCTGTCACCTGTGCGAATGACGTCCTGGTTCGATTCAATCGAGATAATCTCTGCTGTCTGTCGGATCGTCCGGCAATTGACCATAGGTTGGTACCCGACGGTAACGGTAGTCTGGTGGTGCAGAATCACAACGCGAGCCTCAAACACCTTCGACACGTAGTCCTCCACCTTTATCTCGGGGCTCAGCAAGATCATCCCTTTGCGAAATGTTGAGCGACTCAACACGAACTTCTTGTTTACCGAGCGGACAGCAAGAGCTGCGGTTTGTCCCGGAACGAGCTCCTTCAATGGCATGTACATCGACTCCATCGAACGCACAGTTACTTTGTGGAAGTGACCGTTATAGTCAGGCCCAAGTTGCAGGGTATCGTTAACCTTAAAGCTGCCCGTGACTAACGTCCCCGCCAGAATAAATCCCACACCAGGGACTTGGTAGGTCTCGTCAATTGGCATTTCAATGACGTCACTCACTGATACCGTCTTCTTCTTCGAATCCCCCGCTGTGGGCGTTGTAACAGAAATGCTTTCTTCTTGGTTCATGGACTTCGTTGTTGCGAGTGTTGATGCAGACAGCCCAGCTTTGAACAACGCTGACGGTGACGTCTCGCACAGTATCCGACGGAGATTCTCCAACCCGTCACCAGTCACGTTCGAAATGGGTAGAATAGGAGTGACGCGATTGGACGGGATGCTCTTCGCTGCCGTCACTGCTTGCTCAATAGTCTTCACAAGCATCACCATTTTTCCGTCTACCAGTAACAAACCACCAGAAACAAATAAGTTGACATGGCAAAACTAAAACCTCTAAATCATATCAACTCACAGCGTCGTAATGCCTGTCGAACCGTAGCCAGCGTCTCCTTGGCCACATTCTTCGGTGCAATGTCAATCTTCGTCAGTGCAACGACAATAGGGATCTCCAGCTACAGAACAATACCAATAAGAGTCAATATCAATAACCATTCTCTCACAATGACCCTTATGTTAACTCACCGCCACGGCAATAGCTAAATGCTCCTTCGTCATCCTCTTCACGCCCATATTGGCTCCCACCACCACCACCACCACATCTGGTTGCATCCCCGTGAGACCAAACACTGTCGTCTTGAGATACTTCTCATGGCCAGCCAAGTCGATGAGCTGGATACGTTTGTGCGCCACCTTGGCCAGTTCCGCCCAAGGGATGAGTTTCCCCGCCCTCTTGGACAGAATCTGCTCCCCAGTCTCATCAAACCCAAGGTAAGCAGTCGCCACACTGCTCGTTCGGCCAGACTCGATCTCGTGCTTGTGGCGGAAAATGGCTTGACGAGAGGAGCCACGGCCGTCATCCAGGTCTCCCTTGATCAGTGTTCCTATAAGACTGGACTTGCCACTGTCCACATTCCCTACAAAGGCCAAACGTAGGGTACGTAGAGTCTCTCGACGCTCTGTTTCAGCGTCCTGGGGCGTAAATGAAGCCATTTTAGTCTCCTCTTCTAGGTTAGACACACATGCAGGCTCCTGGCTGTCCTCCTTGGCCGTGTAGACGCTGTTTCTTCGCTCTTGGACCTCCATAACTGCTGGAAGATTCGATAATGCGGAAGCGTCTGCAGCTTTTGGATTTTTGTATGGAACTGTCGAATCTGATACTATGAGTGATGGTCAATGGGTTGAAGTTGCCTTTTTTAGACGAGAAAAAGCTTGTGGCATGTGTGTTCACTTCTTTACAACGGACTAAAACCTTCACTCACTCCAACCTTACCATTCCAAGGTTTAGTTCATCTTTGTTAGTTAAACCATTGAACACGACACATTAAATATGCTTCTTCAAGCACACTGCAGCGCTATTCCCTTACTGAGTCATTTTGAAATGCTTGGTGCTTCGGTGCTTGGGTCTTATTGAGCTTTTGAACCAATTCCCCATTGAAAATCCTTCGCTCGAGTTGAAAACTGCCGTCCTTGGAGATAATGGGGGTTCACTCATAAATGCTTTCTGGACAGACTCATTGAACTTCCGCGGCACAGCAATTACAGTTTTTCTTGACGGCTTCGCTTGCGCTTTTTGCTCTCCATCGATCTCTGATGAGTCTGCCAAAACCACTACAATGCATAGTGTTAGAAAGTTACCAGATACTGACCTCCCCGAGGCAAGCTTCATGAAGTTTACCTTCTAAACCTGCTTGCATCACACAAAAGGGTCGACGCACCTCTTGACATTTGGCATCGATCCGAGCTTGGTCGTCAGATATTTCGTCATCGAGCTGCTTGAAATCCGCAGAGCCTTTCCGCTCCGTAAACCGCGGTGACTTTGATCTCGTAGAACGTTTCGTTTCTTTGGGTTCACTTTGGGCGTCTAGCATTGACATCTCCTCGTCATTTGCCACGTCGTCGTCCTTTGGTGCTGGAACACGCTTTCTTTCTTGGCTGTCAGAGCTGTATGCATCTGCAGTCGACAAAAATGAATGCATCAATTCCTCTCCGACTTCCAGCGGAGTCTTGATAGTTCCTGTATATCCACACGTAGGCCATTAGTTTTCATTTACACAATATCTATCAACTTCTTCACAGTACCTTGGCGTCTTGAATCAGCGCTCATGCGTTTCTCCGATGCCCGGAGGAATGATGACTGGTTTTCGTTTGACCTTGATGCGGTAATATCTTGCGCTGACACGTTGTAGCTTAGTAGGTAACCAGTTAACAAAGTTCAATATCTATGCAAGTACTTACCACTAGGTGGCGACGGATTTACCCTTTTCCGCCGTTCTTTTTGTACTTTTGGGGCCTTAACCGACTCTTGTCTCTTTGCTTCCAAATTACGTAGAACACTCTGGGTATACGCAATTCGCTCTTCAAGCGTGTCTCCAGACGTGTCCTCTAGCGTGTCTCCACGCATGTCTTCAAGCATGTCTTCAAGCATGTCTTCAAGCGGGTCTTCAGGCGGATCTTCTTGTTCCCTTGCAAACGTTCTTCGTCTCGAAGTCTGTGATTCAGCAGCACCTGATGCTTGTGTTAACCCGTTCGGTGCACGTCCACTAGCAGTAATTTTCGGCCCCAGCTCGTTTTGCTTCCCCACCCTCACTTTTTCGGTTCCTTTCTCTTCTTCCTCCGAGTCGTCAGTGTCAAATGCTAACGGTGGCGAACGCGTAGATTTGGGTTTCGGACTAGCTGTCAAAGGTAAATACCCTGTAATTGGCGGTACACTTCGTCTGGCTGCCATCTTCATGAGCGGTTTGCTTTGGTGTGCTGCCCTCTTAGCCGGTAGCACGCTTCTCTCTGTAGTTGTATTGCTTTGATCATTGAAATCCCCATCAGATATTTCTCCTTGATCATCACTGCTTTCCGAACTCTCAGGCTCGTAGGGAACCGCAATGTCTTCAGAAATATTCTGTTCAATCACCAAGGGAACTTCAATCTCTTCGGGAAGATCTTGTTCAACCTCCACGGCAGTGTTATCGCGTAACGTTTTAGAGCGTGACTTCTTCTTCCTTGGCGAGCTTTGTTTCTCCGGCTTCGATGTTATCGGTCTCCGCACTTCAAGCCTGTTCATTTGAGAAAGTATACCGCTTGAATCCTCCCTGCCATCATCTTCTGGTTTCGTGTAGACATGGGTCTTGCTGTGGCGTTTGCAATTGTTTTCAAAGCTCTGATACCAGAGATCATTCCCCATATTTTTTCTCATTTTCTTCACAGACTCTGTCGTTGACTCGTTATATTGAAGGGGCAGCGTACCTCTCGAAAAGGTTGGCATTACCGTGGTCGCATTCGATAGCAGGGCCCATTCCAAAGCGTTCTCGAACTCCGGGCCGTTTGACATCCCTCGGCTTGCCTCATAGTGATTACGAAACTCCTTCACTTGCTTTTTCTTCTGCCAGCACCTACGTATGCAACACACAGTTCGATAGCATTTAACAAACGGTATTAAAGCTACAAAGATAGTAAAGTGCGTACCGGTCTCTTTTATCAAAGTTTGGATCATCTAGAAAATCCACATACAATTGTTTTTCCCTCGACAGGTTATCAATACCTGCCTTTGTTCCTGGGGTCCGAATCGTGATCTAAAACAAACAAAAAATACCAAATACCCATTGACCGTTAGCACAAGCTACAAAAGCTACAATATATCTCGACACTGCGTACCACTGAAGGCCACATTGGCCAATTAAGATACTTGACCCAGCACTTGACAGCCCAAGTGAATGTATGGAACGGAGCTACGCGGTCACTGTCCACCCGCACAACCTCGTCGTATTCCTCAGGCCAGCCATCGTACATAACTTCAACCTGAAGCACACCAGAAGCAAGTCATTCTCTAAACTGATCCAATATAAGGACGTATACTCGTTGCAATACGCACTTCCTCTGGAGATGGCACACTTAGCACTCGTGCAACGTTCCAAACCCCTTCCTGATCCATAACGTCTACACAAAATGGAGACCAAAAACACCGTTAGGCTCAATTACAATAAAATTTAAAGCGTATACGCAGCAACAAAGAGAAGTACCGTACCGAGCCAGTCTCCCTTCGTAAGCATAACAGTACGGTGGCTTTGCGCGCGCCGCCGAGGCGACGGCTTCGTCTTCATCGTAAAGCGATCTGAGAACCAGAGTTGATGTAGACTACGAGATTTTTAGAACATTATTAGAACAGGTATTTTACCGGTACAGTAATCTGCAAGAGTAAGGAATGCCTGATATATACTGAAATAGGAGAAATAAAATGATGTAGACGAAATAACCACCTTGTTTTGAAATACAAAAATTAGATATATCAGGTTATCCAGTTTTACCCCGTTCCTTACTCAAGCAAATTACTGTACAGTACCCATCAGTCAAAGTTTGACTTGTATTATTCGTACTTAGTCGAACACAATAATTTTAAAATGCACTTTTCACTTGGCTCGATGTCACAGACACAAGGCGAAGATGGTCCGCGTGAAGGCGACACTCTGCGCGTGCTGGTGTCCACCGACAACCACTTAGGCTATGCGGAGAAGGATCCTGTGCGCGGCAACGACTCGTTCCGTTCGTTCCGCGAGATTCTGCAGCTGGCGCAGCGTGAGAACGTGGATCTGCTGCTTTTAGGTGGCGATCTATTCCACGAGAACAAGCCGAGCCGCCACACACTCTACGAGACGATGCGTCTATTACGAACTCATTGTATGGGTGACGGTGCTGTTAATTTCCAAGTGGTGAGCGACCAGAGTATTAATTTCCCTAATTTCGGAGTTGTTAATTTCGAAGACCCCAACTACAATGTGGAGCTGCCAGTTTTCAGTATCCACGGGAATCATGACGATCCAGCGAGAGGAGGAGGTGGAGCCACTTTGTCACTTGCAGCGCTGGATGTACTAAGCGCTGCTAATTTGGTGAATTATTTCGGCAAAAGCGAGAAAGTTGACGCAGTTGAAGTTTTCCCTGTACTATTGACAAAGGGTAACACGCGAGTGGCTATCTACGGACTGGGTAATATGAGAGACGAGAGACTCAACAGGATGTTCGCACAGGGGAAAGTGATGTTCAGGAGACCGGCAGAACGAGCAGAAGAGTGGTTCAGTATTTTCGTGGTGCATCAGAATCGAGACGATAAAGGAAGAGGCAGCAAGAATTGCGTCCCAGAAAGTGTGATCCCTGATTTTATTGATTTAGTTGTGTGGGGACACGAGCACGAGTGTCTAATTGATGTTCAAGAGAGTGTCAAGGGGGATTTCTTCATTACGCAGCCTGGATCGTCGGTGGCCACGTCGTTGGTGGAAGGAGAAGCCAAGCAGAAACACGTTGCAGTGTTGGAAATTAACGGACAGAGTTTCCGCATGTCGAACCACGAGCTGCATACAGTTCGGCCGTTTAAGATGGGCGAAGTGATTTTGAATGAGATTGAGGAACTAGATCCAAACGACCCAGATGTGGCAGACCATATACGAGAGTACTTGGAGGGCAGAGTGAAGGAGCTGTTGCGTGAAGCGGAGCTGGAACAAGAGGAGAGATGGAGAGAACGCGCAAAGGAAAGAGAGAAACAGCAGCAAGAGAGTCCGTTCCCGTTGCCAGAGATTGCAAATGGAGGTGAAGAAGAAAAAGAACTGGTGCTGATCCGGCTGCGTGTGGAGCACACTGGCTTTCCGGTGCTTGTTAACCAGCGCTTTGGTGCGAACTTTGTGGGTAAAGTGGCCAACCCCAACGATATTTTGCTTTTCTACAGACGCAAGAAAGATCGAATTGTTGCTTCAGACAAGAATGCTAGCAAAGAGCTGGAGAAGTCGCTGCTAGGACGCCCTGTTCGACCCACACCGCTGGCATCAGTAACCATCGAAGATATCCTGAGCAAGCAATTGTGCGCACCCGAGCGAAAGCTCGTGCTTCTTCCAGAGGCCCAACTGGGAATTGCGTTGGAGAAATTCACGTTGAAAAACAATTCGTCGGCTATTCAAGAATTTGTGGACAGCGTGCTCGACAAAACTCAGCGTGAATTAACCTCAAAAAGTGACGCCAAGTCTGCGCAGGACATTCTCAGTGTTGTTGGCAAGAAGAAGGAGCAAACTGATGCGTTGCATGCGTTGCAGAAAGAGGAGGAGGAAGAGGCTGACAACGCTGATCTTGATACGACCGGAAACAGTTTGTCAGGGGATGGATTTCAGTCCAGACGGGTTGCCCCGGATGAAGACACCTCGGCTAAATCACCAAAGGGACGATTTGGCACACCTAGATCTTCCCAGAAGAAGGCAGCCCCCAAGAAGAAGCCTGTTAGAAAGTCTGTCTTTTCGGATCTCGAAGACGATAGTGATGAAAGCCCCCAGAAGAAGAAAAAGCCTCCTACACCTCGCAAAGCGCCAGCTCGTTCAGCCAGGGCCACAGCCAAGAAGACAAGAGACTTGCTTTCCGATGACGAAGATTTTGTTGATGGCTCAGACGGAGATGAAGATTTCAAGATGGAGGAGGATGACGACGAAGAGATGGAGACTCCTCGACTGACAGTGAAATCACGGAAGACCACAACAAGAGCAAGGAAATCGCCAACAAAAGCAAAAAAGTCGCCACCGAAAGCAAGAAAGTCCCCTACGAACCGCAAGCGTCTCCGCAAGAGCAACGATTCTGACGAAGACGTTGATGATGTTTTTGCGTCTCCTGCGACTAAACGAGCTGCGTTTACACGGAATTCCAAAGCAAGCGGTGTGCTTGACTTATGCTCAGATTCTGAGCCAGAAAACCCAGCACCTAAAAAACGCGCCAAACAAACAAAGTCGAAGATTTCCCAGCAACACAAGATTGACAGTCTGTTCAAGAAGCAGGCTCAAGCGAAAGGTGACGAAGATGACGTTGAAGAGGACCAGGAATTCACGCAAGTTGTCCGTCCTGCAGACACTTATGGTCAAGATATCGTGGGCCCGACCCAGTCACAGACCGAATCGCAGGTGTCCCAACCTACTCGCCGCAAACTCCCGTTGTCAATGGTTGCAGCTTCCCAGTCTCAATCTCAAGAACCAAAGCGTGGTGGGGCTGCTGCACGAAAAGGTTGGGGTCGTTCTCGTCGTTAACTAGCTAGCTATGGTTGTCGAGTTCGTTTAAGAGAGAAAATGGAAAAGAACTGCTCGAAACCAGCCGTATATTTCACCTAGTTTTGCGCGAGTTTAGTGCAGCAGGGCAAGTCGATCATCCTGGATGTGGCCAGAGGTTGATGGTGCATGATTTCCTGAACTTGTCTCTCGCTTTGCTTACTCTAGTAGATGCCAAACGCGCAATGGAGAGCCTGCCTAGTCCGTGCTCTCCAAAAGCTCCTTGGGTGGTGTCTTCGGCAAACTTGAGTTCAGCTCCTCATCCTTGGCAGGGTCCTGCCTCACCCACGTCTTGTTCTGGAAGCGAGGTCGCATTTGCGACGAGAAGTAGGGGTTGCGTGGCGCAAAAGCGGGCGCGCCCGGGTTCATTCCGGTGTTCTGGGGTGCGCTGTTCGCATCGCTTCCCGTTGCGTCTGATTCTGGATTTCCTTCGGTGGCTTTCGCTTCTTCTTCAGCCTTGGCAACGTTCGGGTTGACCCACTTCCGGTTCTGGAATGGCCGAGCACCGCGCGGACCGTTCTGCATTCCTTGAGGTCGTGGGTAGCCGCGACCGCCATACGGCGGCATGCCTTGAGGTGGGAAGCCCATGGCGTACGGGTTCATGGGTCCGTAGCCAGGTGGAGGGTAGAACATTGGACCTCCATACGGCTGAGCATAACGAACAGCAGAGCAGTAGAATGTTAGAATACACAGCTTGGCTTGGAGTATAATAGTAAACAATAACGTACCGGGGGAAAGCCGCCGTATCCCATTGGACCACCCTGGAAACCCATAGGCGGACCCATACCTTGGCCATAGCCCTGTTTGCCCTTGAAGTCGCCCTTTTCGTCCGATGGTGGCAACGGCGGCGCCGATTCACGTGAATCATTGTTTCTCCGCTTTCCATTGCGTCCTGCATCTTCCATATCATGATCCCTGTCTCGGTCGTTTCTCCGGTTAGCACGTCCTCCTCCGCGTTGGTTATCATCTCGGTCTCCACGTCGCTTCTTGTGCGATCCTAAAGTATCACGAGCGTCAAGTTCGGCCTGGTCCACATTTACAGGTGGGCCAAGTCTCTGTGACAGCCGACTGTTGCTGTCCTTGCCTCCATCCCGCTCGTTCGCTCGTCTCTTGTTTCCGGTCGCTCTTGACTCGTCGCGTTGATGACGATCCTCTTTTCCTGATGACGGGGACTTCTTCGCTGCTGGTTTCTTCTCCACCACGCCAAATCTCTGAGCCCGTCGAGCGATCACGTCATCCATATCAGTCTTGGACGGGTTCAGTGAACGGAGTGTGCCTCGGCTGCTACTGAGCGATACCATTTTCTTTTTCGGTGCCTCAGATGAAGAAGACAACCCTTTCAAACTGACAACGCGCTTGTGTGGGGTTTCCACTTCCTTCTGCTGCTCAATTTGAGCCGGAAGTTCTTCATCTTGGAGCTCTGTAGCTGGGGTGTCTTCCACTGGTACATCAGCTGCACTTTGAGTCTCAAAAGTGGGTAGCAACTGACTTAGCCAAGCCACAAATTGCTCAGCTGCTTCATCGCCGATAAAGTCCACCAGGTCGTTGGCGATCTGCTCCATGTTCTTCTTGTTGCTCACCATGACGATGACGTATTCCTGTAGCCGCCGAGGTCAAATACACAGTACATAATGGACGTCATGCCTCTGGTCTCTTTTGTTCTTGGAGTTGGAGGGTGGCGTCCCTTTGTGCTCCTAATTGGGGGTCACTTTTACACCCTCTTTTAGCGTCCTTTCAGGTTCTTTTCACATGCATACAAAGCGCCCATATACAGAGACGGATGGATAACACAGGAAAGACCCGTCCTAGCGTCGTGCGCGCCACATCTCTCTCTCTCTCTCTTCGCTCCCGCTGATTCGACTCTTAATAAGCAGTGGATATTGGACTCTGAGGCATGAAAAGAAGGCGCACAAGGACCGCCAGCCACTCACATCTAATGTATCAGGAGAAAACGTACCGCCATAACGTTGTCCACTTCGACCCCCAGCATCTCCGTCAGCTTCTCGCGTGTTTTACTGGTGATTTCCTGCTTCCAGGCGTCCGTCAGGTCCAGCGGGAACACGTAGCTCTTGTCATACGCAGCCATCTCTCTCCTTCTCTCTCTTTATCTCTCTTCCGGACTGAGGATAGGATGGACTCAGATCGTTTGTGTAGGCCACACCAAATAGATGCACAGTTACTGACTACTTACCGTTTCAGACAGAATAATAATAGTGACGGGAGCCCCCTTAAAGAGTGACTTGGATTCAAAAGGCAACTTTACCCTGCACATGTACCTTTACGCTGGCAGGATCTCAGCATATCTATTAACGCTGAAGCCGGCTTTCCTTGAACGATGTGGGTGTTGGGCCATGGTGTGCTACGCTGCCGATCGGCCACGAATGAATAATTGTTTCACGCCGCGAGTTGTAGTTCTGGTAAAACAGCCGACGTTGATGGCCAAAGCTCGAGGCGGAGATCAACGCGGCCACATGTGCGTCGCAGTCTCGTAACTACAGTACCAAGTCCACGACATGCTTGCTGGTGTTGGTGAACAGCTTGGGTGGAAATGTTAGTAGTTGGTCGGTGGCTATTTTGCTGATACTTTACGGGGGCAAATGACGTTGAAGTGGAAAAGTGAATGTACTCAGATATGTACCTGGCTTGTACACGCACTGCAACCTTCGCCTTTAACTCTTCCTGCAACAGCGATACCTATAAAACCTACAAGTACACAACATGTAGTACTGCACGGCTTTATCTTGTTTCTGTAAGCGGAAAGTATTCATTATGGCCTTGGTCTCCTTCGCAGAAACCATCGCTTCTCGTCACGCAAGCTGACAAGCAATTTTTCGACTTGTATCCATCCACCCAAGAGCTCCGGATGTCCAAGCAGCCTGCAAGACGTCAAACGGGAAAAGAAATGCTACATGTAGACTTTCGAGAAATACTCAATCGAAACCATAATGTACAAATGTCTCGAAGACCTAAATGAAGCACTACGCGTTACCACCATTATGTACGCGATCCGTGCGATCCGCTGCTGTCGGCGGCCGTTGACGCACACAGGGCCTCAACAGTTCGTCTCCGCGATGCGGTTCACATGTGGAATCGAAGGAGAGTCAGATGCCTTTGGGGCTTTATCATCGGATCGGCACTGCCCAGGCTCTGCTCGAGCTAAAGCGGCTCGGGAAGCGCGAACGTCTTGTCTTAAGTATGTGGCGGGCGTCGATCTTCCCACCCTGGCCCTGCCCTGACCTCCGTCTCTGCTTGTCGAGAGAGGCGATGGCAACGCGCTCGCTCTTCATTGCCACTTTGGCCGTGCGAGCCGACGTCAGGAGCAGGGAGTCATGTCCTCGGCCGCGCCGACGGACATTTGCGGCATCGACGTGCAGGCTCTGTATTTGAATGACCCAGGCAACAAACAGGAACCGGTCGGCTATGTGTTATGCTCGGAAATGGGCAACACGTGCATGAAGAACGGCTGCAGTTGCCGTAGTGCAGCCAACGCCGAAGTGGGCGGCACCACGAAGTACTTTGGTGTCTGCATTCAGCTCCAGAAAGGGAAGGACTGCGTTACGAGCGGAGACGACTATCTCACGTGCGCGGTAAGTACCGAGTCGTCTGGATCCACGGAAGCGCAGAACGAATCGAACGTCTCTAGAAGCAGCACCAATACACAGGCAACCACAGAGAGCAACGCAACCCCGATTGCTACGGCTAGTGCAAGTGCCAGTGGTAGCACAGCTGATGCGGTTAAAGTAGCAACCCACACCGCGTCCTCCGACTCCATGAGCACAACTGTAATGATCGTCATTATCGTTGTTGCGGTGGTGTTTGTGGCGCTGGTGTCCTGGGTCATCCGTGCCTACTGCATGCGACGGTCTGCCGCTCAAAACAAACTCGCGTCAAGAAGGAACCGCAGCGACCGGGGTACCAATTTCGACGCAACGTCACCGACGAACATGACGGGCAGGTCGTCGGCCACACCGTCGTTCCCGGCGTTCGACCGACGCACGCGCGCCATGCAGTCACCGAGCAACGGTGGACGAGGAGGCCGTTCGGGACGCAACACACCGCGTGGTCGGGAGCCAAACTCTGGACGTGGCATTCGAGAACCCACTTCTGCACGTGGTGGACGAGATCCGACTTCTGCGCGTGGTGGACGAGAACCAACTTCAGCACGTGGTGGACGGGAGCCAGCTTCAGCACGTGGTCGTAGAAACCAGGACATCGACGCGCAGTTTGCACCTGGCGGTCCTCGTGACATCACCCGTGAGCCTGCGTCCGGTCGTGGGCGGCGAAACCCGAGTCAGAAGTCCGACGCACCATTTCCTCCACTTGGAGGACCGCGCCGCGAACCAACTTCAGGACGAGGCAGGAGATCTCCGGACTTGGACGCACCATTCCCACCTCTTGGTGGACTACGTCGTGAGCCGACTTCAGGTCGCGGCAGGAACGCGCCAGATATCGACTCGCAGTTTGCACCTAACGGACCCCGTGGATTCAGGGAAGCAGGACCGCAACGTGAGCCAACGTCTGGCCGTGGCCGTCGGGACAACGGATACCAGGCCGAAGCCGTCACGCGGACACCACCGCGTGCAATGCAGCACGCGTCTCCTAAGAAACCAACTAGGCCACCAACGAACAACGGACCGGAACCTTCGGGCGGTACTGTGTATACCGGTCGCAACACGTACGATCGGGTAGCGGCGTTTGCTCAGTTAGCAGCGTTCGAGGCACCGCCGCCGCCTCCTCCTAGACCGCAGAAAGCGATTAAACCGGTGCCGGTATCCGATCCGATTCCTAAGATTGCTCGAGCTCCACCGCCAGCTCGTCCGCCGGCTCCGAAGCGCCCGGTTTTCCAAATCCCGGAGGACCCATTGCCTGCAGACTACGACATTTTGTCCCCGAAGACGGCTAGGTCGCTTGCACCGTCCGTCGCGTCGTCGGCAACTACCGTCGTTGCACCTGGACGCAATCGACCAACACCTCTACAACAGAACCGGAGACCTCAGTATTCGAATGCGCCTCCTTCCTATTACCAGTCGGGTTACAGTCGCGACGACAACAAGTACGCTGAAAGCAAGGGCTTAGACGACAGTAGGTTCGACGAGAGCAAGTACGAGGAGAGCGACTACGGCGACAGTCGATACGATGAAAGCAACTACGGAGACAGTCGGTACGACGAGAGCGGCTTTGATAACAAGTTCAAGGCCAAGAACAGATACGACGAGTCGTTCGTAAGCGAAGTGAGCTCGATGGCTTGGTCCGGGGCCTCCGGTTTAAGCGATGACAGCTACTACCACGCAGCAGACAGCAACACGGCTCGTATTCCAGTCATTGACGCGCCCAATGACGACGACGACGCTCACAGCGAAGACGGCTACTCTGACTGGGGCCATTCGACGCAACATTCGGCCGATGCGTTCCGAAGTACAGCAGCATCGGATGCGTCCTTTTTCTCCGTGAATTCGGACTTCACAGACTCAAAAAGCGTCTTCAAAGAGCGCGAGTTCTAGGCTCATTCACTCATGCCGGAGACGGGATGCAGACAAGTAGATCTGTGGATATTGTAACAGTGGGGGGTGACCTAGTAAATAAAAGTAACGTGTTGTCATCCATCGGTGCCTCGGCACGTGAGCTCATATCGAATTGGCTGCTTGTCAGATGGTTACAAGATCCGGCACATCGTGTTTTCATCGCCTAATTGACTGGGTTCCAATAGAAACCTGTACTGACTGGTTCTAGTAGAATACCCAACGTTACACCGCATCAAAGTGCTCTCTGTAAAGCACGACATGCTAAGTCAACGTCTCTGTATCTTGGTGTCGGAAGGAGTCAGGTGCCTCAATAGCTGTACTACAGACTGTCAAGAGGAACCTACATGTTCAGTACTGACCTTCTAGCGTTAGCCAATTCCGTACGTGGCTCGGAAGGCACTTGAGGTGGGTTGTACAACATCGGTCCTCGTTCTTGAATATCTGAAGTAGTTTCGATGTTCCATGGGCCTTCCTAACAAGATTTTTCGGCTTTCCTGGAGTGTGTTGCGAACCTACCAGTTTCGTATTTCCTTATTCGTGCATCAATGGCCTCTACTAGCTCAAGTTCCGTCGGAGGCACCGTGCACGCCACATCAGTGTACTTGGGAAGCCTCAATGACTCCGAGACTACTCCAGTTCCAACAGAAACAGTCAACAACACTAACAGCAGCGACCAAACTACCATCAGCGCTCCTCTACTGGTAGGTATCATCGCCGCATCAGTGATCGTATTCGTGGCCGTCCTCTTCCTGATCCGGTCCGGGCGCCGTCGACATGAGCCCAAGTTGTTATCTCCAAGTACATCGGCGTTCCAGGGAGTGACGTCGACAACAGCATCTGAAAACACGAATGTCCTCGAATCAAGTGCCGTATCGACGGTCGTGAATTCACCGCTAATGCAGACGTTCAAATTATCCAGACTGTCGGCTAAAGAGCCGTCAGGTGAGCATTCGGTAATTGATATCCATGACGTCCCAGTGAGAGACACACAGGCTTCTCGAAGAACCAGTCTGATCAGTGGCAAGTCGGTCTTTTCAGCCTCCATCCTGATGCTTCGATCGTCTCTTCCTACGATTCTTGCGTCCCGATCTTCACGTGCAAGTCGAACCAACGAGCCCCAAGAACTAAACACCCCAGCATCAACTTCCTCCTTCGCTCAAACGGATCAAAACACTCAAGTTGACGCGTGGAGAGAGCTCTCCGAGACGTGCTGGTCCATTGGGCCAGGCAGTGACAGTGAGACGGAAAGCGGGCGGTTCATGATGCCGTTCGCTCCACTGTCACAGGCGAAGGATGGCGTTCTGGTTCTAGCTCGTCGATTGTCAACACTTTCTGATGAGGTCGCGGATATCGAGGAGGGAGTTGAGAAGGATATTAACTCTCTGGATGATTCTTCACGTCGACGGGATCTCGTGATGAGTTCTCTGGATAACTTATCCCCCAGAAAGGAGCGAGGTATCAGTCAGTTTGATGACTCCTCCCCTCGACGAGTACGCGGACTCAGTGCGCTTGATAGCCGAAGGAAAGCTGAATTGGACACAAACAAATCTGGGACTTCGTACTTCTCAGTTGACTCGGACTACATGTACTATGATGAAACGATCAAGGACTGCAGCTCCGTTCTCTTTGATAGTGACAGTGACAGTTTAAGCAGTAGTGACAGTGACGACAGCTTGCGGGAGGAAGAATTCTAGCAAGTTGCCAATTAACCTCGATGTGAAAAGTATTTATCCATCCGTAAGGCTCCATTTCTGTCTCCATTTTGGGAGCATTCGAGTTGCAACCAACTCCCAGCTCATACATGCTGCTAATTCTCCGATGAAGAGGCCGAACAATTTCCATCGGAATGAAATTGGGATCTCTAACAATTGAAAGGCTTCGTTGACTGCATCCGAATTATCCAGAAGCAGCCACAGATTCACAACCAGCTCCACGACTAACGTAATTGTGAAGCTAACGTTCGAGTAGAATGGCTGTCGAAACGGGTCCTTGACGTTCAAAGCTGCTGCTGCAACAATGTACTGCAAGTGGACGAACAACCAGATCACGGTATCCTCATAACCGTATTCTGGATTCTCCAGATCGAAATTCTTGAAAACTGCACAGGATGGTGAGATAGAGGCGTCGCCTCTGACGAAAGCTATTGCGTCCTGGATAGAGCAGAACCAAGTTGACTCGTGAACCAGCAAAGCGAATGCTATCGCGAAAAATGCCGCAAAAATCGAGAGGTGTCCCAGTAAAGATGCCACAACTTCCAATGAGAACAAACTGCTAGAAGGAACAGAACTCGACAGTTTGCTGGACGGACCAGTGTACAACATACTCAGTGCGAGAGCAAGCACAATGACCAGGTCGTCCCAGAAATACTGGTTGTCTGTGAGTTCAATACGAACACCAGCCGAGGTACCAATCTGAGCCTCGACACTGGCCATACTTAACTGGACGATCGGATACAGCACCATGTACTTGAAGCCCAGGAACGAAGTTGTCAAGGCGCAACGCCCCTCACGGATCAACACGGGAACGTCTGAGATCGCCTTCGCCTTGCTAGTGAATGGAGCCACAATCGACGCCTCTGCGCTGGATAACGCCAACCCCACGTGCGCAGCTTTCAGAGCTCCACAGTCGTTCGTACCGTCCCCACACATCCCCACCACCAGGCCAAGAGAGATGAGCTGTTCCACGATCCACGCCTTTTGCTGCGGCCTCACACGCGTGAACACTGGTGTCTGCTGGATGATCCGACGGACGACGTCAACGCCGTACTCTTGCTGAAGCTTGCCCAGAGCGACGCCCGTGATGGCCAGATCGTACTTATTCAAGATGAACTCCATGTTGCTGGAATCGAAGTTCGTCCACTGCACTACATCCGTCTTCTTGACATCATCGACGGGTACGAACACGACATCTCCAGTGTGTTCGTCTACATCGACTACAGCTACGTTACACTTCAACTTCATCTCCAGTTCGCGACACACGTGAACTGCAGTCAATGCGTTGTCACCCGTGATCACTCGGATGTCGATGTCGGCCATGTACAACTCTTTCAGCATGGCTTTCGATTCGAGCTTGAGCTCGTTCTTGAACAGTGCGAGGCCTTCAAACTCCACATCACTTTCAACTTGATCTCTATCGTTCACGTCAATGGGAACATTCGGATATAGCTCCTTCACACCGAAGCCGATACAGTAGAATCCGTCGGCTGAGTAGGAAAACGTTTTATGTTTCAGATCGAATGGAGTGGAGGTTGATATGGCGCTGATTGCCTCCGATGAACCTTTGACGAAGACAAATCGTTTCCCTGTGGAGATTTCCTCTACGACGACGCTGGAACGTTGACAAGTGGCGTCGAATGGGAACCGTTTAGTAATGCCGTACATGGTAGAGTTCATGTCTGTGCCGACCACTACAGCTGAGTACTTGGAATCGATTGAGCTCTGCATCGTATAGTGTGCGGCGTTGAACATGGCCACTTCCAGTGCGTAACCTTGAACTATTCCTTGATTCTCGGATAGTCCATGGCAAGTTGCCATCGCGAGTCGAAACCTCTCTGGGATCACAGTATCTGGATATGACTTTGTCATAGCTACTCCAACGAAAAGAAGATCTTCTTTCGTGAGTGTCCCCGTCTTGTCAAAACAGAAGCACGAGAGCTGGCCACATGAATTCACTCGTTGCGAGTCAATGCAATAGATATCTTGGCGATGCAGGCGATGCATTGAAAACCCGATACCAGAAGTGAGAACAAGCGGTAAAGCAGGAGGAACAGCCACCGTAATGAGATCCAGCGAGTCAAACAGCGTGTCCATAAACGGAGTCCCAACATGAAATCCATCCACTAAACGTTTGATGAACGCTGTAATGGCAACTGCCCAGAGAATCGCCAGGTACCGATAACTGTCGCGCTCAAACTCAAACGAAATCTGTTTCGGGAACACAATACTCCGGAAGAGTTCACCCTTACTAGTGGAGAAACCTGTGCTTATTACCACACCCTTGCACATTTCTCCTTGTTCAAACACGCGAATGATGGTCGATCCAGCATGTAAAACGGATGTCTTGTGCTTCTCTTGCGCTGCTGTTTCAGTGATTAAGCCTTTCCCCACTGCTGGCTGTTTGTTAACAGGTATCGCTTCACCTGTGAGCGAAGCTTCATCCACCGTACATCCACCAGATAGCAGTAAAATGTCCGCACACACAATGCCTTCACTTATTAGAACGACGTCACCTGGAACCAACTCCGTCTCGTGAACTTCAATCGTTCTTGAACTGCGTAAAACCTGGATCTTCCTGTGACTGTCCACTAATTCCCGTAGTCGGTTGTTGTTCGAGACTTCGGAGTAGATCTCGTACGCTAAGGACAATGACGACATCAATAGAATCACGAGAGCGTACTTGGTGTAGGCCTTGAACAGCCAAACGGCAATACTGAAGATCTGGAAAACATAGAACGGATGTATCAGCTTCACGAAGAGAAGTTCTGATACACTGGGCTTGTCAATAGAGATTCGGTTAGACCCGAACAGTTCTCGTCTTGTCTTGACGATATGTTCGTCCAAACCGGAATCTGCTCGGCTTCGAAGCTTGGTCATATCCTCCCGAATCGTTGCGAGATAACGTCGGAACTCCCCACGCTCATAGTCATAAGTATATCGTTGTTTTTTAAACTCGAACCAGATCCAAGGGACTTTCGTTCGGTAGTCGTCTTCCTTTGGTGCTGGATGGTGTACTGGACACTCGACCCAATGAGCTCGCACTCCGTCGCCATGTACATGAATCAGCATAACATCTGCATCACTTATTGAGGAGAGGGGCAGTGATATGCGAGCCAAACGCGTGAAGAATTGGGGGCACCATGTAGAGATCAGGAGTAATGAGCCACCAGATATGACACACATAAAGCAGAAGAAAGCATAACGCAAACGAGAGAACGCGAACGGCAGCATACGGAGATGCTCATTCGACGCATACACGAGCTGCGAACGCTGCCCTGCCAGGTCGTCGATGGGGACTAGAAGCTGCTCGCGGAGACTCTTCATCTAGACTGTCATAACCAAGATACGTCGGCGCTGCATAACGTAACATCATATAAACAACTTTCATAACATATGATATGATTTCCACAAACAGTATGATCGAACAACCACGTCACAGTGTCCTCATAGCTGTACGTCCTGATCGTCGACCCCAGACACGGGCGTGGCGTTTTCGTTCACGTAGGCCAAGCCGTCTGCGATCGGACAGTACCAACTGTCTTGGTGTGTCATTAAGGCGAATGGAATAGCGTAGAATGAGTAATACATGACGATCTGACCGACGATTGAAGCTACGATTGGAAGCGAGAAGAGCGTCTTCGGAGAGATAACTTGGCACTTGGCCCAGTGTACAACATGCAGATGGCAAGGATCGAGACAATAGCCAGGTCGTCCCAGAAATACTGGTTGTCCGTCAGTTGAGTGTCCACGTCCGCCCAAGGACCGACCTGTACCAGCACACTCGCCATTCCCAACTGGATGATCGGATATACTATATCGGATATAGTACCATGTACTTGAAGCCCAGGAACGAAGTCGTCAAGGCGCAACATCCCTCACGAACAGCTTGCTTATGGAAACAACTTCGTGCTCGTTCAGACCGTCGTGAGTGCGCGCTTGGACGTGTTCCAGGTCCTCTCGGATCGTCGACAAGTAGCGCTCAATGTCACCACGCTCGACGTTGTGCACGTTCCGGAGCTTCTTGAATTTGAACCATACCCAAACGTTGCTGCTATTGAATCGGTGCACGGGCCACTCCATCCATTGGGCTCGACACCCAGGATGAGCATGTAGTCAGCTTCACTCACCGACAAGTACGGAAGCCGCTTACGGGTGACACGAGTGAAGATTTGAGGGATCCCAACCGGGGAAATGACGAGAAGGCTGCAGGAACACACAGCTAAAGCGCAATAAAGCAGCAGTCGGGTGGAGGATAAGACGGAACTGTTCGAGACGCATTGCTTCACTGGGGGCGTGTACCAACTGCGCGCGTTGATCTGCGGACTCGTCGATCAGCACAACCAAATTCTTGCAGACTTTTCATCCTGGTGGATGGCGACGGCGTTCGAACAGTCATTGACAGTGGAAATGGAGACTCGACAGGGAGAATTCAGAAGTGGCTTGGTGCGAAAACCACCGCAACGGATAACCAGACGAAAGAAGCGACGTCAGCCTTGATGCATTGCACGGGATAAAGTTGATGCGCTCCAGCCAACAAGTGTCAGCGAATGAAAGCTACCGCTATGGAGGTGACACCGTGTGGGTAGCGCATTCTACCGTGTCCGACTTGATGTACAACTTCAACAGGTATTTATTGATTCTTAGTCACTCATGACGTACATTTTCTTAACGCTTGCGCTTATGATACTTTTGTTACGCGGACAGTAAAACTAGACTTCGTGCTGCTCTGACTCAGTCTCTCGGTGATACGGAGCCCACGTCGAACGACAACGCAATGCGACTCGAAGTAGTGCCCAATTCCGACGGGTAGATGTGTTCGCTAGCGTCCGTGTCCCGGATATCATACTCTGCACTGTTCAGGCTCGAGAGGCTTGAAGAGAAACTCGCGATTGTGTTGGAGACGAATTCGTCATCGTCCTCCTCTTCCATCAGCAGAGAGGTTTCGCGCCTCCTAGGCTCTGTGGAGAGGTTTGACTCCCGTAGAGATCCGACGCTGTAGGTCGACGATACCATTCGGAACGAGTCTTCTAAACTACCTTCCGACTCGCAGATCCGCTCACTCGGTGGCGGTGCGCTTTCGTATTCGGAGCTCATGCTTGACGAGAAACTCACTTGTGTGTTGTTCGTATCGAAGATCGGGTCGTGTGTAGGTGACGGCAGCTCCGATACTGGCGGGTCGTGTGTAGGTGACGGCAGCTCCGATACTGGCGGGCCGTGCGAAGAATCAAACTGTCGTTCAGCAGGAACAGCCTTCGCAGTGTTTAACCGAGCACTGCTAGCACTAGCTTTAGCACTCTCCGTACGTGCATAGCCATCAGATAACTTCCGGCTGTACGACCGGTACTGGTGCGTCGAAGCGTACGCTGCCGGCGTCTGGAAGTCGTCATCCGGGCCGATCACAACGATTGAGGCTAGCGGCGTGTTGTCACTCAAGCTGCTGTTTCCACGGCGTCTGTTATGACGATATCCTCCGTCAAGGCGATGGGTCATTGGCGTCGCTATGGAGGAATCGTCGTCGGTATACTCGTCGACTGGAGTTCCCAACGCCTTCTTCTTCCTGGCTTGATCCTTCCGTATAGCAACAAACACGGCGATAGCAGCGATGACAGCGACACCGCACATGACGGTGCCAACCGCCACTAACCGTGTTCCCGACCAGTCTGAATTCGTGGAGCTGCCGTTGTTGGTATCAAGCTCATGTGTCGACCCGTCCGACGGCCGGACGATATTCTGACCTGTTGAGGGGGCAGAAATTTGAGAAGGCTCCACCGTTCCGAGATCACCCGTGATAACATTGTCTTCATTCGTTGCGTGAGAATTGGATCCATCCGGCAACAGCGTGAGACTCACCGCTGCTGTAGCACTAGGAGTTGCAGTAGGACTTGGGTCCGAATTCGAGCCGACAGAGCTCATGATTGTGTCGAAACTCGAACTACTACCGACGTCGACACTTGCATCACTACTAGATGAGCTTGAACTCACACCTGCACTTGCATCACTTCCATTGGTGATAGCAATCTCCGAGCTGGTGCTGGAAGAGGAATCACCGACGTTAACGTCGTCGTCAAAGGAACCGGAGGAGTTTCTGTCCGTGCAGAACTCGTACTTGGATCCGTCGGTACTTGTACAAGTCGTAGGATCTCCCGATCCGACGCAGACGACCCAGGCGACGGTCACTCCAGCTACAGACGCGACCTTCTTCTTTCGGCACGTACAGTGTTCACACAGTGTCACATCAGGTTCCGTAGCATTGGCGCATTGCACGTATCCAGCCGGGAACAGCTCCTGCGGGTCGCTAGTGTTGACAACGTAAAGGTTTTCACTCGAGTAATCGCACGCGCTCAGTGTGAGATCAGTAGAAGATGCCGCGTCACAATGAACAGCGTAAAGCTGAACGGATACGACGGTCAATAGACACCGGAACCAGAGTGTCATGTTACTCGGATCTCGTTAGTACTGAAATGGTTCCGAGCTAAATCGCAGACTGCTTGGAGTTCAACGAGCTGGAAAAGCCCCAGCAATATCAGTGACTAGACAGCTGGTGCGTTGCACCCTCACCTCGTGGAGCTTTATGTCGAGCGTCAATGTGGCGAGTACGTTTCACCGGATGGAGCTTTTAGTCTCTCGCTAGCCGTCCGCGTGTGCCCTGGACACAGATGGCCTGATACGACTGGGCCTGTCGTCGTGGCCTTAGGCCCTGGTCTAAGTAAAATCGAGACCGAAATTCTTGCAGGGATTGGGGTGGGCTTGAACGAGTCTGTGGTCCAAGCAAAACAGTTCTGTGAATATCGGTAATGCCGAACCTGCAAGCTGGTCAGTTCCGAGTTGAGATAACTAGATTTATATCGGCTGCACAAAGCTCTATTACCTGAATAAATGTGCGTTTATCACGTGTTGGAATGCGCCGAAGTACGCACCTAGATACAGGCGAAGGCCAAAACATTGGCACACAGACAGAGGACTGCAACCTTGTCTTGACCGAGTGGAAGACCGACTCAAGAATGCGTCACAAATGCCATTTCAATGACATGGAATTTCAAGGGATCCGATGCACTGGCAAAACCTGACGTATTTGCTATTGCAGTCAAGTTGTGTATAGAGAGGGTTCTTTACAAAAGCAAGGCTAAAGACGAGTACAGTGAAAAAGTTAAAATGCATATCCCTGTCAAGGAGATATCAAAAGTGAATGTTACCCGTGGAGGCCACAGGAAACATTCGCGCGACATTTGAATAGTTGGTACTTTCAAATTGATACTAATTTACATGGTGGTGATCTCCGACAATTTCCGGTACTATGTCTGGAGGGTCTGCAAAAGTGGCCTGGAAGACATGTGCAGCTCGTTCTTTATGGGAAACGCGTACAAGGCGGTTTTCGTGTGGTTCCAGACCAAGCTGCGAGGTGGACGCCCGCTCAGCCCTTTGGTATCGTTAGATTATTTAGCAAAACGAGAACTCTGATAAATGTCAATCAACAGAATCCTTCCTCCTCCGGGACAGAGCTCAAATCTTAGTTTTGGCATCGATATGCTCAATGTCTAGCATAATGTGATTCATCACGTGTGGATAAAGACTTGCGGCGGGTCGGTGGTCTCCGAATAGTTGCTTTCGGAGATAGAATTTGAGTTTTGGCGCTATGCTGAGCCTCAGGCTCACCGTGGCCAACGAGTCTGCTTGGGCTTTGCTTTCTGGACTGGTACGTCTGTCCTGTAGCTAAATGTCAGCTCGACGATTTTCGATACCTCAGCTTCAACTCGGCCACAACTCAGCGAGTTGGCTGACGAAGCTGCTTTAAATTCAATGGCCGGAAATGGATGGGGACGTCGTTCTGCAGTGGCCCAGCCACCGCAAAACGTCGGACCCCATTAGCAACTCGATTCGATACAGATTTGTGTTCCAAAACATACACACATGAGGAATGTAAGCTAGCTTTCAGCTACCTACTCCCAGTAAAATAAATTTCAGAGAATTCAGGACATTCTGTCCTGTACTACGTCCTGCAAAATCTGGAGAATGGGCCTACCAATCCCAAAAATATTCGCTATCAATTTTGAGCTAGTTGATGCTCACAAGGGGAGGGGGGCAAAAGCGGTTTCGACCGTGTCCGACTTGACGTTCAACTCTAACAGGTATCTATTGATTCTTAGTCACTCATGACGCACATGTTCCCAATGCATGCTCCTATGATACTACTGCTGTTAACTAGACTACGTGCTGCTCTGATCAGTCTCTCGGTGAGACGGAGCCCGCGTCAAAGGATAACGCAACGCGACTCGAAGTCAGCTCCGACGGGTGCATGCGTTTGCTCACGTTCGTGTCCCGGATGTCGTACTCTGCACTGTTCAGACTCGACAGACTTGACGACGAGAAACGCGCGATCGTATTGGAGGACTTCTCATCGTCCTGCTCTTCCATAGGCAGAGAGGTCTCACGCTTCCTGGGCTCTGTGGAGACATCTGAATCGCGTTGAGATCCAACCGTGTAGGTCGAGTCTGCTAAATTTCCTTCCGACTCGTAGGTCTGTCCACTTGGTGGTGGTGCACTCTCGTACTCGGAGCTCATGCTTGACGAGAAGCTCACTTGTGTGTTGTTCGAATCGAAGATCGGGTCGTGTGTAGGCAACGGCAGCTCCGATACCGGCGGACCGTGAGAAGTATCGAACTGTTGTGCAGCAGGAATCGCCAACCGGACGCTGTCACCTCTAGCATTAGCGCTCTCCGTACGTGCGTAGCTATCAGATAGTGTCCGACTGTACGACCGGTGCTGATGTGTCGAAGCGTACGCTGTCGGCGTCTGGTAATCGTCGTCCGGGCCGATCACAACGATTGAGGCTAGCGGTGTGTTGTCGCTGTTGTTTCCGTAGCGCCTGGTGTGACGGTATCCTCCGTCAAGGCGATGGGTCATTGGCGTCGCTAGGGAGGAGTCGTCGTCGGTATACTCGTCAGCTGGAGTTCCCAATGTCTTCCTCTTCCTGGCTTGGTAATTCCGTATAGCAACGAACACGGCGATAGCAGCGACGGCAGTGACGCCGCTTATGACGGTGCCAACTGCTACTAACCGTGTTCTCGACCAGTCTGTGGTGGAGTTGCCGTTGTTGGTATCGAACTCGTTTGTCGACCCGTCCGACGGCCGGACGATATTCTGATCCGATGACGGGACAGAGGTTTGAGAAGTCTCCACCGTTCCGAGATCACCCGTGATGACATTGTCTTCATTCGTTGCTTGAGACCCGGATCCGCCCGGTAATAGCGTGAGATTCACCGCTTTTGTAGCACTAGGAGTTGCAGTAGGACTCGAGTCCGAGTTTGAGCCAACGGAGCTCATGATCGTGTCGAAACTCGAACTACCAATGTCGACGCTTGCATCACTACTAGATGAGCTTGAACTCACACCTGCACTTGCATCACTTCCATTGGTGATAGCAATCTCCGAGCTGGTGCTGGAAGAGGAATCACCGACGTTAACGTCGTCGTCAAAGGAACCGGAGGAGTTTCTGTCCGTGCAGAACTCGTACTTGGATCCGTCGGTACTTGTACAAGTCGTAGGATTCCCCGATCCGACGCAGACAACCCAGGCAACCGCCACCTCAGCCACAGTCGCGACCTTCTTCTCTCGACACGTGCAGAGTTCACACAACTTCGCATCAGGTCCCGTAGCATTGGTACATTGTGTGTATCCGGTCGGGAACAGCTCCTGCACGTCACTGGTGACAACGTAAAGGTTTTCACTTGAGTAATTGCATGCACTCAACGTGAGATCAGTGGAAGATGCCGCATCGCAATGAACAGCGTAAAGCTGAATGGGTACGACGACCAATAGATGCCGGAACCAACGTGTCATGTTACTCGGATCTTGTTAGTGTTGAAATGGGTCCGAACTAAGTCGCAGGACTGCTTGGAGTTCAACGAGCTGGAAAAGCCCCAGCAATATCAGTGACTAGACAGCTGGGGTGTTGCACCCTCACCTCGTGGCCCTTCATGTTGAACGTCAATGGTGAGTAGGATGATGTATGTAGTCTTTCGCTAGCCGTCCATGCGTGCCCTGAACACAGCTGGCTTGCTACGAGTGAGCCTGTCGCCGTAAGTGCCTCTGAGTGGCCGTGATCGTTTTCACTACCTTTTCGTCCACAAGGATATTCAAACTGGAGTGTGAATAGCTGAACACTGCAAATTCTCACAAAGCTATTATCTGGCCATCAACAGCGAGTCTCGAAACTGCAAAAGTATTTCCGGTAAGGGCTGGCTCAACTCCAGCTAACCTTACTCTTTGGAAAGAGCTTTCCTTTATCCAACTGAAACCTATTGTCGAACAGCGATATGCCGTTACCGTATCGTTGACAACATAGACACTATTTCGGTTAGCTGAGAGTGAACACTGTCTTAGCTAACAAATGCGACCACGTCATGAGACGTGGTCTCCGTGCGATGCTGCTGATGTCCTAGGTTATCTCTGCTTGGAAACTCACACAACACTTTCCACCGCAGCAGTGATACGCTATAAACACCATGCAGCCCTTGCAGGATCACCTGCATGTTCCTGTTAAACCCCTCGCAGAGCATGAACAGTTAGTGTTCGCTCCGAATGAACCTCTGCAAATGATTCCTTTCAAGTTTTCGTACTTACACTTAGCTCTGTACTCGATTCTTGGATTGATTTCTGGCGGTTTACTGCTCGTATTGTCAGTTTGGTATCCTCAGTTTTTCACTTATCTCGCTCGCACACAGCTCCCTCTATCAGCTATGAAAGAGGCTGACTACATGCTCGTCCTCGTGTACGGCAAAGGGTTAAGTGGTCAGTGGATCGAGTGCTCAGTAAGTGCTAGTAGCAACGGTAACGACGCTATGAAGACCCAGAGCAAATGGTTTGAGTTCAAAAAACACCGGTACATCTTCAGTATCGAAGACAACGAGTTCAAGCGGTACCTCGCGACAATTAGGGAGGAACTTGGAGAGATTATCGCTCGGGTGGAGAATGGACTCGATACCAACGATGTGAAGAAGCGGATCGATCGATTTGGAGAGAATCGAGTGCTGATTAACAAGCCACAGATCCCGATGCTTCTGTTTCGCAGACTTCTTTCCCCATTTTACATCTTCCAGGTGATCAGTGCAATTATCTGGTTCTTGGAGGAGTACACAGTGTACGCGGTTATTATCGTTATTCTCTCTGCGACATCAATGACACACGAGATTTACGTGGAGGTATCGAACAGCAACCGTCTTCGCAGCCTCGTTAAGAGCAACAGTATCATCCCAGTCGTTCGGTCTGGTTCAGCCGCAGAAATCCACGAGTCAGAGCTGGTTCCAGGCGACATTGTGGATGTGAAAGAAGGCCCAGTTTGTGCTGATATCCTTCTCCTTTCTGGTTTGTGTGTGGCAGATGAAGCCTCGCTCACAGGGGAAGCTGTTCCAGTGAACAAAGAACCAGCAGTCGGGACAGGGGAGCTTTCAGAAACTCTAGCTAGATCCCAGTACAAGGCTTCATGTCTGCACGCGGGTTCGACTATCACTCGAGTACGAGAAGGTAGTAGATGCCGTGGTGTCGTGCTTAGTACGGGCTTTTCCACTGGTCGAGGCGAGCTTTTCCGCAGTATCCTCTTCCCAAAACCGATCACTTTCGAGTTCGAACGGGACAGCTACCGTTATCTTGTGGTTCTGTGGTCCATTGCCATTGCTGCTTTCATTAAACGAGTGGTCGATGGATCTGGCACGAACACTCCGTTTGTCGATACAGTGCTCCACTCTCTCGATCTGATCACGATAGCTGTACCTCCAGCTTTGCCTTTGGTTCTTTCTTCTGGAATTGGATTTGCCATGCAAAGGTTGAAGAAAGGAGGGGTTTTCTGTATTGATTCGCGTCGAGTTAATTCCTGCGGGCAGGTTACCTGCTACTGCTTCGACAAGACGGGAACTCTAACGGAAGAACACTTAAGTTTCATTGGGGTGGACGATTCTGGCTTGCCTTCCCTCGACATGTCCTCGCAAGTGAAATTGGTGATGGCTACATGCCACAGTCTATCTAAACATGAGGGTGAGTTGCAAGGGTATCCGCTGGAAGTTGCCATGTTTAATGCAGCAAAATTCGACATGGAGTGTCAGAATGATCAGGTGAACAAAACTTATATCGCAATAGTGACTTCCACCGAGAACTCCTCGCAGAAACACGGAGTGATCAAGCGTTTTGCCTTTGATGCAGCTCATCAACGATCAAGTACAATTGTGGAAGTCTTAGACACCAAGAAGCGCTTTGTGGTTGTAAAAGGGTCCCCAGAAGCACTTTGTGCCATTTCAAAGTCCACACCAAGTGATCTAAAGCAAAAAGTGCATTCTTATTCGGCTGATGGCTACTACTGCATCGGACTTGGCATGAAAGAACTCGTCTCCAGTGCACTTCCTATTGATAACCTTCTTCGCGATCAAGTTGAAAGTGATATCGAGTTCCAAGGTCTGGCGATCTTCAAAAATGAACTCAAACCCGAATCAAAAGCGATGCTGCATGAACTTCATGGCGCTAAAATTGACGTTCGGATCATTACTGGAGATAACGCTTTGACTGCAGTTCACGTCTGTCGTGAGCTGGAAATGCCATTGAAACCTAAAATTGCTGTGGTGGACGTGGACGCAACGTCGGGGAACACCGTGTTCGTCTCAGTTGATGTTGTCAAAACATCCGCATCAGCTCAGTGGGAAAAGTTCGATTTCAACAGTATCAGCAAAACTATGGAGGACTTCGATCTCGCTGTTACCGGTGCTGCCTTGGAGAAAATACGCCATGACTGCGGGAATGAAATGATCCAAAAAATGATCAAGCAAACACCCATTTTCGCTCGAGTTCGTCCCCAGCAGAAAACTTGGATCGTTGAGCAGCTGATTGACACAGGGTTGATAGTCGGAATGTGTGGAGATGGCACGAATGACTGTGGTGCATTGAAAGCTGCCCATGTTGGTTTGGCATTGTCCAGTGCCGAGGCATCGATTGTGGCACCATTTACCAGCAAAGCGAAAGCGATCTCGGATGTTCCTGTGCTACTTCGTGAAGGCCGATGCGCGCTGACGACGTCATTCCAGAGTTTTAAGTTCATGTGTTTGTATCCGATCATTCAACTGGGAATGGTTGTTGTTCTTGCACATGTGGGGGCTGAAGCCGGATCGGAGCTCATTTTAACCAACAACCAGTACGTTTGGGACGATATGCCGATTGTCCTCGGTCTCTCTATCGCGATGCTGTACACAGGCCCAACGTACAAATTATCAGCAGAGAAGCCGCCCAATACTCTCTTTTCCTCGAGTATTGTGGCTTCAATTGTAGGCCAAGTGACCATATTCATCGCGGCATTTGCTGCTGCTTTCGCTGTACTGCATCGTGAAGAGAACTGGTTCTGCTCCATCAAAGACGCGCTGGCTTTCGTGAACGACGGGGATTTGACGGTCTCTCCCAATTGCATTGTCTTTCAGAACTACGACATGGAGGCGCTAGAGTATTCGTACGAGGATACGACGACTTGGCTGTTCGTTCATCTGTCCTACATTGTGGTAGCCATTGCCTTCAACTTCCTGAAAGATCCATTCCGCCTCTTCTTCTACACCAACCGTATTTACACAATTCTGATAGTCTTGGTACTGGCGGTGAACCTTTGGTTCTTGCTCGACACTTCTGGCGTGATCAATGATACGTTCCAAGTGATGCCTGTCCCGTTCTCTTTTCGATGGAAATTACTACTGCTTTTCATTGCGAAACTCATCTTGGCTAGTGTCTGGGAGTTTGTAGCTACCCGGTTGCTACCAAAATGGCTTTCTAAGTAGACATTTACATGTTAGAATTCTACATCAACAATTCTTTTTCATGCTCACAAGTAGAAAGCGTTGCTTTTGCTGCTCGTCTACCAGTCAAAAGTTGCATTAGCAGCAGGAGAAAAAGCTGGCTTCATGGCCTTTGAAAATGCCTGCTTCTGTGAGCCACAGTCAGATGCTTCGTAGATTTCGAGTGCATTGCGCAGTTGTTCTCTGCAGTAACAAAGCAATATGTAAGAATTAAAAAACAAACGTTAATTACCAATTCCATGCAGCTACACGAACCGTAGTGCCTGCACTCGCTCCGCACTGGGCGGGTGCGTTGAGAAGTACTTGAACTGAGACCCTTTGTCCAGTTGACCCAACGACGTGTTCATCTGAATACTGGCGCGAGGGTCGTAGCACGCTTGAGCCATCAGTCGTAACCCGATCGAGTCAGCTTCCAACTCCAGTTTGCGTGAGAACGGAAGATCTACCGCCAGTTTCACCATCTACACAAGAAATAACCCTCAGCTCTTTGATCTGTAGTATCTTCTAACAGGAAACACCATTACCAAATCACTGATCTGTCCGTAGTCTGGAAAAATGAGTGCTAGAAGTCCATAAACCAGCAAACTGAACGAAATCTTTTCTGCGCCATGCCCTAACAGAAAAAAAAAAACTTTAGTAATCAACCCACCGATTTAACTTATTGAATATCTTACTGGCCAAACCGTGAGCAGCTTCATGGAACATGACAGCAGCCAGTGCGTCCTCATTGCGCAGCACCTTGAACAGTCCCGAGTGCACGAACACTTTGCCTCCAGGTAGACAAAAGGCGTTGGGCTCTTTAGCTTCAATCACATGGAACGTCCATTTCATGAACGGCGCATCCGTCTCCTGTACGATCTTACGCCCAACACGCGCCACTGCCCTCGACATCTTCAATAGATACTTTGATAAGGAATTTAATAGACTTGGAGAAAATAACCACTTCGTACCGGGTGAGACGGTGGCAGTAGCCGAGAACTGCTCAAGATCTCTTGATAGGCTTGTTGCCCTAGACGCTCCTCATACTCCGGTGATAGGAACATAATGCGGCGTCGGCCATTGAGTGGCATCGTCTCCACATGACTCACAACATACACTGTAGCCGCAATCAACTTTACGCTGTCAACCTATACCGATCAATCAACCAACACGTACATCCGCCAATTGTTGCAGTTCCGACTACCACCGCCTTCAAATAAGGAGGCATACGCTGCCAGTCTTCTCGACGATAACCTCTTCGTGCTCGATGCATTTCTAATAGAAATTTTCTAAAGGGTCTAGGTTGTTGATGATTGGACGAAATAGGAAGTGCCTAGACCCTTTAATAGCCTCCACTTCTAGCATCACCAAGAGATCCGCAAGTTCCGGCTGGATGTGGCAGCGTTTCCTCCTCGCACGGCAGCCCGTGGCGGCTCTACAGCGTCGTACACAGCTTCTCCCTTCGTATTCCCGTCTGTTCACGACCTCTGCGGCTTCTGTGACCGACTGCAGCCGTCGTATTCTGTGCGTTGATGTCCCTGAGCATGTGGCCGAAGCTTCGTGCGTCCAGGAGCTCGTTCAACGTGGCCACGTGGTGGACCAAGTACGCGCAGCTTCGGACGACTACCTAACCTCCGTTGTGAAGGACTATGACGCGCTGTTGGTGGCTCCAGGCACGAAGTTGCCGCGTGAACTGCTTCGAATAGGCGCCAAGAACAAACTCCAGCTTGTAGCTGTACCCTCCGCTGCTATCCCCAGTGAAGATATTGATCTAATGGAGGCTACTAATCAGGGTGTTATGCTGCTGCAATTGGAGTCAAAGCAGGTGGGCGATCGCTCGTCTGTGGAAGCTGAAATTGGTCTCAGTCTTCTGATTCAATTGGCTCGTCATCTGCCGCGTAGTATGGCGTCAACGCGCTCTGGGGAGCCGCTTAACCGGGAGCAATTTGTTGGTACCGAACTGGCAGGGAAGAATCTCGGTATTGTGGGCATTGGTCAAGCTGGACGACGTGTGGTGGATATGGCTCAAGCTCTTGGATTGAAGGTCTTTGGATTCGACCCCAATTTAAACCAGGAAGCAGCAGAGCTGATGGGTGTTAAAAGTGTATCCATGGACGAACTGTACGCGACGTGTGACTTTATCACGTTCCACGCTCCGTTGACTGCTCGCACCCGCGGTATGTTCGGAGATGAAGCGCTGGAGAAGTGTAAGACTGGCGTCAAGATCGTGTCGGTGGCTGAGTACAAGGGAAGTCACGGCCTGCTGGACGAGAACACGCTACTGCGTGGCCTGGAGTCGGGCAAGATCAGCGGTGTAGCTCTGGATCTGTTGCAGTCGGGATCTAACGACGACTTGTCCCAGACGTGGCTTGATCTCATGAAACACGAGAATGTCATTACCCGTACCCATGCTGATGGCACGGCGTCAGACGACGTTCTGCAGGGCCGCAAGTACCGTCTTCTAGCGGAGAATGTTGGCGATGCCCTGGCGCAACGCTACTACCGCGGTGTAGCCAACGGAGTCTTCATGCCACTCACGCTGCTACCGGAGATGAAGCCGTTCTTGGATCTGAGTGAGTCACTCGGTCGCTTTGTGCATCAGTTGACTCTGTCGGCGGACCCGAAGGACCGCATCACGAACGTGTCTTTGGCTGCTACTGGAGGCTTCCAAATTGACATCACCACGCCGCAAGCTCGCCAGGTTCTTCAGAACTCGCTGCTCAAGGGAATGCTTCAGAGTATGCGTGAGCACAAGGAGTCTTCAGAGAACCAGGAGCAGACGGAAATTACTCTTCTGAACTCTTCTCTAGTCGCAATGGCGAAGGGTATTGATGTCCGTCAAGGTGACTTGAAGACCGACCCTGCTGCCGTGCGCCGTCACTTGAAAAATTGCTTGGCTGTTGTCGTTGAAACCAAGAACAAGGACCGTCTTCTTGTGAAGGGCAGCGTCTTTGGCGAAGACCCGCGTATCGTACGTGTGAACGAGTACTCAGATTTCCCGGCTTTCCGTCCGAAGGGGAACATCTTGGTGTTCAACAACGAGGACGTCCCTGGAGCTATCGCTGGCATTTTGAGTGAGCTATCGGAGGCCAAGATCAACATCGCTAACTTCGGTCTCGCTCGTCAAAGCAACATTGAGCACCCGCTTGGCATTCTTGCGCTGGACTCTGTGCCGTCCGACGAGACGTTGAACGCCCTGAAGGAGCTGCCTAGCGTGCGCAGTGTTCGTTTCGCACAAGTTTGAGTTGCAGTAGTTGGTGGTGCTCGAGCAAAAGGCTCGGAAAAAAGACAACAAACAGTAGCACAGACGTAGCTATCGTCTGTTCTCTTTCATCCATTTAACGGAGAGCTGGGCCGCTTCAGCCCCATCAACGAAAAAAATACAACAATGGGACAGTAGTGTGAACTCCATGTGTCAACTTCATGGGGATGAAGAAGCAGGAGCCATCGGAATTGACTGCGAGAGGCGTCTCTCTTTCTTCTCGAGAGAGGCCACGTACTGCTGTTTCTTGTCAGATGAAGTCTGCAGGAAGCGCTTCATCGTGCTGTACAAGAAAGGGCTCATGGCTTCTTTCTCATGCTGCAACAGAGTAGGTTAGTGCATTTAGGTCTACAGTCTCATAGACAAACTCAAAGTCTTACCTCGTAGCAGTACATCATCACCGACATCGAAGCGGAGAAGAGAGCCACTTCACCGTATTTAAATCCAGAGCAAACTCCCCGGTCGTGGAGGATCATCGCCAAGCTGTCAAGAGCACGAGGCAGCACATACAGCGCCAATTCTTCAAACAGACAGTAGCATATCAATTAGATACCAAAGTAATCAAGATGCAAGCAGCAGAACGTACCGGAGCGTCGACTTTTTGGTTCTAGAAGAATCGTCGTTGAGGCTCCAAGCCCCGCCAAATAATAAAAGAATCGGTGGTCTTTGCTCACAACGCGGCGGTGAGCGCACACAAGCGACAAATAAAGTGTCACGAACGACGCAAGGAAGCAATTGGATCGCGTCGCGTTCAACGTTGAGCGAGCCAACGTGCGGAATGGCGCACGTAAGAACCGTTTGAAATGGATGACCACTCCCGGCACGATGAAGAGCGACAAGTAAAGCGGGAAAGTCTTCTGAAACGCGCGTTTGAAGCACAGCACCGCTCCCACCGCACACGAGTTCGCGTTTGCATGCACAAGTCTGCAAGGAACGATATCCTTTGGCAACGGGAAGTCTCTTGGAATCCCTGGCTTCCGGTCGATCAGTTTCTGAAGAGTAGTCATACTAACAGGAACCGCACGGTTCACTTGTTGTACCAGTTTCAGCGTCTCCAGCTCCACCGGTCCCGTCCTCTGGATAAACCTGAAGTACTCCGGAGGCAACGTCGCTGGCCGCATGACGTACGCATACATGACCTGAGCACTGGACAAGGCAAATAGCAACGCGTCCCCGTACTGCCAGTCACTGCCCCAAAAGTGCCAACGCTCCTGTCTTTTAGCAGTGTTATATCCACACTGCAACGCTCTAGTAAGAGCATACAACGCCAGTGATCGACGTCGTTTAGCGTCTACGAAGCCCAAAGCCAAAGCTGCAATAGCACCAGATCCAAGTGCCGAGAGCTCCTTGAGTTTCTTATCATCTTGAAGCTGCTTCTTGGGTAGAATTCGACGTAGAATCACAGGTAACAGAGCTCGAAGTCCCTTGTATCCACCTGTGAACCAACCGAGAAACAGACCGAGTCGCACGGCGTCCACGCGGAAGTTCAAGTGCGTTTCATCCAGCAACTGACGCAGATCTATCGCCGCCTTCCAGTCACGTCGCTGCAGCAACTTAAGCAGTCGCAACAGCGCTGCAATGCCTGCACGCGTGTTGTAGGCCAAGAGGAAGTTGCTAGTGCCCAAACGCAGAGCCTCCAGCAGCTCCTGGCCCAGTGTCTCGCCCTCCCCGCTCTGCTGCTCGCTGACCAGCGTCCGCACCGCCAATTGTTCGTCCTCGACGGCCATTGCGTCCTCTTCGCCCGCGCCTTCACCCTCGTCGTCCGAGCGACTAAATAGACTGATGTCGGACGCTGTCACGTGCAGATTGGAAGCGGTGGACGGCACGCGAGGCGGCAGCGGCGACGGGAACAACGCCATGATCCGATTGCTGGATGATCGCAATGCGATTTGATTTTGTGTTGACTGAACAGTTGTCGGCGGTCGTTCAGCGTTTGGTAATGTAGTGAATCAGGTCGAGATCGTCCACTTCAACTTGTCTTCCTTCAAGTTATAGCTATTGAACGGGGGTAAGTCCCCTGGGTTTGAATTGAAAAATTACAATTGCCTACTACTACCTACAGGACGAAGCGAGCACAAAGCTGAAGCCGAGCGATTTCTACCATCTACAACGTCTCGACGAAGGTCATGAGGTCTGCAGAATTGTCGCCCGACATGCTCGTGCCTTGACCAGATGAGCCCTGGCCAGTTCCGTCGTCCCAGTCCAGCAGATCCATGCCACCGAATGTGGGCGACAACGCGCTGGAGAAGTCCATGAGGCCACTCGACGTCCCTGATGGCGTCGGCATCTGCAGCAAGTCGCCTCCCATGCTCGAGTACAGCGAGTCGTCCAGGCCCAAGCTCAGGCCGGCACCGATCGATGGGCTCTCTTTTTGGTTAGAAATCTGGTTCTGCTGAGGTTGTGCTTGTTGGGGCTGCTGAGACTGAGGAGGTTTTTGCTGCTGTGTGGACGTTGGTTGCTGCGGCCGAGAAGGCCCTTGCTGTCCCATTTGCTGCTGCGTCTGCTGGCCGCTCTGCTGGTTTGCAGCGTTCTGACTATTCTGTTGCTGCTGATTCATCTGATCGGACTGCTGAGCGGAGAACTGCGATTGCTGCTGAGGACCCTTCTGCATCTGCTGCTGACGCATCATTTGCTGTTGTTGCATCATTTGCTGCTGACGAGCTTGAGCTTGCATTTGCTGTTGCTGCTGCTGCTGCATTTGCTGAGCACGCTGCTGCATCATATACTGCTGCTGCTGCTTCTGCTGAGCTGTCATCTGCACCGACGTATTTACAGCGTTCTGCTGCTGAGTCTGCCCGGCGGACTGTGGCTGTGTCATGGCACTACTGAAACCACTTGACGTATTGGCTGGGACCGTGCTGGATCCGGAACTTGTCGACGATCCTGGAGCTGTTGGTACTGCAGATGTAGACGGCTGGCCAGAAGAACTCACACTGCTGCCGTCAAGACTAGGGTAGCTCCGTTTATCGGTCTCCGTCCGAAGCTTCTTCAAATACGGGTTGACAATCTTGACAATATACTTGAAAACCTTGTCAAGCTCCTCAATTTTCCTTGGCGGGTGGGTGGCCTTGTCCTCACTCAAGATATTGGCGCAGAGTTCAACGTAGCTAAGAAGATACCGAAGCTTCTTCTTCTGCTCCGTCTCATCGTGGCCCTTCATATGGTCTACGTACTTCTTGAAGGCACTATGCACCTTCTCAACGTCCCCTTGATGTTTTGCTCTTAGTGCTGCATGTTGCTGCCAGTATTCAGCCACAGAACTGGCCGACATACTCGTCTCCGTCTTCACTGGCGTGTTGCTAGCTGACACGGGCTTCTGCTGCTGCTGTGTTCCCGGATGAGGCCCAGGACCACTGAACTGATTGTGACCAGGATAGCTGCTCACTTGAGCTCCACTACTGCTTCGCTGGTTGAGGTTGAGAGTGTTATAATACGAGAAGTCGAGTCTTGAAAGCATTCCTTGATTGGGTAGCCCCTGCGCCGCCATGGCCGCGTTCATGTCCGACTGCTGGGCCCTGAGCGACTTGAGCCTCGTGAAGATCTTGTTAATGTATACTTCTTGCGTGGGTGACTCCTTATAAAGCGACAGCTCGTACCACGACACGTTCATCCAAAGCTTGATACCCGGTACAGGGTCAGCCGAGACCCGGACCATTTCGTTGTAGATCTTAGCGATGAGATTGGCTCGGTGCTCGCGTGTTAACTGAATGCGCCAGTCAGTGCTTGGCCCCTGCATGCCCGTGCTCACTTGGGCAGGATTCATGACGCTCGGGTTCATCTGGGTCATCCCCATGGAGCCCATGGGTATCTGCTGCTGTTGCTGCTGCTGCATCATCATCTGCTGCGGCTGGTTATACATGCCCTGCGGGTTCATGCCCATGCCCATCCCCATGGCCTGTACATTGCCACCTCCTGCCATGCCCATCGACATGGGCATCGACATCCCTCCGCCCTGCATCCCCATCGAGTGCGGGTCCATTGTCGAGCTTCTCTTCGCTGCTTCGCGTCTTTTTTCCAAGTGAGTCGCACTAGGGGCGTTCACTTGGCTCCACTATGGTCTGAATTATAAACTGGACACTTGAAGCGAAGATCCAATTTTCTGCCAATCGAAGAGATACCCTAATCTCCCCATCTTTAAGTTCGTGTGGTCTACATAGCATTTAGTATCGTCGCATTGTGATAGTACCCCTCGGGGGTACCACACCGACAAACGTGCAAAACTGCATCAACAAGATGTGGTATTGCTTTCAGCATGTTCGACTACAACCTCGTCACAGATACATCAAAAGTGCAACATGCTCTTCTTCGCCAACAGCCTAAAACCGCGTAGAAGCCAAGTCGGGCCGAGCACGGTTGCAGACTTCGCAGTAGAAATTCCCCATCGAATTGAAGAACGTACAGCCACCCTGCTCGCCAGCGCAGACCCACTTGCCACGAGGAACACCGCGCTGGCCGTCCATGTCCAGCTCGCAGATAGCGCAGCACACGTCGTCCGGTTGGTTGATAAAGGTGCAATTTCCGCAGCGCCAGCCCTGTTGCTGTTGGAGTCGCTGCGCGTCCTCATCCTGGTGCTTCGGGTTGGGCTCGCTGCAGGCTCCGCACACATCAGCGCTGCCGTCGTTCATGTACGTGCACACAGGACAATCCCATGTCATCTCGGCCTGGAGACCTGCTGCAACACGGGCACTCTCTTGATCGTCGCGAACAAGCGCAGACTTCATCTCCTCGCGAGAGATACCAAAGGCCGCACAGATCGTCTCCATCGGGATTCCTTGCTCGTGTCCCTGTTCGCCGTCGGTGAAGCGGGCATCCACGATCAGCCCGATGATTTCATTCAGCTCCTTTGACGAAAACCCAAGCTGGAAGCTTTCGAAGCACTTGTGTACTTCTTCGGCACTCAAGCGATTGTCTTCGTCCTCATCGAATCGCCGCAGGGCTACAGCGAGATGAAGAGCGGCCATGGTCGGCTTTGGGTCTTTACCCTTCTCCTTCTTCTTTTGGTACTGACGTTGTCTTCGCAAGAGGCTCTGTTGGAACTGCTGCAAACGAGCGCGTGCAGTGAGCAAGTGCCACTCGCTTTGGGCTGTGAAAACCTTCGCCAACGGAGTGTCTCCCCACAAGTGACGCTCGCGTCGCCGGAGACGCAGAAGACACTCGAAGAACTCGTGACGTTGCGAAATAGGGACAGTCGCCAATCCTTCCAAGAGCAACTCAAGCTCGTTCGGGAAGTAGTACATCTCGTTGTTGAAAAAGCGCAGGCACTGGACGCCCACAGATATCGTCTTTTGACGAGGAGCCATATCATTTAGAGCCACCGGGATTATCTTCGGAGCCCATGACGAGAAGAAAGAGGAGCTCTCAACGAGTTCACCTTCGCTTGTACGAAGCTGCACCTGACTTATCTGGAACACTGGATGCTTCTTGTGGATCATACGACGAATCGTCTCGCCCTCTGCGAGAGATAGCGTAGCCAGATACACGGGCATCTTACTTGTCGATGTTGCAACAGCATTTTTAACCGCATCAGAAACAGCGTCCGGGCTCGTAGTGACCATTTCAGCTGCCGCTTGAAGTGCCTTAACTGCAACTTCGTTTGCAGGAACATCAGATCCGTCGGTGGCCATAAACGTCATGAAGAGTTGTTGCACAACCGCCTTCATCGCTTCTTGGTGCAGTAGTGGAGACCATTCAAGAATCAGACCGACGTTCTTAACGCGACGTTCACCAAGACCCACCCATCGACGCCGGAAGAAGTTCCCAGACATCAACAATTCGTGCGGGAACGCGATCTTTGGGCACTCCGAATGCGCTTGAAATTGTGCGAACGGATAAAACACGCTTGCCTCCTCTTCTTGTTGCTGCTGAACCCCCGTCTTCATTTCTTCATCTTCAGTGTTCGCTGCTGCAGCTCCTGCAGGTGGCTGAGCAAGAACAGACGCGCTCCACGGAATTGGATGTTCGTCATCACGAGTGAATGCACTCATTTTCTGCTCTTCCTGCTCGGCTTCTTCTTCAGCCTCTTCTTCTGCTTCAGCCTCGTTTTCATGCACAACTTCAGCAGTGAGGCGGAGGTCACCTTGCTCTGATCCATCTTCCGCAAGCATTTGTTGGTGCCCTGACGAATGCGCTAGTCGCTGCTTTACAGCAATGACACGCTCAGTCTCCTCGCTTGTCTTCAAGAAATCTTCGTGGCTTTCAATTAGTTTTCCAATAACATCTGAGAGTTGTTTCTTCGTTGGTACAGCTGCATCCACTGTGTAAGAGATCTCCACACGGAATATTGCGATGCACTTGCGCAGCCATGACTTGGCACTGTCATCTTCACGGTCAATAAAACGCCGTAGACGAGACGACAACGACGCGTCCTTGGCCGTGGCTGCAGCGATTTCATCCAGCAACGAGTGAAGAGCACGCCTACGCCAAGTGTTGTGAAGTTCTTGAAGCGACAACTGCACGAGCTGCATCGATTCCATACGCATAGAATTGATGAGGAGCCACGCAGGCACGAGCAAGAGAAATTCGTCAAGTCGCTGCTGAGTTGATCCCTGCGAGCTTAACTCAACTTGAGCAAGCTTCATCTCATGACGAATTCGATTCTCAACCTCAGGAATGAGGAATAAACAAATGGACTGCCCTGTTGCGATCCCGCGCATCCGATAAGCACCCTGAGCATAGTCACGGAAGGTCATGTCCTTGCCTAATGTGACGACAGCACGGGCATTAACGAACTGCTTGATATCCATACCGGTTGTGTGCACTTGATCGTAGAATGTGAATCTCTTGCTTGGGCTCAACCCACACTGTACTAGTGGCATAGGTGCGTTATGATCACGTAGCAGGATCATCTGCCGGTCATCCTCGTCCAGATACACAACTCCTTCCATCTCAACCGGCAGTTCCGCCAACAGAAAAGCGGCTACCTCCTGGTTGTCAAAACCTGTGATCAATGCGCCAGTATCAATAAGTGCATGCACAGGAGGTTGAGCATGGGCAATATCCAGCAGTAAGCTCCGAGCCGTCCAGTCCACTTTTCGCTTGATTGATACGATACGCCTGTTAGTAAGTGCTTCAAAAATGCTGCCGTCACTGCGAGGTTCGTAGTAGCACTCGCCCAGATCCATCGGTAGCAGGTTTGAAGGTGTCCCCGAAAAGCCGATACGTTTCGCAAACAACGAGTTACTGCCGAGTTCATGACCGCAGGCAGAGATCTTCAGCTTCTGGAAGTTCATACAGGACGGGAAGACGTGTTGTCTGACATAGTAATATACTACACCAGCAAGCTTGGCGACCAAGAAGTGCAATCGGTCTACTTGGGCTGGATCACGAAGCTGGAACAACGGCAAGGGGAGTACGCCGCCAGTGGCGTCTTGTTTTTCCGACGAAAGCGCCGCTAGACCTGTTCGAACCCACTCCCGGAACATGGCGCAGGCTGGACGCTGGTCACGAGGTCCAAGCTGGCGACTAAAGTCTTGTTTCAGTTGCGATACGATGCGCACAAGGTCTGAAACGCGGATACCTTCATAGCGGTAAGCAAGGATTGTCAATCCAATTAAAACGTCAGGATGCGCGAATTCAGATGAGCGGCTCGGAACATCTTTTCCGATAAAAGGTACAGCCAACATCAGTCGTGAATGTGCGTTGCCACCGCTGTTTCCAGAAGCCGCAGCGGCTTGATGTTCTCCTCGTAAAAGGCCGTACGACACTCGATTAATCTTGGACAGCACGTGTGGCAGAATGGTTCGTAGCCAGTCGCGTGCAAGGTTGAGCAGTTTAATTGAAAAATCTGATAGACCGTTTTCGACATCAGCGCGAAGAGAAGCATCGGTATGTAGTTCCGTACGCGGGCACTCCAAATAATACTTGATACGGTCCACAGCAACTTCCATTTTGCCCATACGGAAGAGCTTCAATAGCCATTCGATTGCAATCTCCGAGAGTAACGGAAGCATGCGGGACTCGTAAAAGTCCATATCCAATAGTACAAGGTGCGGGAAGCGCTGCAACGTGTGTGCAGAGTAGCCTTCATCCAACACAGTGTGTAATCGTGAAATCAGCCCTGAAGGGTCCTTAGCAGTATCTGGCGATGCAAGAACAGCGTCGATCAAGAAAATCGGTAGCTCCCATCTGTTAGCAGCAAGATCGATAGGGAACTTGTTGCCGATAGGGAAGTTGAGTTCCGAACGCAACGGGTGTAACAACACATCCACCTCATCCATGATCAAAATGCCGTTTTGCCACAGCCTGAGAGTCTTGTGCAATTCATCAGCCATCTCCGAACGATCCTCCAGCATACGTCTCAATCGTCTGATATTTTGTGACGCTGAGGTGAGGGGTAGCTCAATTATGTCCGACGATTCATCAAGCGAGTGCAATAGCTCAACAAGCTTTAGCATCATCGATTTTATCGACTCTGGAGAGGCACAAACTACATCACCATGACGCCGAGCACGATCCAGTTTTGTAAACATTTGCAGAGCAGCAGCTGGGTCATCACTAATGGCGCGATCGAATTCAAACGTAAAAATACGTTTTCGTAGGACACGGTTGCTGAAGCGGCTTCGAAGTACCTGGCGAGACTGTTCCAGAAGCGCTGTCGGCATGACATGGGTCACGAGATGCTCTTTATCAGCGAGAATATACGTCAGAAGAGGCCCCACTACCGTCGTTTTTCCAGCGCCCATGATCATTTGCTGTACGCGAGAACTTCCCTTCGCCAGACTAGTCAAAAAGCTATCCACCATTTGAACTTGTCGACCGCGCAGTAAAATATCGAAGACGTATTCAAACACCAAAAAGCGTGGATCAAACCGCCATTCCAAAGAATTTTCTTGGTGAAGGTAGTACCGCTTCGAGAGCAGCATGTCAGCCAAATCCCTAGACGCTTGACGAGTCATCTTCGCTTTGCTAGACCAATCCTCCCCACTATGAGTCGATGATAGGCCCTTAAGGTGGCTCGCAAGTGCACGAGCCGCCTGAATAGTCCGGTTGATATGCACGATGCGACTGCAAAGGAAAAGCACAAGCAAGATCTTCTCAACTAGATCGGGTGTCACGTTCGGCGCAAACGGATTCCGAGCCTTCAAATCAACTTCAAACGCATCGGACGCTAAAAGAGACGTAATAAAGTCAAATGTCACTCGAGGGTAAACTCCAATATGCCGCTGCATCACGAAGCGGTCTGCAGCCACGGTCTGTTCTGCATTTCCATGAATATCGTCACGAATCTCGTTCAACAGGGTTTCAAGAGCCGCGATCCCCTCTTCAACCATTTTCCGATCACTCATTCTCACCTTTTCGCACAGATTAATCAGGGTTCGAAGGCTTTCCAGAGCTGTATCTGTTGCTGTTGTCTGTTCCTCAGGCGACGACAGGTTAATAGGAGTTACACCAGTGATAAATGCATCTTTGCTGCCGTTCACTGCTGTTGCGTTGATAGCAATGTCATCGCCCAGCCTCTTCAGCAAATCTTTTGCGGCTGCAGTTTGAGCAACTGGGTGCTTCGAAAGGTCGAATGGAAACTTTGACCCCACTTCTGCCTCCGGATCACAGAAGGTGATGAAACGCTGCACACCAATCGCCTCCAGCGGGAATTCGGGGTTAATGGGACTGCTCTTATTTCCCACGAAATAGCGCTCACCGCACGATGTGTTCGACGCATCGAAGTTCTTGGAGTCGTTCGTAAGAGGGAGAGGCACTTCGAAGACAGATTCAGCAGAGTGATGCAACTGACTGAATTGGGCCTTGATTGGGCCAATTACACGACTCTGGTGGTCGTCGGATTCAAGCTTGGACTGGAATTCCATTTCGCCAAAATCGAAAAAATGCTTCAGCATTGTCCCCACTGTCATCTTGGAGTACAGATTGGCTCCGCGCGAGAGCATGTGCACACTTTCCTGGTCACAGGGAGATGACGGCCAACCACCATTCGGGTGGGCAATCACCATAGCAAGTTGTGCCATCGCGTACGACGGTGCACACTCTTCTTCGCCATCATCTACAGTTTCACGTCCCCACCTCGACAGTTTTAAGTGAAGGAAGCGAGCAAACAAATCACCAAATGAGCGCGTGCAATCATTACCTCCCATACGAATGATAAGTTGCTGGTTCAGACATTCGTACAAGAAGAGGAAGCCCAAACCTCGGTTTGTTCCACTAATCTCGTCGCCAACAACAGCGCAGTTCCACACGAGTTTTCCAGCCTCTTCCTCGTCAATCAAGAACTTGTTGTCGATCCCGACTGCATGCTTTGGTCGGCTATATCGCACCGTCGAAAGCTTTTTACCATGGGCTGCAAGATATCCTTTGCTGTACAAGCAAAGCTTCATCCACGGCTGACCACCAACGCGCGAGCGAGTCACCTTAAAATCAATTTTAGCGGCAGTACTTGGTTGGACGTGGTCGCAAAACTCCTTTCGCAGCAGCATTAGGGGAGACCGTTGGTGACAGTGTGCTAGAGCTTCGCTTTCTTCCTCGAGCGTTAGTTTACAAGAAGCATCGACGTGGCCACTCGTGGTGATGTAATCGTGAAGCTCGCCACTCAACTTCCATGGAGCCTTGTTATCGCTATAAGCGATGCCTAGTGATAGTCGGATTCGGCACGCACAGGCATTCGGGTGACGATCGTCAAGTGTCTTGGACAACTGGTCAAACACTCGTTTTTCTTCGTCCGTAAACTTCACGTCCACGTTGCATCCCATGATTAACTCCATTGCTGCCGCGTAATTGCGGGTAAGCAAGCTCGTAAGAATCAGATATAGTGTAGAGCTTAGAGAAGATGGAAGCAAAAAGGTGTTGCTTGAATGCACTGGATAAGTGTAGAATCTTGTTTCCATCGCTTGCTGCCAGCCCATAGACCCTCGGTCACTAACTAAGATCGAAGAAAACGGTTCCCCGCGTATTGCCGGGCGATACAAATCGTGGTTGGGGCATATGAGTTTCAGATCTGTTGTATCCGACTCCAGGACGAAGCAATCTGGAGCAATCTCCACAAGACTCCGGAGATACTTGGAAGTTCCATCTGGCATGGCAAGGGTCAGATCACTCACAAACCAGCCATTTTGATCCATCACATTAAGCCGGATACGTCCAGTTGACACCTCTTTCATTGGCTGAAGCTTCAACTTTAGACGTGGTAGCTCGATAAAAGAGATCGAGGATAGCCCAGACGATACGGTTGCTCCATCCTTGTTGGTACACCACACCAAGATATGCGAAAGGTCCTCCACGCGACTAAGCAACTCAGATAGTGCAATAACTTCGTCATTTTCACTCGCAGAGCTAGCCTCAAGCATGCTCAATAGATAAAGCGTTTCTCCAACAATTTCTTCAGCAATTTCCAACGCTTCATCATCTCCGTCATCTTTACTTTCATCATCAATCTCCATCGGTGTAGGTGCTTCTTCCATCGATCCTGGTGAAACATGGCCCACATTGCTCTTTGCAGCCTCTGCTCGCTGGATTTCGGAACGACTAGCTGGGTCCAATAGCCACGCTGTCGCCAGTTCTAGATTCTTTCCAAAGAGGCCCAATGCATACTCAACCGCAATTCGTGAAGGTGATCCTTCCATACTCATGAGGAGGCCAATGTTCTGCTCGTGTTCCTCCTCGGGGCTAAGTGCTACCTCACCAGACGCAGCCGCTTCTTCAGCAGTGAGGATCTTCATCTGGTTGTTTTCATCCAGCAACCACTGGGCCGCTAAACCAACGTTGTTATCATTCTCACGCAACGCAAGACCACATCCAGCGTACGAGAATCCCATTGCCATCAGTTGAACTACATCGTCATCGCTGACTTCAACCGAGGCTGGGGATGAATATGATGGTACACGAGAAGGCTCAGTCGCAGCTCTTCCGGATACTCGGACAGGAGCTGGGGGAGGTTGCATTTGGCTGCCAACAGCTGAGTGTTCTTTCGTACGATGGATACGAGAGAACGAAGTCATGATCGACTTTCGACTGATAAAAGCTTGCCCTGTGTTCCTCATTTCAACCTCCAGACGGTATCGAAACCATTGCGACTTTGGGTCCACTGGTTCGCCTCGAAGGCGCCCATCTTCGCCAATCCAGAATCGGAAATTTTCCAACAAACAGCTCGGAATAACACCTTGTAGAAGACGCGGCGGAACGAACTGCTCAGTGCCGTTGAGCAAATGGTTTTTGCGCAGAATAACGAGAGATCCTCCTTGTGTTTGTCGCTCGGCTGGTTCGCCACTAGCTCGCAGCAAAGCTGGATCCACAGGACCTTGATCGGAAGAAATATTCAAAGGGAAGCTATGAAGAGTTATGCGCGAATTCGACGTGAAGATGAGCTTGCGATAGAGTCTGCGGCCGTGAGATACTAGTGCGTACATGTGCATCACCTGCATCGTTCTGTACGCCACAATTTCTTTGAACGTCGGGATCTTCTCCTTATCTTTGTCATCAGAACCTCGATCCAGTCCAATTAAGCTCACGCGGGTAGCATTAGCTGTCAGCGGGTCACTCGGGAGAAACAGTGTGTACGGCAACTTCTTATCATCAGGTACAGGAGGGTACATTAGACGAAGCGCGTTTCCCACGAGATCCACAAACCACTGTTCATCAGCATGAGGGTGTTCTTCCTCGGAGTATATATCAAACGGACGTGAAAAGACCTTGCCCAGATATCGGAACCCGTCATCACCAGGTTGTTTGGGCTTGTCTTCTCGATTTCCTTGGGGTGGTGCCGGCGGTGCAAGCGCAACGCGAGGGGTGCCGCATACGTCACATGTTGCGTTGGGATTGTCACCATTAAAGTTTGCACATGTACAAGCTGAGCATTCCCAATACATCTTGAGCTCTTCAGGGTTTTCGCTTGGATCATCTAAACTGCCTGCTGCCCCAGGTTCATAAACCACAGGAGCGCCAACGCCCTGGTCTATCTCGTGCGTTGGATCGTCCCATTCAACAAGCTGGAAATCTGTGCCCACAATATTAACCCATAGGCGATGCTCCTGGCGCGCAACAAGACCACAATGGAGTGACTTGTTCCCAAAAATGGACATGAAATCGGCATACTGGGTCATTGAGTCCGGAACCGGCTTCAGCTCGTCATTTCTCCACAATATTTCTCCGGTCTGGACATCCAGTTTTAACTCGTGTTGTCGGCAACTGTATTTTCCAGCTCCACCGATACCGGATTCTTCCATCCATTCCCAGGAATCAGTTTGCTCATCCGAACGGAGAGCTATTTGAACGATGTTCCCCAGAACCTGGTTACGACTGATCGTTGGTAGATCTAGAAGCCATTGCACAATTGAGCGACGGTGCAACTGAATAGTCTCAAATATCTCCGCTTCAAGAACATCAGCAGGTGGAAGTTGCAACTCTTTGCCTTCACTATTCTGTAGTGCAACAATACTTGGCGCTTGAATTGTTTGCATCCCAATTTTCAAGTAGAGAGGTCGTCCCTTCAAATATTTGTCAAGGGACTTCTTTCCCACGTTTGCCGTATCTATACCTTGAGCCTGAAGCCAACGAAGCAAGCGCTCTTCAGCTGTAAGCCCGCCCTTCTCATCACCGTCGGTGGATAGTTTCATTCCGAAGCAATGCCAATTGTGAACATAAGCAATAGAACCAATCATTTCAGCTATCTTGTGCGTATCGTACTCCGAAGCTCGCAAACTCGCGTGAAGAAGAGCCACGTACGAATGAATAACGCACGCCGTCTGGAGGTTATTTGCTTCTTCAGCCTCCTGCCTCCATTTATTGAGGGTTGTGTGGGCGAAGCCAAAAGCGTAGCCCATTAATTGAGATCTGTATCCCTCCAGCTTTTCGACTCGAGCGCGGTCATCACCAGCAATGCATCGGTCCAGAGCAAACGTCATATAACGCAGAACATCAACTCCCAACTTGATCATGAACAGAATGAAACGAGCGTCTGCCGAATGGACTGATGCCTCGCCAAGCTCCTTCACAGAATCCAACATTTTCAGCAATGGTATCACGATCGCTTCTGGAGCATGAATCAAGTCGTTTAGAAGAAGTCCATTCATCGTGCCAAGGTGATCTTCGCACTTTTGGTGATGAACTCGAGCATCGAACGTCCGTTGAATTGCCTCCTCATGCATCACAAGATTTGATTTCCGTAACGGGATATGAGATATTTCTTCAGCCTTATCATCAGAAACCCAGTCTCCGCCTTCAAACAGAACCGCGCGGAATAATTGCTGCAACAGAGGGTTAAATAGATACGTCACCCGGTCTCGTGAGGAGAAGAACGAAACAACCAGCGGAATTCGTGTATACGGCACGGTCAAGTAGCTCATGAGGTACTCCGACTCCTCCGCGGACAGCGTTCCATTGTATGTGGGTAAATCAGTAAGATGCATAATATCATCTTCCGTAATAACCGTGGGGAGACTTCCCGCTGATGCATTGGTTGAACTGTTAACGAGCAACGCACTCAGGTTCGCAGGACTTGTAATAATCGGGCCCTCGCCAAAGTACACCTTTCTTTCCATGAACCCTTCAACCTCTACATCAGCGATATCTTGATCGCTTCCACGAAAATTTATCACCTCCCATTTCAAAGTAGCGTGAAGAATTCGATTCAGTCCTCGCATACCGAAGAAGTTTCGCCGATGAGTTGCCGACGAATCATCAAACGAAAGCTGCCACATCTGCCAGTGCTGATTTGCATTACGACGCCTCATCAGCTCGACCTCCTTCGTCTCCATGGTGGCTAGGAACTTTACCACCATAACTAAGTCACGAGTCAAGCCCACTTCCGGGTGGTCATCAGCCATTGGTGTGGTATCACTACAGAACCACTCCATCAATGCTTCCATTTCAGTTGGTGGGGTCTGATTGTTTGGGTCGATTAACTGGTAGTGATACCGCTCCATGAGCTGGCGAAAAAACAGGAGGGTCGTTGAATATTTCTTCACTTCAATCTTGTCCTCCGGCATATGATAATCGAAAAGTTGTCGTTTACCCAGTGCATCTTGGCTGTGGAAGTAAGCAAGAACTTGACCCCGGACCACACAAAAATTTGGTCGCGCAAACTCCATGGCCGAAGTCATCTTCTGGATCGAGAAATTCGCTTTGCAGAACGAGTGCGCAAGCACGTAGCCACCTTCTTCCTCCATCATGAGCGAAATCTCGAGTGGATCGTCAGATGCCGGAGTGCGAACAAGTGCGTCATAAATACATAACACACACAGCGCCGCTAAGGCACGTTCGGAATCAAACTGGCGGCTTGGCTGCTCCATTGACTGCCACACTGCACCAAGAATCATCAAAAGTGAATGAAGATGATTCAGACATCGGAGCTGCATGTCCTTCGTAACAGGTTGCCGCCACATACAAGTGGTTGGAGCAGCACCGTCACCACCAATTGGCTCAGGAACCGGTAGCACCTCCACCAGAACACTTGTGATAAGCTGAATGACCTCATGATGTAAGGACACCCTAGACGATGAAGATCCCTCGGCTGCTCGCTTAAGCAGAGACTCGCACAAAGCTTCGCACCGGACAAAAGCCGCAGCTGCTAAGGCGATGGACGTGATGCGCTCAGGAACATCCAGGAAATTGCTAAGGACAGGGATTTCGAGCTCAGATGCATTGCCCGCGTATTCACTTTCCTTTCCCTGTAGCTGAAGCAATTCTGCATTAGCGTGGGGCGCGAAAAGAAACACCTCTTCCAGAGTCGCCGTCTCGCGCTTACGCTTCAGTTCAGAGCTAGCAATCACCCCTATAGATTCTATGAGTTGCTCTGTTTGAGTCATCAGCTTGTTCACGTGGTTAAGACCGACGGCTTGAATATTCTTGCGCTCGTGGTGTTTAAGCGTCTTCAGCCCGATCTGTTTAACACCCATATCAATGCACTTCCTTTCGGATAACGACAGAGTCGACTTTGGAAGCTCAAACTCCTCGCCAGTCCACGGGTAAAAAGCACCAGTCGGATCTGACGCTACCAGCTCCTTGCCCATTGGCGTCAGTATGGCTCCATTAGGTCCTCGCAGAATCAACTGGGGGACTTTCGTAACGTTAAACGTCTGGACAAGCTGCTTTCGCGCCTCCATTTCTGAGAAGGGGACCACAAGCCACGTGTGTGTGGGTAAACTCTCCACGAGCGTCGTGAAATCTGCTTGTTCTTGGTCAACTGATACCACAATAATAACAAGCTTCTTCCCCCTGGCGTGAAGATGTTCACTTAAAGAAGTGAGTACTTTAGTCAACTTACGACAAGCTGCTGACTTCGACAGCGCGAAATAGATTCCAACAACAGATTCAGGATTGATTTCAGCAACCGTATGAGTTCCTTGCAACGAATCTTGCAGTGAAATAGTGGACAGCGTCCGCAGCGCATTATCTAGCGTGCCTACTGGGATAGCTTTGGCTGGATTATCAGCGATCTCCAGGCCTTTGACGACCTGCTGAAATAGGCGGTAGCGCAACTTGTATAGAATAGCATACTCCACCTCGTCGTTGGTGAACGCCTTACTGCGGAGACACAAGTACCGTATTGCTTCAATTACGCTCTTGCAGAAACCCAGTTGGCTGCGTTGTGCAGTGTGGACGCTACCCACAGCGGCATTTGTCCAGTCTGTAGGAGTAGATTGCTCTGCCATTTCACTGGCCAACGGCAACAATTTATCACCTGCAAGCCACGGCAGCAACACGTCGTAAATGGTTTCCACTCGATGGTACTCGGAAGGAGGTTTCTTCACCCAAAGAGAAAAAAGCAATGCCCAGAAGGCCATATCCAAGAAACGAATAGCTGGGATGGAGCCAATCTGGATGCAGGACTGTACTTTGATCTTGTCGCTGTCCTTCACCTTGCAGTTGTGGTACATCTCCGCCCCGGGTCCTTTATTGCATACTGCGAAGGAGTACTCAGCGTCACTGGTTTTTTCTATCACATAGATAATAGAGTGGCTGTTGATATTGCCCACATATCCACCAGGGACCAACACAGGCTGGTCTAGCTCTAGCTTAGTAAGCACTTCCTTCCACTCGGCTAAGAAAGCTTGGAACTGCGCAGGATCCTCCACCTTGGCTCCTTTCTCTGCCCATTGTCCACAGAGCGCCAACTGGGGCAATATCGTCGTCTGCAACACGCGCTCCTGCTCCACTGTGAGCGAAAACGTTACAGGATCAGGAGCGTTGGTCACTTTGCTTTGTAGCAGCTGTGAAAGGCCGTTAATCACCCCCACGAGTGCCTGCGGGTCCCCTCCAGCCTCGTACGGCGTACCCCGCAGATACGGGTCGCCGAACATGCCGAGGAAGGCTGCGGACTGCCACACCGCCATCGTTATCTTGCTCTTCTTCAGTCCCAATTGCGGTCTGTCTCGATGTTCAACCCAAAGAGAAGAAGAGGGAATGAAAAAGATCGCGACTTGGAGAATGTCGATTCCGATTGGACAAAAATCTTTTGGATCCAGATGTGCCCATTTAAAATTCCAGAATGGTAGAAAAGAGACATGTGATTTAGAGAGTGGCTTGATTACCTACGATTTAACCCCGGTTTTAACTCCACAGCTGCCGACGAATCTGAGAACTGTGTCGAGGCGAGGCAGAAATCTTTCGTAAGAGAGACTTTCTCCACGACATTCATGAGGGTAGTTTCATGCAGCATTGCCTTGACATGTTAAAAAAAATATCGGCGCCTGTCTTCGGGTCATGCTGACCATCGAATTTTACGGTACAGTGGCCAAGTACGTGGCGCTTCCCGTTTAACGATGTATCGACTTGTACAGCAACCCAGCCTAACGACATCGATTGACAATTACAAATTATGTCTTTACATATAATATTGAAGACGGTTTGATTAGATTTTCATCACATTTTTACAATCATTTATACAGGTTATCGGATTTGCAACTGATTTGGCCTACGGAGCGAAAGGGCGCGTTGGCTATGTCGTCGACGACATTGGTGGGCAGGAACTGAAGCAGAGCCATCCACATGCTATATTGGCCTTCCTACCGATCACTTCCGTTTTCACCTCACAGCCGCCGCATCGCCAGTCTTCACTCGCTTCTCTATTTGCGACTAGATCTCCTTAAATCTCGCAACCAACCGACGACGCGACTGAATCAACATGGTGCTGACGGCGGCTAAGCTTGTGTGCACCAACCGCGACGGCATGACTGAGCTGTCTCATGTGTGGGGGAGCATGAACCAGTACCTCGACTACTCGAGCGGGTGGACGCTGGAACGCGCGGCGGCACAGGGCATGAAGTTCCTCGTGCAGCATTTGGCGCTGACGTCGCCCAAGACTCCACAGGAAGAGAACAACTCGCTGGTTATGGACTTTGCAGCCTGTAACGGCCACTTGGACATCCTCACGTGGCTGCACAATACTGAACAGCTCAGCGGTTGCTCGACGCGCGCAATGGACGATGCGGCCAAGAACGGACACCTACCAATCGTGCAGTGGCTGCATGTCAACCGGAGCGAAGGGTGCACCACCAAGGCCATGGATTACGCAGCTAGCAGTGGCCACCTGTCAGTTGTGCAGTGGCTCCACACCAACCGCTCGGAAGGCTGCACGACGCGCGCGATGGATCTGGCAGCGCAGAACGGACAGCTTCAGGTGTTGCAGTGGCTTAGCAAGAACCGCTCCGAGGGGTGCACGCCAAGTGCCGTGAACTACGCGGCTACAGAAGGCCATTTGCACATTGTGCGTTGGCTCTGTGAAATCCGTAAGGAAGAATGCACGTCCAGCGCTATGGTCAATGCTGCGCGTGGTGGGCACCTGTACATTCTCGAATACCTTGGAGATCGCTTCCCACAGTTGTTTGAGAGTGTTGGCCCCAAGATGGTGCACGCTGCTATTGCGAATGGACAAGCTGCAATCCTGACGTGGCTTATTGCTGTGCTGCCGGTGAAGTCGCTCAAATGCGAGGAAGCTGCTGGATCATGGATGGATGTTGCTTCCGAATACGGCCAAGTCGGTATCCTTAAGTGGTTTCACGACCATGCCACTGCGTTGCCCATGAGCGTCGATGGACATCTTCCCGCCTGCACCGTGGAGGCAATCGAGAAGGCTGCGCGCAATGGACACAAGAACGTCCTCGTCTTTCTGCATGAAAACGATCTAGTGAACCTCAGTGTCGAATCTGATGCCATGAACGCGCTGGTTGCTGCGGTGGAAGGCGGTCACCGCAATTGTGTTGAGTGGCTGATCGCTCACTTCCGTGATCTGTACAGGCAAAGTTCGCCGGAGTCGACCGTTGCATTGGATGCTGCTGCCGCCGTCGGTCATGTTGACATCTTGCAATTCCTTCGTGTCGAGCCAACCACGTGCAAGTGGCAATCCAGCTCCAAGGCCGTAGACGAAGCTGCTCGCCAGGGTTTCGTCGACGTCTTGCGCTGGCTGCACTTCGACCGCAGCAACCACATCGAGGAAGAGCAGCCTAATGAGATCAGTGATGACGAGCACGCAACGCAAACCGACTCGCGCTGGACACCCATGGCGTTAGAGCTGGCTGCCACAAACGGACATCTTTCGGTGGTGCAGTGGCTCACTGAGCACCACCGGGAGGTCTGCAGTAACTTCGAGGCTTTCAACGCTGCGTCTTACATGGACCACCTAGAGGTTGCCCAGTTCCTCTACAGCGATGTTCGTGGGTCGTGCTCTGTGGAGCAGGCGCTAGAACACGCAGAGGAAGGCGGCGCAGAGGATACTCTCGCTTGGCTTGAGGGTCTCAACTGAGCTGTAATGATTGCAGTTCGGTTGGGGCCCATTAGAGATTTTGTGGATAAATCATTAGAGTGCATTTATATTGTCCAATCAGGACAGACTAGAAATAATAGAGTATCCAATTGAATATTGATGAAAATGGAGCGTCGAGTTGTCACCTTCGCGGTGGTGACGCGGGCGTTTGTGACTCTTCTAGCGCTTTCAACGTCTGCTATCGTGACGCCCTATGACTCTTCTTCACATCTACAGGCGGGTGGGTCTCCTCTCGCGGCGCTGAGCAATTGGGACGGTGTTTACTACTCGCACATTGCATTGCATGGTTACGATTTTGAGCATTTCCACGCTTTCTTCCCTCTCTACCCGCTTTTGGCGCGATGGCTTTCGAAATTAATACCGTTGGAAGCTTCTGCGGCTGTGCTTCTAAGTGGGTGGTTCATCAGCAATGCAAGCTTCGTACTGGCGGCGTTGTTCCTCTATCGCTTGGGCTGCGTCGTACTACGGGACGAAGTCGTTGCAAGGAGAGCAGCCTACCTTTTCTGCGTGGCACCCTCCAGTATCTTCATGTCGGCTATTTACTCCGAGAGTCTTATGTGTCTGCTGAGCTTCAGCGGTATGTATCTCCTGGCTAAACATGCTCAGACGCCAGAGTCAAGTCGATCCTTCAGCTCTCTGATGCTCTGCGCGCTGCTCTTCGGTGCAGCCTCTGCGACACGATCTAACGGCATTTTGCTGTCCTGTACGTTCGTCTTCAGCATGTTGGAAACCTGTTGTCACTAATACTTACATGTGTTGGTATTAGTGTTTATTGCCTGGCATCGCGTGACAGTTTCGCCGTCACCTAGAGAACTTTCTCAGTTCCTGGGCTTCTGGATACGCACTGCACTTCTTGGTCTTCTTGCAATTGGCCCACAGATCGTATATTTTGTCACGTCAATGGTTCCGTACTGCCCGTCACAACTGCAAACCTTTGGTTGGGAAGTTCCAGGAGCTGCTGACACGGAGGACCGTAGCTGGTGTGCCAAGACTTTTCCCAACGTGTCCGCTATGTACACATTCATCCAGAGTGAGTACTGGAACGTGGGACTCTTTCGCTACTACGAGTGGAAGCAGGTGCCAAATTTCCTCCTTGCTACGCCGATCCTAGCACTTAGCTTGCACGCTCTTCAGGGATACTTCCAGGGGAATACCATACCCGGCAAAGTCAGCTTACCGCAAGGACGTGGTTGGCGAGGCACTGCTCTAACTCCGTATTACCTGCACTGGCTGTTCTTGGTGGTGAATGCGTTTCTCGTGGTTCACATCCAAGTGACGACACGTTTGTTGTGTGCGTGCCCTCCACTGTTCTGGCACCCTGCCGCTCTGATCTGTGACTCCACTGTAAAACGGAAAGCACCCCAAGCTTTGACACACTACGGCCGACTGGTATTGAGCTACTTCCTACTCTTCACCGTTCTGGGCAGCGTTCTCTTCCCCTCATTTTACCCGTGGACGTAAATCAAAAACAAATGAATAACTACGTGTTTCGTAGCACAATAACCATCCCATCCTCACTACACTTATCGATCTGGCCTTTTGGTCATCCCAAGCGCCGTCATCTTCACCGCAGTGACGATTTCTTGATTTTTAGCTTCTTCGCCAGCCGATCGCGCGCAGAGCTGGTCTTGCGCTTTCGCCCACCGCTATTGTGGCTGCTGTAGCTGTGGTCGCTACCAGATCGTGGAGTAAGCGGGAGCGGGGGACGTACATCAACTGATCGCGACGAAGGAGTTTCTGATCTGGCAGCAGGAGAATACCCTCGAAGCATGAGCCCTTTACCTCTCGGCGATGGTTTTACTCCAGCTGATGGCGAAGGAGCATCATGCTCCTCCCTGTCGACTGAATGTTCCTTCTTCGAAGACGATGGGCTACTACCCAATGACCGCCCACGCTTCCGGTTTGATGAACTACTAGACGTAGATGAACGCTCACTTTTTCGCTTTGAGCGGCTGTGACTGCGATCATGTCTTGAAGACCCGGAGACGCGAGCAGGTGGTGGTGGTGTTGACGGGGGAGGAGGAGGAGAAGACGGCGGTGAGACGGCAGGGACAGGAGGAGGGGACGGCGTATGAGAAAGAGGAGCTTTCCTCTCTATCTTTGGTGATTCCTTGGGCTCCGTGCGCCTGCTCCTGTGTGCACGAGTCGGCGTCGTTAGATTCTCAATAGAGCGAGCTGCAGACCGCACATCTACTGCGACGACTGGATATGAATCCTTGCTTTTCCGACGGTGCAGTGACTGCTCACTGTGACGTCGCTTGCGCTGTCGATCATCACGACTTCGACTTCCACTCGATGCGGATTTACGCCGACGAGCTTTCCTCACACACCGAGGACACTGGTAATCATCTGCAGGCTCTTCGGTCATGGGAATCCCCACACACATCGTGTGCTGCCACGTTTTGCAGCTCTCACACTCCACCATCCGTTGACCATCGTCGTGGTTGGGTCGTTGACGAACATCACATACACAATCGAACATCCAGCTGCATTGGAAGCACATAAACTTCTCCTGGGCCACGGCTTCGGGCTGTTTGTCTGCACATTTCGCATGGACCCAGTGCGAGCAGCTATCGCACTGGATCATCGACGTTCCATCATCATAGTTTTTCTCTTTCAGTCCGCAGGAACAATCCACCAACCATTCATCTTCCACATCAGCAGTGCCAGTGCTGCCGTTCGCATGGTGCCTCTCAAGGTGCGTGGACCCGTTGGACATTCCGTCACTCTGCTTTGACGGTCGCCGCTTCGACTGCGGAGTCTTCTTCTTCTTCGAGCGCTGAGACTGTTGTCGGTCCCGGAGTCGTTGCTTGGCATCTTCTATAACCTCTTTCTTGAGCTTCTCCGTCAGCTGCAATTCCTTCTGTGCTGCTTGCTGTCGGAAAGCAATCAACGTGTCTACTGGAGCTGAAGGTAGTCTAGGGTACGAGTTCTCCAGATCGGAGCTTCCGTCGCTATCATCACTTAAGTCCTCGTCCGTCGGGTCAACTCCATTGTTCATCTTGTCCTTTTCATCATCTGTATCGATCATCACGCCGTCGTCTTCTTCCTGGTCACTTTCATCTGCTGAGCTGTCACTACTGCTGGAATCACTGCTATTCCCATCGTCCTCATCGTCCTTCTTCTTCTTCTGGTCGTCTCCTCCATTGCCTCCACCGCCATTGCCAAAATTTTCAGGTGGTGGTGGAGATTCCTCTTCACTATCACTGGAATTGTTTAAATTGTCGCTTGAATCGGAGCTAGAGCTGGGGCTACTAGCACTGCTACTGCTGTCGTTACTACTGGACGAGGACGGACACGGACTGCTGGCCGGTCGTTCCTCACTGTGTTCCATCAGCTTTACCTGCTTCGAACCTTTAATCTCTGATACTGAAGTCTCCATTGACAGTCTCTGGAGTTCCCCCAATGCCGTGAAATGAGCCCCTAGACCGACGACCAATTGTCCGACCCAATCCAGTTTCGCCGGGGCCTTGGAGAAGCGGATCTTGTCTCCGCCTCGGAACAGCACCAACGGCACGCTCAGCATCTTCCGTCGGCTCCCCCCAAGCCTCGCAGACGCCACAGATGGAGCTCTTTAGCCACGCGTGACAAGCTCTTCCTGTATGAATCCCTGCAAGACTTGACTTAAGTATACCGGTACCCTTCGTGAACTGACTCTTCACAGTTGATAACATCAAAGTAGACAGGTCATTTTTTTAGAAACCTGTCCACATTTGATATCACCTTTTTTCACATTTATCTGTTATGTAACTGTTGCAATCATATCAAGATGTTAAAAAGCAGTGTGTAGCACACCAGTCACTGAGCGGATATAAAGCTCCGATAGGCTTGAGGTAGTGATGGCGAGCCAATGGAAGCTGCTTCGTCGCTCTGCGCTGCTGCTATCAGGCGTGGAGACTGCACACGCTGGTCTTCCGCTGGGTCTACGTGGCTTCAGCGGTTTGTCAGCGCCTAAACCACGCGCGCATGGTCAGTTTAAGGGCAACAAGCGCCATCCACAAAAAGGAGCGCAACAGACGGAGCCACCAGTGAAGACCGAGTCGAAATCTAACCATAACAGCAATAACAACAGCAATAACAAGCACCAGAGGAACAGAAAGCGTCGTGGCAAGAAGGCAGAAGATCAGGAGCCGCCAGTGTTCACTAACAAGTTCCAGAACCTGTTGAGTTTTGCCTTTGAAGACGTGGAGACTCCAGCTGTAGCTACATCTACGGAACCCAAGAGTGTTCAACCCCGAGGAACGTCTCTGGACCTGTTGGAAGGTATTGAAGCTACGAGAGAGGAGAGTCCGGAGCTCACGCTGGCTCAGCTGGGACTCGAAGATTTCAATGACGACGACGACGTGACATTTACCCGACGCCAACCCAAGCACCCGAGGCAGAAACCTAAGAAGACCAAGCTCTTCTCGGGGGAGAATGACCCGTCCACAGTACTGGCGGCACTGGGCATCCCTTCGGACGGAGAGCGAGACCGTGTGGAAGGACCGCCCACCGGTCGCAAGGCTATGAAGATGAACACGAAACGTAAGAAAGGAACACGCAACCTGCTCAAGAACTTCCAGTTCGAGAACAGCATATTTGACTCGGAAGCGGATCTGTTTGGAGACATCGACTGGGAGGAGCGCAGCGACTCTGAAGACCGCGAACGCCGTCGATCCCAGAGACTGCAACGCAAGGAGGCTAAGCGTAAACCCAGACAGGAGATACCGGCGCAGGAAGTGGAGATCCCCACGTCGGTTTCGGTCAAGGATCTGGCAGAGCGGATGAGCGTCAAGACGCGCGTGGTGTTCCGCGCTCTGAAGGATCTGGGCGAGAACGGATTGAACGAAGAATCGGTGTTAACCAGTGACATTGCGGAGCTGGTCGTTGACTCACAGAATATGATCCCGGTGCTGCTTCCCCCGGACTTCGTGGACCTGGAGCTAACGACACCGCCGGCCGACTGCTCTGCGTTCCCCGTTCGACCGCCGGTTGTGTCTGTGATGGGGCACGTTGACCACGGCAAGACTACACTGTTGGATGCTCTGCGCAAGTCCAAGGTTGCGGCTTCGGAGGCTGGAGGTATCACACAACGGATTGGTGCCTTCTCGGTGGACATGGGCAAGAAGTTCGGGTCCCACTCCAAGGTTACGTTCATTGACACCCCTGGTCACGCAGCGTTTAGCAACATGCGATCACGCGGTTCCGAGCTCACAGACCTGCTCGTGCTGGTAGTAGCGGCTGACGATGGCGTGCGTCCGCAGACCGTTGAAGTCGCACGACTGGCACTCAAGAACAACGTGCCTCTCGTTGTGGCCGTCACGAAAATGGATATGCATGAACACGATAAGGTCGAGGTGACCAACCGCCTGGGTTCCGAGCTTCTGGAACAAGGGATCGTGGTGGAGAGTATGGGCGGAGAAACGCCTATGGTGTGTGTGTCCGGTAAAACGGGTGAGGGCCTTGACGTGTTGAAGGAAACCATTGCTCTTCATGCTGAAATGCTGGACCTGCGTGCGGACGCCAAGGTAGCAGGCGAAGCGGTTGTTCTTGAAGCTAACGTGGCAAGAGGCGTGGGAACTCAAGTGGACACCATTGTCAAGTGGGGCGCTATCAAGCAAGGATCTTTCGTGGTATGCGGACTGGAATATGGCAAGGTGCGTGCTCTCGTTGACCAAGCGGGGAAACGTGTAAAGCAAATGACCCCTGGCAACCCCGTTCGAGTGATTGGTCTGAAGGGATTGCCTGAAGGCGGTGTCGCGTTGCTGTCAGTACCTACTGAAGATCGCGCAAAGGAAGTTGTAGCTGCGCGCCAGGCTATGATTGACTGGGACCAGATGGCAAAGGCCGAAGAAGAGGAAGCTGAAACCCAGGATAATGACGGTCTACCTCGTCGCCGTCGTCGTTTCGCGGGCATGCGTCGTAAATGGGAGCAAGTGGAATTACGACGACGTGAAGCTGTTGAGGAAGCGAAGCGCGTTGCAGCACTGAAACCTGGGGATGAGGGTTACATCGCTAATGTGGTTCCAATCATTGTGAAGACGGATTCGGTCGGTGTGATCTCCGCTATTGATGAGCTCATTGCCTCCCTTCCGAGCGACGAGGCAGCGATCAAGTGTATCATGTCTGCTGTTGGGCCTGTGACGTCCTCTGACCTTGTTATGGCTGAAGCTACGGGTTCTACTATCTACTCTTTCAACGTCAAGCATCCAGCTTCTATTGACCAAGAAGCACTGCAGAAGGAGGTGACTCTGCGTCAACATCGTGTGGTCTACAGTCTGCTAGACGATATCAAGGAGCTACTGCAGGACAACCTGAAGGGTGTGGTGGTGCACGAGGTTATCGGATCCGCAGAGGTGATTCAATCCATCCCTATTTCAACATCGGGAACTCGGACTACCAACATTGCCGGCTGCAAGGTGACGTCCGGCTCGCTTAACATGCAGGTCAAGTACCGTGTGGTACGTGATGGGGAAATCGTCGTAGAGAACGTGGATATGGCGTCGATGCGCCACTTCCAGCAGAAGGTGTCAGAAGTCAACAAGGGCCAGGAGTGCGGACTTCAGCTCGCAGGTACGGACGATTTCCAGCCTGGAGACATTCTCGAAGCGTACACTACCAAGGTGGTGAAGCCTGAGATTTAGAGCTCTCGCCCTAGATGTTCGGAAACATAGCATAGATGACCCCATAAACCACATACTATGACGAAGGAGATATGTCACCTGGTTACCGTTGTGTGCGAGTTTGCAGTGTTCATCTTTGGGATGGTGCAGGCTCGAAATAGTCGGTTGAAATCGTAAGCTTTTCGCGCATGAGGATGATCCTTGGTAGGAAACGGACGCAGCAACATCTCAACGGAAGTTGAGTGGGTTATCATTGTGCTCATTTGCAGTTTAGATTCAAGAAAACTACCTGCCCCAAGCTTTTAAAACATCAAAAGGTAGTTCCGATGGGGGAATTGGACAAACCGGGAGGGGCAACTCGCTCTCGACCGACAAGTCAAACCTTCTTAGGGACTCAACGGACTTTACTGTCCAAGAGCTGGTTACTGAAGAAACGTCACTGGGTCGCGATGCTCCTGGAGATTTGTCTTCCGGTTGTCTTCATCCTCTTGATCACCGCACTCAAGGCACTCTCGAAAGACGTCAAAGTTCCGGCCGGATGGAGCAGTACGTACTCCAACACGTCCTTCTCGCTCATGACGAACAGATATCTCGTCCAAGAACCGACGTTGAACGGGGTGTTGACCTACCTAGGCCTGCGTGCAGCTTCGGAGCTGCACAACACCACAGGAGTACTAGAGCGAGACCAGAAAATGTGTGCCTATACTGTCGGCTTTGGCGGTCTCGTGAGTAGTGACACTTCATCGGCCTTTTCCGTCCTTCCATCCTGTCGGAACTACGTGACGCCATACAAACTTGCCATCGCCCCCGACAACGACTTCACTCGTCAGTATTTCTTTCAGTCCGTCAAGAAATGGTACCCCCGTGTAGTGGTGAACGCTACTTTAGATGTGGTTTTGCCGAGTCTTGAAGACAGTGTGGTGTTCTTTGAGTCTGATAAAGCTTTGGAGTCATATGTGAAGGCAACCAACTACGGGAAATCATTCGACACGCCCTTCATTTACGCTGCGTTAGTGTTCGATGAGTACCCGGAAGATAGTGACATCGGTACGTACCAGTCCATCGAGTACTCTGTGCGTATGAACGCGACGATGGGAAGACGTGGAGCTTCTGGTGCTGTACCCCGTACACTTGGAGATCCAGCTTTCGAAGCCCCATTCCAACGGACGATCGAACAGACTTACTACACGTCCTACGCCTCACGAGGCTTCATGGCGTTGCAGACGCTCGTATCTCGCTTCGTTAACTGCATGCCGAAATGGGATAAGGACAAGAAAACCACCGGCGCATGCACGCAACCACTATCGACGGCTGTATCGACACCACGGCTGTATCCACCCTCGAGAACGACAACCGATTTTTCCACTCTGTAGATGGCGATGCATTGCTGAACGCCGGACTGCAGACAGCGTTCGATAATAAGACAGTCTGGCAAACGCTGCTATCCTCTACTTCCCGTGAACAGCTTCTTGTCCCGTTACGCCAAGCTCCGCAGCCGTATTTCGCCACGACAGTTGCTCCTTTTCCGATCGACAACTTCCTCTCAGCTCCGTTTTACGACCAAGTAAGCAGCGTGTTCCCGCTTGTATTCATTTTGGCGTATCTCTATGCAATCTCCCGCGTGCTAGTTGTGCTTATCCAAGAGAAGGAAACCCGTTCGCGTGAGTATCTAAAAATCCTGGGCATGTCCGAAGGTGCCATCATTCTCTCCTGGTACATCACGTATTTCATCATTTTCATTCTGAGCGCCATCCTGCAAGCGATCGCTAGCACCGCTGGTCTCTTCCCGAACAGCGATCCTGTGCTGATTTTCATCTTCTTCTTGCTTTTCTCCCTCAGTGTGCTTTCGTTTGGTTTTTTCATGAGCACTCTATTCTCCCGTTCTCGTACAGGTTCATTCGCTGGGATGGTGCTCTTCTTCTTCATGTACTTCGTCTCTAGTGGTTTCTCGTCCACATCGTCGATCGGTTCCAAAACTGGAGCTTGTTTGCTTCCACCGGTAGCTTTAGCCTTCGGAGTGCAGACGTTGGCCACAGCAGAGTCCACCGGCGTCGGTATCAGCTTCGCCTCGTCTGGTACAGTTGTCAACAACTTCAAGTTCGGTTCTGCGGTGGGAATGCTCTTCTTCGACATCTTCCTCTACACCATCGTGGGGCTTTACCTGGAACGTGTCATTCCACGTGAATACGGTACTGTGGAGAAATGGTACTTCCCCTTGCAGCCCAATTACTGGGTACGAACTCTTCGTGCGAGGGGTACGAGTAAAGTCAACGACGTGGACAACGTCGTGGGAAACCACTCAATTCTCGATATCGACAGTCCAAATGTGGAGGTCGCTAGTGAGGAATTACGTAACCAAGAACGCACGGGGGAAGCGCTGGTGATCCGAGACGTCAAGAGGGAGTTTGTCGTACCGGGAGGAATCAAATATGCCGTTCGAGGAGTGAGTTTAGCCATGTACAAGGATCAGATCACGTGCTTACTGGGCCACAACGGAGCTGGTAAAACCACACTCATCTCGATGCTCACGGGTATGATCGCTCCGTCTTCAGGTGATGCTTCTTTTCGTGGGTTGTCGCTCGTTCATGACATGGGCGACATTCGACAATCCTTAGGTCTCTGCTTCCAGCACGACGTACTGTACAGTGAACTTACCGTCGAGGAACATTTGCTCTTCTACGGACGAGTGAAGGGGTACCGTGGTGCTGCACTTCGAGAAGAAGTGAATATTAAGATCAAGGAAGTTGGGCTCACTGAGAAACGCAGTGTCTTCGCTGGATCCCTCTCCGGTGGAATGAAGCGGAAGCTGTCAGTAGCGATCTGTCTGCTTGGTGATAGCTCGCTGGTGTTCCTGGACGAACCGACGAGTGGAATGGATCCGTACAGCCGACGCAGCACGTGGGAAATCCTGCTGAACAACCGTGCCAACCGTGTGATGGTTCTTACGACCCACTTCATGGACGAAGCTGATATCCTCGGCGACCGCATCGCCATTATGGCTGAAGGTCAACTGCGTTGCTGTGGTTCGTCGCTCTTCTTGAAAAATCGTTACGGTGCAGGCTACAACTTCACGTTAGTTAAAAGCAGTGACCCTGCTGCTCCTTGTAAAGATGCTCAGCTCCAGTCTCTCATTACGTCCCGAGTACCAGCAGCCAAGGTCTTGAGCAACGTCGGTGCTGAGATCGCTTTCCAGTTACCATTGGACAGCACCGCCGCGTTCCCGCAGCTTTTTGAGGAACTGGACGAGAAAATGAGGGAACTTGGTGTGCTCTCGTACGGCATTAGCGTCACCACACTGGAAGAAGTATTTATCAAGGTGGCGGAAGCGAATGATGAAGATAACCAGCACACACTCAACAAAGGTGCTAGCCCGGACTCTGCCGACGCCGCGTTGCCTCCCGGTGGTCCGTCCATTGCCAACTTGACCGGTTTCGCCATGTTCCTCGTTCATCTGTCGGCTCTGCTGCTCAAACGCTTCCGGATCGCGAAACGCGACCGTCGAGTCATCATCTTTAGTGCGCTCCTACCGGTGACACTGCTTGCCGCCGGGTTCATCATCCTCAAGACGAGTGCACTTACCAGATCGGACGTTAAGGTGGCACTCAGCACTGATGACTTCGAGGCAAAGACTCCCAGTGTGCCGTACTTCTGCGAGACGGACGACTCCAAATGGTGTTCAAAGACGATGGACTCGTTGTTCACCGGCGGCAAGACGTCCCCTTTCACGAACGCTGAGATCTCGTCTCCCCCATATGCGGTTTACCCAACGTCAGTGTTCGGAGTGAAGTACACCGAAGCGCAGCTCGCAAGCTCCAGTAATCCACACAGCAACGAGTTCTGTCTGCGTATGGGCGATAAAATCTACCAACGAGGCTTTGGAAAAACCGACCAAGAGATGACAAAAGTCACACAAACGCCGGTCACAGGGCAATACGGTGGATACCTCGTTCACGCCTCTGGAAGCGAGCAACTCTTTGGTTACCACCTTTTCGTCAACACCACCGCTGCGCATGGGGCTGTGATCTTCAAGGCATTGATCGACCAAGCTCTGTATCGTTTCATGGCCGGTGGATCAACTAACGTGACGTTGAAGGTGAACACGTACCCGTTGCCCATGACAGCAGCCACACAGGCGTTGTTTGGGTCTTTCTTGGCCTTTACAGCGTGCATCTTCATCGTTATCGCGTTCGCCTTTTTCCCAGCGTCTATTGTCGGGTTTCTGGTCAAGGAGAAGCAGGCGGAACACAACTCCAAGCACCAGCAACTTGTGTCGGGCGTGAGTCTGCCTGCGTTCTGGCTCGCGAACTACCTGTGGGACCTGCTCACGTACGCTGTGCCCTTCATCGCGGCCATTGTGCTCATCCAGATCTTCGACATCGCGGCTTTCACAGGTAACAACTGTGTGAGCTGCACGAGCGAGACCTTCTCCGCTGTTGTACTGCTGTTCATCCTGTTCGGCTTGGCTATCTGCCCGTTCACGTACTGCCTCTCATACTTCTTCAAGGAGCACGCGTCCGCACAGACGTACACGATCATGGCGAATTTCCTCCTTGGTGTCGTGCTCATGGTGGTTTCCTTCATCCTGGACGTCATCAGCACGAGCAGTAAAGACGCCAACAAAGTACTCAAGTTCTTCTGGCGACTCAGCCCGCTGTTCAATCTCGGTAGCGCGCTGCTAAACCAGTGTCTTAGTGAGATCGGGGCTGCCATGGGACTGTCATCGAAAACCATTAGCCCCTTCAAGATGGACGTCATGGGTTGGGAGCTGCTGTATTTGGCTCTGGATGCCATCTTCTTCTTCACCGTCGCAGTTGGCATCGACTTCTTGCTGAGCTTCCCAAAGATCAAAGCAACCATCTTTAAAGACCCCGTTCTAAACGATGCCCCGTACGAAGAAGATGAAGATGTAGCTCGAGAAGCAGAACGCGTACGCAGTGGCGGTGCCGACAGTGATGCAGTGAAGCTCCTAGGCATCCGGAAGATCTACAAGGGCAACAAGGTGGCGGTCCGCAACTTGTCGTTCGGCCTCCCTAAGGGGGAGTGCTTTGGCTACTTGGGCATCAATGGCGCTGGCAAGACCACCACCATGAAGATGATGACAGGTGACATCCTGCCGACGTCGGGCAGTGGAAAACTCGGTGGCTTTGACATTCTCAGTGAACAACTGGAGGTGCGTCGCTTGATCGGCTACTGTCCACAGTTTGACGCTCTGTTCGAGCTCATGTCGGTCCGAGAGCATCTGGAGCTCTTCGCTCGTATCAAAGGCGTATCGCGCGCAGACCTGAACAACGTCGTGAAGTCACTCATGCATCAGATGAACCTGGACGACTTCGAGAACAAGCTGGCGGGCACGCTCAGTGGTGGTAACAAGCGGAAACTGTCCGTTGCGATCGCCCTCATCGGGTCGCCGCCCATTATCTTCCTTGACGAACCCTCCACCGGCATGGACCCGGTCTCCCGTCGCTTCATGTGGAACGTCATTGCTGCCATCTCCACGCAGCGAAAGGAATCGACAATTATCCTAACGACACACAGTATGGAAGAGTGTGAGGCGCTCTGCACGCGTGTTGGGATCATGGTGGGCGGCCGACTTCGGTGTCTGGGCAGCGTCCAGCACCTGAAGAACCGCTTTGGAGACGGCCTCATGCTGGAACTTAAACTGATGGGCACGCCTACACATGATATCGACGCGCGTGTGGCCTCGGTGTTTGGTGGCAGTGCGTCGACGACGACATTTCCTCGCGCCGAGTTGCAAGCCAAATGCGAGGCACTAGGCAACGCGTCTTGGGCTGAAAAAATTGTAATGAATCACGCCACGGGATACGCGTTAGCCGCAGCGCTCGAACGGGACGGCACAATGAGACTCGGAATGCTATGCGCGTGGTGGGCAGCGGAGGAACGCTTCTTGGCACTGGATGGTTTCTTGCACGAGAGCTTCGCAGCCGGTGGCAACACTGGAGTGAAGCTTCTTGAACGGCAAAATGATCTCTGTCGGTATAAGCTCACAGGCCAGGTGCCACGACTAGCGAGCGTCTTCAGGCGCGTTGAGGGCAGCAAGCAGCAGCTCGGGATTCGTGAATATGCCGTCTCTCAGACCACGCTTGAGCAGATCTTCAATAACTTTGCAGGCCAGCAGAGCGAAGAGAAGGGCGTGGCGCGTGGCATCGGAGGCTAGACAGCAGCATTCACACATAACATTTTCATTCACATCAATATTTGAGGGTCTAATGGGAAATGGATTAAAGCGTAGTTTAAGGAGCTTCAAACGTTGCACCTTCACGCTTGTCTATCACCGCCATTTTGGAGATTACAGGTCCGCAGGAATGACACAGTTGCCGTACAGAGACTCGTACGTCTCGCGCTCGCGACTGTTAACGTATAGGAGAACATTAGTTTACACGCTCCCCTCCAAAATTCTAGCCAGAGAGAAATACGTACATGAGAGAGTCACCGCCGTTCAGACGCAGGAGCAGCTCAGGGGCGCGAAGCTTGCCGTTGTACTGGAATCCCATCGAGTGTGAATGGGCACCGGTGTCGTGGATGACGAACAGATCTCCCACCTGCGCCTTGGGCAGCGGGCGGTCTTTCGCGAACCAGTCGTTGTTCTCGCACAGCGTTCCCACGACGTGGGAAGGAGTCACCTCCTCGTTCTCGCGGGCGGGGATGCTAATCTCGTGGTAGGCACCATACTGCACAACAACAACAAATGTTAGCCCAAAGCATATTCCAATTGTCGACACAATTCCACACTCACCATTCCAGGTCGCATCAGATGTGCCATACAAGCGTCAACGCCGTAGTATCGGCCGTAGGTCTCCTTAATGGCCTCGCACCGGGTGACCAGCCAGCCGAACGGTCCGGTCATGAAGCGGCCGTTCTCCATGCACAGGCGCGGCAGCGTCTCCAGTCCGTGCTCCTTCATGGCCTCATCAAAGATCTCACGCAGCATCTTAGCGATAGCCTCAACGTCCACAGTCTCCTGGTCCTTGCGGTACGGGATTCCGAGACCGCCGCCAATGTTCATGAACTCGAACTCGATGCCAAGCTCCTTCTTGAGCAACACGATGGTGTTGAAGAGCACCGTGACCGTCTCACGCCAGTAGTCCTGGTTCATAACGCACGATCCCGTCATCATGTGGATACCGAAACGCTTGGCACCAGCCTGTTGCGCCTTACGGTAGGCCTCGACGATCTGGAACGGAGGAACACCGAACTTGGCGTCTGGACCACCCAGCACGTTCGACTTGGTCTCCGAGTCGGTGCGGCCAAGGCCAGGGTTGAGACGGAACGTCATAAGCTCAGGGCACTTGCCACGTGTAGCCACGAGGCTGTCGACGAGTGACACGTCGTCCAGGTTCATGATGACGCCCTGGTCGAAGGCCATGGCCAAGTCCTTCTGAGCCGTGAAGTTGGAGGTGAAGATGACCTGGTCACCAGGGACGCCCAGCTCCTTGCAGATGTGGAGTTCGGCTGAAGAGCTGCAGTCCATGCCGCATCCTTCCTGGTGCAGCAGCTTGAGGATGGCTGGGTTGGGCAGCGCCTTGACGGCGTAGAACTGCTGGAAGTCCGGGAAATGCGCGCGGAAGGCGGCAAACAGGCGGCGCGCGTTGTCACGAATCAGCTGCTCATCGTAGAGCTGCAGCGGTGTGCCGTATGTCTCGGCGAGCGCGTCCAGGCGCTCCAGGGCGGACGTGGGGAGCGGCAACGGCATCGTCTCGGGTGTCGGAGGAGAGTTGAGGTGTGCGTACGTCGGCCACGCATTTTGGACATTGGTTCAAGATGGGCAGAAACATGGACCAATCAGAGTGGACCTAGATAACTCTTCCAATCAGAATTGAGGATGAGGTTAAACCGTCGGATAATCGGACAGATTACCCGAAATGCACTCGAATCGCCATCGACCTGGAGCCCCTGGGGATTCTGAAGCAGCCAAAGGACAGACCCTCGCGTCCCAGTGTTCAGGATGAGACCTGTTGCTAGTTGCAATCTCCTCAGCTGATACAGTATCTGCGCAACGTTTACTCCACCATGAAGCCCCTCACTACAATACGTCCTGTTGTCCTGGAATCATGTATTGAGAAGGAAGCAACAGTCACCAAAATGCGATGTCCACAGCTTTGGTCCATTGCAGCAACAGAATAGCTAATACAGCAACATGTAGCAAGCTACGCCTCATGGAGCAACCTGTTGCGCTGTGTTCGGTGTCCCTTTTCGTAACATGGCTTCGCTACGTCAGACAAGATTCGGGTAGATAGCATGTGTCATGTCATGCCTTGCACTGCAAGTTGCAGGCTCGACACGAGCGAAAAAGATAAATTCATTCAGGAACTGTCGTAGTATTAGTGTTGCCATTATTGTGGATTGAAGACCCTACGTTGGCGATAAGAAGATACACTTGGGCCAGTCTGGGCGGGTCGAGGACGCACCTGCGTGCCGTCTCCTTGCAATCAAAGAAAAAAGAAACTGCATGCTTGTCCCGCCCAGCCGCTTGCTTGCTTGCTCCTTCCACAGACGGATCGACTCAACTCATTTACAACGTCTTCTTCTTCTTTTCGGCCTCAACGGCCTTGGGCTTCCGCGAGCTCAAGCAATAGTTCACAACGAAGAAGTTCATGAAGAGCCAAAACAGTGACTGCACGTAGATGAGGTACATGACGGAGATCTTGTACGGCATGCCGGGGCACGAGCGAGAGACCATGAGGTAGCCCTGGGCGTTCATGAGCAGGAACTGAATCATCTGGACCGTTGTCAAGTACGGCTTCCACCAGATCTCACGCGTGTGCGAGCTCACGAAGTAGTACATGTACATGATGGCGTGCACACCGCCGTTGAGCACGATCGTCATGTAGAGGTCGCCATCGTAGGACGTGCGGAAGTTGGCCCAGTAGCACTAGAGAGGCAAAGGAAAGTAGCCAGGTCAGTTTCTGTGGATACGATTGGTGTGGAAGGGCCCGAAACGGGCACAGGCATGGGGATAGAGCAGAAAAAGACTTACGAAGAAGACGGTGACGTGGTGGTACACGTGGAGCACCGAGAGTTGCTTCCACTTCTTGCCCATGACGATGAAGAAGGTATCACAGAAGTCGAGCACCTTGGACAGGTAGAAGATGTACATGAGGTTGCCCATGACAGGGTTTTCGTGGTTGAAAGCATTGCACGGGGTAGCCGAGTAGTCCTGCAACAGAAGGAGCATGTCAGTTCGTGAAATATTACAGGGGTATTCATTCAGAGAAGTACATACGTTGCGGCGGGCCTGCAGGATGGCCTCGACAGTCATGTACGAGCACAACACGACTTGGATCGGGTTGTAAATGAATTGGAGCGGGGCCGTGTTGAGTGCAGGCATACCCGACTTCATGACGAGCTGTTGATACGAGATATTCGTCAGACGTTGTGCATTTTCATTGCAAACTATCAACTAAGTTAGCAATCGCAAAACATGAGGGTGAACATACCGTAGCCACTACCACAAAGGTGAGGTATCCAACGCAGACGGCGAAGACCGTGCCGAAGTCGGCGAGGAAGTAGTCCTGCATGGGTGAGAGACGGTAGCGCAGGGTCGGGTCGACCCAGTCCATGAGCATGACGTCCATGCCCTCAGCCCACTGCTTGTAGCTCTCAAAGAGTGCAGTAGCCATCGTATCGATCTGCTGAAAAGGTCTTGCTGCTGGGGTGGGGGGCGATCGCGTTGTGGCACTAAAAAGCCGAAGTGACTCGCTCGCACGCAAAGGCTGCAAAGGTCCGGGATGATACCGGTCACTCGGCTGGCGGCCATTCAAAGCGCACGTCGAGGGTGTCAGCGTATAAATTATAGAAGGTGTCTCTGATTTCGCCACCTAATTGACTTGATGTTTATAATCCCTTTTGCGTCCGGCAGCACCTCAGCCGATCGGTTACGGAGATGTATCGTATGGTAAAGGTTTGAAGCGCAAAACCGGGGCATATGGATACAGTGCCGGGCCAAAAGGAGCTCAGGGCCCACTCCTCAACATCAAGTCTGACACGTCGTCGCGAGCAACGTCGCCGGGCTTGCTTGTCAAGGCACGAGCTGTGCGCCAACCTTGCGGCGGGACTTGCGTGGCACAAAGCAACGACAGCTCCGTGTCTACAGCCCAAGCAGCAGTCGCGTTAGCACATTTGCCAGCAGCGCAGCCAGCCACAGCACCTGCTGACCTTGAGGAGGCGCAATGCTCAGCAGTACCCCTGCGAACGGACAGCGGCATGCTGCTGAAAAACGAATTCTTGCTGCCGCGGTGAAGCGTGTCGCACTGGAGGAATGGAAACCCACTGGGTACGGGCCTGGTTGCCGCTGCGCCGCGGCTCGGATACACGCAGGGGTGAAGGAGCACAGAGAGGGATCATCGTGCTTGCTGCATCGATTGTTGGAGTTTGGGGGCCGCGTTATGCAAGTTTGAACCGGAACAGCCGGCACGATGGATACATTTTAACTGGCGATTTCTGCACACGAAGGGGGTAACAACCGAAGCAGAGAGTGCTTCTGTGGCGACCAAAGTTGGTCGGTTGTTGTAGCTCTGCTTACTCCATTCGACCTCGACAGGCACCGATGCGAAGGTTGGCTCGTTCGGTGTATGATGAATTGCTGCACATGTATTATGCCATGGTCTCCGATAATTGGGCGTCAATGTACAACTTGCAATGTGGTGCGGGCGTCGCGATTCTCTGCAAACTTGAAAGCAAATGCAAGGCGCTGGAAAGGCACCGCATTGCCGTGCAAGCGAACGAACTCGGCGGTGGTGATCCCGGCAACAGCACAACCAGTGCGGTGCTTTGCGCTGTACGCGTAGAAGTGTCCCACTCAGGTGGGTGGCAGGCTCTGATTGGCTAATGGACATATGAACATGGACCATCCGTCCGTTTCAAGATCCAAGTTGAAGTGCACATTGTGTATCCATCGCATTGCTCCCAACCATAGTGACTGGCAGTCGGACTCATGGCTATCAAGCGCTACACTTGCCACGTACTTGGCACCGCGCCGGTAAGACATAAACGCCACGCCGCGACTACAGCGACTCGCTGTCAGGCTGACAGTTTCAGCGAGCTCGGAGCCAGCTGCGCCGTATCAAGTTCGACAGGAGAAGACCGTTTCACGCTGTGCACAATGACTACAGTGCGCCTCACATCACGCAAGTTCGCGTGACACAACTGACTCTAGCGCTCGCACAAGTTACCGGCGGTGGATGATTTCACCCGCCCTTCCGACACGATGCCATGTTCTTGGCTGAAGACGTGTTACATGTATTTTGAAGCACGTAGAAAAGGAGAAGACGTCATTTCTGTGAGCAAGAGAACAGGTAAAACAACTAAGCAGCAGCACTAGGCCATTGGCATCAATCCAATTCAGAGACCAATGAACACGAAACAGTACAGCATACTGATAAAGGCCGTAGAAGTAGTTTCCCACCTCCGTCGGCGTTGCATTGATCTCAAAACGCTCGCACACAACAAACAACCACAGTTGCTAAGCTCAACCAGCCGTCGGCTGGCGTTATCTACAAGCAAGTTTCGGGGTCACTCGCTCTCTACTGCGTCTTCTTCTTGTTGGACGACTTGCGCGGCTTCGCGCAGTACGACTTGATGAAGAAGTTCATGAACAGCCAGAAGAGGGACTGGATGTAGACGAGGTAGATGACCGGCACCTTGTGCGGGAAGTTCTCGCACGAGCGCGAGACCATGAGGTAGCCTTGCACGTTCATCGTGACGAACTGAATCAACTGCATAGCCGTGAGGTACTTCTTCCACCAGATGTCACGCGTGTGTGCGCTCACGAAGTAGTACATGTACATGATGGTGTGGATGAAGCCGTTCAGGATGATCGTGGCGTAGATGTCGCCGTCGTAAGCCACGCGGAAGTTCATGAAGTAGATCTGTTGGTCAAGATATTAAAGAAATACTGCACGTTAGATAAAGTTCAACTCGAAGCGCAGGATACGGCTACAGTACTCACCGCAAAGATCGTCAGGTGGTGGTACACGTGCAGGAACGACAGCTGCTTCCACTTCTTGCCGAGGATGATGAAGATCGTGTCAAAGAAGTCCAGGATCTTGGACAGGTAGAACATGTACATCACATTGCCCATGACGGGCTTCTCCGCGTTGAAAGCGTTGCACGGCGTGGCCGAGTAGCCCTGTTTCGTTAACAAGACGTTCGCATAATACGAGTGAGTTACTGGTTCACACGATCCAGTTCATAATGCAACGTGCGGACGTACGTTGCGGTAGGCGAGGATACCAGCTTCCATGCACATGTAGGAGCACAGCACGACCTGCAGCGGGTTGTAGAGGAACTGCAGTGGGCTGGTCTTGATGGCCGGAACGCCAGCCTTCATCACGAGCTATTACAAGTCGACATGGTGTGGTTAGATCGTCTGCACCATCCAAATTTTAAATCAGATCTAGATGGCTGACTAACTCACCGTGCCGACGACGACGAAGGAGACGTAGGCGACGCAGATGGCAAAGGCCGTGGCAAAGTCAGCGCCAGGCAGGTTCTGCATGGGCGACAGCTTGTACTGGCCGGACGGGTCGGCCCAGTCCAGGAAGAGCGTCTCCTGGGTGTCAGCCCATTGCTTGTAGGTAGCCCAAAGTTCAGCAGCCATGGCGGATCAGATAGAAGCGTCTGCGGGGCGTGGCTCGAATTGCGTTCTGGCAGGTGCTGCGTAAACGGCTTGGGAAGATACTCACCAACCACCCAAGACCACACAATCCCGGCCCCACGTTCACCACGTCAGGCATCCATGTTACCGATGTAGTACCGGTACGAAATATCACGTTGCATCATTTCGTCTGAAGCTGTGACGTGTTCTATCTACACGAGTCCACCAGGGAATGAATTGCTACATGTAGTACATGCACTCAGGAACACTAGGAGCTGTGCATATATACATGTACGTATCAATACGCACTTCAGTCCTTCGTCGATGTTTGTGACCTCTAAAATTGTTGCAGTCATTTGAGAACAAATTAGTATCGGTAGAAAACTGGTAAAGAAAAGTTGCTCCTGATTCAAGGGTTGCAAAGGTTACTGACTGTACATCTACCGTGGGTGAAGTCAAGCAGCCGATTCACAATACGTGCGGAAAGGAGCGGTGGTCATGCGGCTCTGCGTGAGGACGACTTCTACTGCAATAATGCTAGCGTTATCTGTGCGCAATGCTGCCTCCGAGGTGTCGGTGTGCTCGTTACCGGCAAGTTCGTTGCACGTCTCAACCGGCAACGCACTGGTGGCGTGCGCTCTCGAGGGCTCTTCAGAATTGTCGACCATGTGCCAGACTGCGTGCAGCTGCAGAAAACTCAAACACGACCAAAATGTGTATGGTGTGTGCCTCAATGACAGTGCGAGTTTTAATTGCGACGGTATTGAGAACGCGACGCAATGTGGAAAAGGTGCGTACGACATCACTGTGGATTCTGAAGCGTAGCTGACAGTTGCTTTGTTTGCAGTGTTTGAATCGTCCTATTTAGAGGCAAGAGCAACGAATGGTGGTGCTATTGCGCGTGCTTTGGCAAGCGATGATAGCAATGGTGGCGGGTTGAAGGCATGGCAGTGGGCACTCATTGGTTTAGCGATTGCTTTCGTGGTTGGACTGTTGATATTCGTCTACAACTGGTTCAAACATCGACCGCAACACGGCGACAATCGCAGGGAGGTGGTACAATCTCTGGAACAGAGTCGCTCACAGCCCAAGGACGACGTTAACATGTTGCCCATTGCACTCCGCGACAGCCAAACGAGAACTGCCACTCGCGAGAGTGCGGCAAGGACTACAACGCGTTCGCAAGATACGAACCAGTCCCAGATCTCAGGGTTCTCAGGTGCAAGCTATCGTACATACGCAGGCAACCCCATGAGCAGTACGTTGACGGATACTGAAATCGTAGCGCAGCATCAAGAGCGAGCGTTTTCTCCCATCAGCGACTCGGCTCATTCGTCAGACTATTCTCAAGGAGTTGACACTAGCACGACGCCAAATACCTCACTGCTGGGGCCTTCCCGTGCACAAGACAACAGCAGTGACTCGGAGTATCCGTCTTTTAGCAGCTATTCCATTTCAAGTGGCATGGATTCATTCTCCAGCGACTTGACCGTTGAGGGCTCAGACATCGAGACTGGTGGAAGCGCTCCGTACCCACGCAAGAAGTCTATTGAATTTTAACTGGGACTATTTAGGCAAGGACGTCAGGAAACCATCTACTTTTGTTTCATCCTTCCAGAGCTTGGTTGAAGTGCTAAATATGCGTGTTAGCCTGCCACTCTTATCCGCGCGACGGCGTAAATTTGGCTTTCTACGAGCTAAAGATGGTGTTGCTTTGTCATGGGTTCTACGTGTATAATGGGAAGGTCGATATGCTCGTTGGTTTGCGTTGAGCGGCTCAATCTTCAATTTCCTCTCCAGCCCTCGGTCTCGCTTTCCAGCGTCTAACCCAGTCCAGCTATGGAGTCTCGTTTGTCCGGAACTAGCAGCATGAACAGCATGAAGAGTATGAAGATCTCAATGGAGAGCGAGAGGATGTTCGCTGACATTGAAGATGAGATGCAAGCTCAGTCACCATCAAGGGAAATCCGCCGTTCGTCGTCGCGTATCATGTCACCCAGCAATTCCAGCACTTCCGTCTCAAATGGCGGCCGTGTGAGTGTCAAAGACCAACTGTACTCGCTTGAATGCAAGGTGCAGTCACATGAAGACACGATCCAGAAGCTCATGTCCATCCACCAAGCCGACAAGTCGTTGCTGTTGACCAAAATCGAGGAGATCACAGACCGGACGAATGAGGAACTCCACAAGCTCCGCATCGACTACCAGAAGAAGCTCAATACCGCTAGCGAGGAGATTGAACGACTCAACAAGTGTCTGAATGTTCAACGAGGCCACATTACCACGTTGCAGGAGCAATGCCAATCGCTGCACAAACATGTCGTGCAGGTCGACGACGATGTCACCAAGCTTGCTACTGAGGTGCTAGGAGAGTAATTGAGTGTCAAGGTCAATTGAGCTGCAGCCCATAGGCTATATCCAACAACCTTGCATCAAATAACAATATATTACCTGGTACGGTGAGCGCTTATTCGGAGTCCATTAGCTGGAGTAAAACTTGCATCACCTCGGCTGAGATATCGGACTCCTTGACGACGTTGACGCGAGAGACGCGAGGGTCTGAAAGTAAGTCACTAAGTCGACGACGTGTCGACTGCGTGGCGAAGAAAGCTTCCTCGACGATAGCGATGAAAATGTTCAGTACCACGTACATGAACAACGAGATAAACGAGTATAGGTACACTTTTCCAGAGATGACGAAGTGGTGAAGCTCCATCGCGTCAAAAGTGTCCATGATAATATCTCCATTCATGAGCGAGAACAAGGTAATCATTGATTCGCTAAGGGTACCGAACTCCTCGATCTTGTTGCCGAAGTAAATGGTTCCGAACAGCGCAAACCCAAAGAAGATCGGGGAGACACCCAACAGAAACTGCAGCACGCGCGGTGTTCCCCATTTGAGCGTCAATACAATCGAATAGATATTCTGGTTGTGTTCCAGGTACCCCACCAGGCAACTCCAGAGCAACAGCAACGCAGTAGCATGCAGTAATCGATGCCAGAATCGAATTGGCATGTGTGCCTCAAAGAAAAGTAAGCTCCACATGGTACTCGCGAGTAGCAGCGCCAGCGAGATTAACACGAGAAGCTGGCTGTAGCACCGCAAAGTAAAAACTGTTAGCTGCAGTATTACAAGAAATAACAAGAGGGATTGACTTACAAACCATTGAGAAGCTTGAGCTTTAGCGAAAATGGAATATCAGTCCACGATTTCAAAGGTTGTTGTCTCCTAACGAAACGTTGAGAGTCATCATCGTCATTTCCGCCTTCTGTGACTTCGTGAAGCCCTTTATCCTGTCCGCCTTTGCTGTCCTGGTTGTGACCCCTTAGTAACCCCCTGGCTCGTGCCATGCTGCAATGGATAACGAACCACATAAGGTTAATTACAAGATAGAAAATATCCGCAATAGAAAGAGGAACGTACATATGAAATGATCGCCGGAGAGCCTTCAGGCTAAGAGCCATGTACAGAATTGACACGATGGCAACTACTACGTGCATCCACACAAAGCTCTGTCTGGCCGTTGTCCAGAATGTGCGTGGGTGTGTGCTTGTACAGCGTGAAACCTCGCAATCTTCCAGTTGAACGTGAATCTGCGCGTTCTCAATAACCTCAAACCCCACATTCACGTGCCACTCAAAGCATTCCTCATAGAAATTTCCGAACTGGTGATCACGCAGCGGGAAGGAAAACCTGACGGCCTTTAACGACCGGAATAAGTGCTTCTTCTGCCACAGAGTCATTTTCGGGTCGAAAGGACCCACCTTCTCATTATTTTGAGAAACGAGATACTCAATCGTCTCCAAGTCACCGTGAGGTAGCACGCGGCTGACTATCAGCTTCAATGGCTGAATTTCACCAGCAGACGTGCGCAGATACTCGTAATTTGCAACAGAATCGTTGCCAATCGAGAAATAGGCATCTCTCAAGTAATGCACCGCTGTCATCGTACGGTTGATCGTGAATAAGTCCCGTTCAAAGCGTGGTCTGCTCGATACAACTATCAGTTGGTTATATGCTGTTAACGAAATAGAATTACGAAAGAAATACGCACACGACACCGATTTCCGCAGCAGGTGGAAGGAAGAAGAACGCCCTGGATCCGCATTAACGCACAATTAATCACTTGCACACCACAAAACAAGATACGCTGCTAATATGCACCAGTTGCGATGCGATGCACGCATATAAGCAGCGTTCTGAGCGTCATAGATCTGCATTTGAGCAAACGTGACGACCACCAGCACCACATGAAGCATCAACTTGTACGGGAAGCGACCGTGCGTGGCCCATTTCTCCCAGGGCGACAGCACCAGGCGCTCAACTGCACCCATCGAAGATTTGCGCTTCCGTTGCGCATACTTTGCTTCATTGTCGTCGTCGGGTTCTGCCAGCAGCCCACGCCGCAGCTCCGACTCGAGTTCGGCGTCCATGAACTTCACTTTGGAATAATGATTTCGGTGAGTATTGTTGAAAACCTATCAATATTCATAACATGAATTTCGGTAGTTGAGCATTTGGAGAAAAAAATATTTGAAGCCTTCACTACCTCAGACGATTGCTTGGCGGGGCATCAAGATGCGGCAGGAGACGAAATCCCCACTTAACACTGGAGATCGGACGACAATTCCACCTGTTGTGATGTTACAGACGACTTGGCCGCTAGTAAATACTGTGGAAACTCCTCTAGGAAGCACAGAGAGCGATGCTGAGGTTGTCGTAGGTGAGGAGGACGAGCCAGCAGATGAAATGGGAGAGGAGGTGGTAGGTGGAGAACTGGCCGACGTTGCAATGAAGATTGACAGTCCTAAGGAGGGTCTGAATGCGGAGGCCTTGGTGGTGGTGACGGAGTCTCCCACGACTTTGCCAGTAATGATGCAGGAAGGAGAGAAAGACCCAGTGTTGGACTTAAACAACGTGACTGGCAAAGAGGAACAAGATATATCTGCGCCTACGCAGGTGCTTGAGATGACGGAAAGTCCGATTACTGAAATTCCGACGACTGAAGCGCCAGTCGAGCCTCAGACGACAGAACCTGCAACTGTGGAAATCACCACGACGCCATCTTTACGCACACAAGAGCCTGAAATTATATCTGACGCTGTGACGAATGACGCTGCTAATACACAAGCTCCAGGGTATCTGAGTCAGGGCACCAACCCGCTTGTTCTGGTGGTGCTGGGGGGTATTTGCTGTATCTTCTTATTCGTCTGGGGACGCAAACGGCGCTCGAGTCTCATCTCGAGCCCAAGTAAGCCCGGAAGTGCTGGATCGAAGGGTCCTAAAGTGCAATACACGCCGGTGCCAGATGAGCAGCCATTCAGCCACAGTCAGGACGACGATGATGAGTATTGTGACGACTATGAGGAAGACTCTTTCGCCAATGATCGTGACAACTGGGATGACTGGGAAGGTAATTCTACACAGAACCAGGCATCTCAGTTGAACCCGTTCGTTGCTCCACCCGCTGCGCCACGCCCGACGACACCGCGGCAAAGTCCTAGCAGCCCCAAGTCTTTCAACCTTACCAAGCCCCTGGCTCCTCCACCACAACACCAAGAAATCGCGATTGAGGGTAAAGGTGATTTGCTGCCTTCAAGAAGTGTCGAATCGAACAGCTCTAGCGATTCCTTTGAAGTTGTGACAGATGAGACCCATGCACCGCACGTTGTTACTGCCGACACGGAGAAAGAAGAGAGTGTCGATGATCTTTTCAGCGTACGTACTGTTTTATATACTGTCTGATGCCAGAAATCTTGTACTAATGCGTAACTAACTGGTTGCAGCAATTTGGCATGGTCCCAACGTTCAAGAAGAGTGCGGTAGTCTTGCCCCCGCCTGCAGCTAAAAGCGCGGCCCCTGGCTCTCAATCGGCAACGGCATCCTCTGCTTCATCACTACCTACTGCTGCTGAGGCGTCGGCTTTGTTCGCGGCTGAATTGGACGACGATCTTACTGCTGTCGACGCGGCCGACGAATGGGGCGAAGATGACGAGTGGGTGAAAGGTATTTGATCGCTGCACCAGACATGTTGACTAGCATAAGCAAACACCAACGCACATATATTTCGAATCTTTTTGATGATTTACATGGGGAACAAAATGGCTTACAGCGAGGTGATAGGCACAACGAAGTTATACTAGCCTCAAGGGCGGTCCAGACTGACTGTCACGAACCACAGGCGTATCTTCGCTAGCATAGGAAGCAGAAACAGGAGTACCGTTATGTTGCTGCTGCAAAAGCACCAGATCGCTGGTTGTAGCCTTTCCTGTCTCTAGGCTCAGTCCTCGCAATCGAGTGGCATCGTTAATGTCGAGCCCTCCTCTGCTCGAAATGCTCTCGCGACGAGCATATCCAGGAATGAGTTCCGGTGGACCTTCCCAAAGCTTGTTCAAAATTCCACGTCTCCATCCCACGATCGCTAATAGACCGAGCGTGCAAGGCACCAAGTACATTAGCGCGGGTTGGCCACTGCCTGTGGCCACGACGGCGACATTAGCTAGAAGGAGGCCGATTGTATACCCCCACATAAGCAAGCAGAACAATCCACGGCGGCAGGGATAGCTCTCTTTAGCGCTGCCAAGCTCAGCCCCCATATCCAGGTCTCGGCCCGCAGGACCAGTCATGACATCGGCAGTTGGTCGTCGACTAAACATCTTGCCGTGGGGTGGCGTTAAACGTCCAAACAATTGACCACGTGTAGCGTAGTCATACCGCGCACAAAAGACGAGCAGCAAGCCAGGTAGCACAATATCTCCCAGTCCTAGCAGTGAAGTACCAGATCTCCAGTCCAACAGCTTGGGAACTCGTAGTAAGATCGGCATGGACTCTGAGCGACAGTCGTGCTTTGTGTCGGTTGGGTAACGAAGACAATATCCGCTAGAGACGCCACCAGTGGCAGTGCTCTGCGCGCCACCAGTTGCCACCTTGATCATGACACTTTCGTGGAAGATGTAGGGTGAAATGAAGACCATAAAAACGTCGTACATAAATACTAGCACCAGCAGCACTGTGGCCACCTTTAGGTTGGGCAGGCGCGCAGTCCGCAGGAACACGAGGCAAAAGCAGACACCAAAAATGTCTTGGAAAACCCATGAATACGACTGGAAGCGCGTCAAAAACCAGAAAATCGCAATCCCAAAGGACAACACTAACGCCAGCAAATCTCCAACACTCCACACCGCAGGCACCAACAGATCTTCCCACTGCCACAATACATCGCGCCATGGCAACTTGTGCAAAAATTTAACCGGCAGACGTCGCATTAGAGGCTCCCAAATAGCCTGGAAGGTGGCAAACACGGAGCCGATACCGAAAAGAACCACGACGACAATCACAACGTCGACGAAAAACAGTAACACCAGGAAGCCCGAGCCGAGCACCAAGAATGCCAGCGCATGCCAGGAAGTCAAGTCGAGCTGTTCCTGCTCAGGAATTTGCTCATCGTGTTCCTCGTAAGCTACTCGAGCTTGAGCAATAGCGTCGGAAGAGGTTGCGTCAGCAGCAATAAGTGCTGCCTTGAGCTGTGCCTTGGTGCGTTCGTAGGCTGCACCTTTGTATGATCCAACCAGCACTGTAGCACAGGCAACGATCCAGAGAATTACCTGAGCAGGGTCCACTAGCGGTGGGTCACGTTCGTATACCGATACCAGCAACTGACCGTCCTCGTTATCGCTTCCAGAACCCACCATCGCCTTCAGCAAGTCACCGTCGGCAATGGAAACACGTACCACGACGATTTCCTCCACTAGGCTCTTGTCCGTTACAATGTCGGTAGTGCTGAAGCCCATGAGGTCAGGAATGTCCCATGCACAGCACACTTGTTTATCGGCACCACCTGAGGGCACGCACATGTGCGAATTACACTTGCTGCTGCCAGTGCACGTGCGAATATCCATATTGTCTTCCCACGAGCTGGAAGTAAAGTCAGTGATATCGACGTTCCAGGCTGCCTTGCCGGAGCCACGTGAACAGCTGAACTCCATCTGCTTGTCTTCTGCGGTGGCGCTCGCAACGCTGGACCGGTTGTAGAGCTGCTCGAGAGTGTCCGTAACGATAAGTACCGCTGCTCCTAGTTCCTGTGCATAATACGCCTTCTCTCCGAAAGTACAGCGACCACGGTCCACCAGCAGTACGAAGGGCTCATCTGGAAGTCCAAGTAGCGCCGCACTAGCGGAGCCCGTAAGACTCGAGGCGGAATCGTTACCGCTACTGGTATTTAATAGCTGATCCTTAGACGTACAGCCGTAGCCGTCCCCGAGTCCTGTTGCGTTGTATACAAGTGGGTAAAACGCGTGCCTCTTGCCGTCCTTGAGCTTCTGAGCTTGGAGTGACGCGCCCCAGCCTTCCTCCGCGGCGCTGGACGCGTAAAACACGGCCTCCGACTTCTTGACGTTCACTACGGCCGAAAGGATCGAGTCTGCCCGGTTCGTAGCCGTACAGGACGTCATCACTAGCGCCAGCATTAGCAGTAGGAGCGCCATGATGGACACAGCGACCGACTCTTTGCAGGGCTTTCCGGCTAATAAGACTCGGTGAGCACTTGCCCGTGTGCGGTACACCCACGGCCGAACGACCGCTTTCTGGACAGAAACAAGCACATCATCGCACAAGGGGTAGTTGCACAGAGAGGGGATGTCATACTTACAATAGTAGAATTTAATGCATTTTGGTGCTCGGATGCTGGCGACCTCCACCCTCTACTTGGCACAGTGTACCTAGAACGAACATAGAGCGGGACGACAGCAAATATCGTCCAATCAGTACCATTTGTCAGATACATCGGAGATGGTGGCAGTAGTCTAGGTTCAAAGTGCGCAAGTGCAAATGTGCTCCTCAGCGTATTGACTTGGGACTGACGTCCTTGCTACATGTATTCATGTGCCTATCGTGATGTAGACTGTAAGATTTAAATGTGAAGTAGTGCTGCGTGACTGTCATACAACTTTGGTTGCTCTGACACTCGCCACCAAATGTACTTGCATAAATGACAGATGGTAGAAACGAACGGCTGTCCAGTTATGCAGGAATTGATCTGATTTGCTGATAATTGGGTCAAAAGAGTTTTATTTCAGCCAATCCGAGAGAGATAATCGTTTGTCGCTCCCGCAAAACGCCCGACGTTGTCGACGCCATTTGAACGGAGCCCGAGCGCGCGGAAAGTGACCCGCATTCATTTCCGCAGTTCTTCTCCTCTCGCCGTCCGCCGACGATGGACCCGCACGCCGTGAACGCTATGGGTATGCAGGGCGGCATGTCGATGCCCATGTCCATGGCGATGGCCGGCGCGAACGGCGCGAACCCACAGGCCATGGCCATGGGTATGAATGGTGGCATGGCTATGAATGCGTACGGCGTCCCTCAGCAGCAGCAGCAGCAGCCGCAAATGATGATGAACATGGGTCAAATGAACCAGATGAATATGGGATCTATGGCTATGAAAATGAACCCCAACGCCATGAACCCGGCCACGACGGCTGCTGGCCCAGGGATGCAGGCGCAGCAAGGAGCTGCCGGCGCGGACTGGCGTATCCAGCTCACGCGCGAACACCGCGCGAATCTTATTGCCAAGATGTAAGAAAGTTTCTGTTTATTGATGGTTGTTGTAGTGTGCTGACGTGTTGCATGATTTTGTCTATCCGATCGTAGCTACAACGAGATGGTTCGCGTGTCGGCCGACCCCGTACCGGGCATTAAACTCTGGATGAACGTTTCGTGGTATGAGCTGACGCTGTACAAGGAGTCACGAACACAGGAGGAATACATTAACAAGATCTTCACAAGACTCAAGTCGCTGCGCGCGCAGCAAACGGACATGAACGCGGTGATGGCAGCCCAGGCACTGCCAAATCAGGGGATGCTTTCCAGGCTCGACTTTTCCTATTACAATACGCTTAACCTGAACCAGCGACCAGGTGCGAATGGTAATCAGGTTGCAGGCTACCCGGGACACCCGCAGTTTGGTGGTCCAGGTGCTCACCCTGGTGCTCAGCAGTCTCAACCGGGCAAGCCGATGGCAATGGGTGCTGGTGGCATGCCTTCGAACCCTGCAGTGCCCAATGGGGCCAATACGACTCCCCGGTCAGCGGCCAAACCCGATGGAGGCGCTCCAGTTGCTCCTGGTGATATGACTGCGGAGTACTGGCGGCAACACGCAGCACTCAAGGCGAAATATCATGACGATGTCGAAAAGGTGCACAGCGCGTTCAAGAAGTATGTGGATCACATGAAGGGCCACGATGAGACTGAGCAGAAGAAGAAGCTGCGGTATCTTCTTAGCTATGTACAGCTATGCGCGAGCATTTTGAACGAGGACAAGACAACGCACGCACCGCGCAAGATCGAAGAACTGGACAAGGTGTACAAGTACATCGTGAAGATTGTGAACCCGTATTTAAAGAAGCTGCGTACGGAGACGGACAAGCGTAGTTTCACTCCCAATGCCGCTGGCTCTAACCCCACTGGGATGAGTTCTTCTGCTTCGAATAATCCTGCCAGTAGCACTGGTGCCCCTACAAGTGTCGCTGGCGCACCGCCATCCGTGAATACCTCGAGTGGACCCAATGGTATGCTCATGCAGCAAGGCCAACAGAACATGTCGCTCCAGCAGAAACAGCAGCAGTATCTCATGCAGCAGCGCGCTCAACAGATGCAGCAGCAACAACAGCGAATGCAGGCTCAGGCTCGCCAGCAGCAAATGATGCAGCACCAGCAAATGATGCAACAGCAACAGCAGAAAGGTCCAACGCCACCAAATCAAGCGCAGCTCTCCGGTCAGCAGGCGAACCAAGCAAACGCACCTAAGCAACCCCAGAACGGCCAGCCTGGTGGTTCCCACCAGGCTCCTCAACATAACCCACAGCAGCAGTTAGCACAGCAGAGCCAGCAAGCACAACAAGCTCAACAACAGCCCGCACAGCCTCAACAACCTGCACAGCCTGTTCAGTCTCAGCAGCCTCAGCAGTCTCAGCATCCACAGCAGCAGCAGCAGAACCAACAGCCTCAGCAGCAAACAAAAAGCCTGCAGCAGGCTCCACAGCAGCAGCAATCTCAGGCACAGACTCAGCAGCAGCAGAAGCCACAGCAACAACAGGCTCAACAGTCCGCGCCGACATCTCGCACAGATACGTCGTCACTGAGCTTGGATGAGTCTCTTTATGGAGGCATGGACAGTAGTGGCTTGCTACAAATGCCGTCCAACCTGGGATCTTCAGGCTCATCGTCCGGATTTATGAACTTTCAGAACGACCTCTCGCCTACCAATTTCTCGAGTATGGATCTGCTTGACATGGATGGCTTTATGGGCGGTGATAGTAACAGCAGCTCCGGTCCTGGAAACGGTGGGCACAGCAACAGCAATAGCAATGGAGGCAGCACCACAAATTCTGGAGACGGAGGTGACTCGGACCTCATGTTCATGGAAGCCCTTTGAATAAATAGTCCTGATGTTAGTGTTCCCAATTCAATACTTTTTTCTCCATTCAAACTCAAGAAGCAACGACTGTCTCCTCGACACTGTCGATGGCCACAGAAAGCAGCCAGCCTTGCACTTACCCCCGTTCGCTCGATCTCCGAGCAATTGATTTTCGTGCAATTGAGTGCCGCTCGACGTACGTCAAGCGGGCAAAACCGGTTCTCGACTTGAGCCACACTGATACCTGTCGCACAGCTCGTGACCACATGGCAGCCGGCACCGCAACAGCGAAGCAGTATTAACTTGGTGTGGTCGCACTGCTACCGATACGAACATGTACATGCCACTAGCGTGTTGTCTGCATTAGCATCAGTCACATCTCCATTTTTTCGATTACGAAGTTACCACTGTGCATTCCTTCGATCTTGAAGATATAGCTACATGTATCCGATACGACAGGGTATTCCAAAACAGGGTGTACATTCGCGTCCTTTCTCTGTCGAATGTTCGGCTGGTGTCGTGCTCTTGAGCTCAGCGACGCCAGACGCACAGCACCAACTTGCGAGCCACAAGCAGTCGCTCTCCTGCCTCTCCCCTCGCCGGCCTAGACGGTACCTGCACTTCCGAAGGATCCAGACGCATTAAGTTCACCCACTCGCTCTTTTCTCGCTGCGTTGGGAGCTGCAGTATGGCGAGTAGGAGCACGACGCGGCTCCTCAAGCCCACTAGCAGTACACAGAGCATGTCCAGCGCCTTGTCGCTACAGCCATCGCCACTTACGAGCGCAGCTTTCACGCGGTCCGTAGAAGAAGATCTCGAGTCGCAGGCGCGTGCGTCACTCAGTCTCTTCGGCTTCGGCTCGCAGGACACGGTCAATTGGAGCCCCGTCAGTGCCAGCGCTGCTGCTGCGGCGATGTCTGCTACAGAGAACCCGGGAACTGGTGGCGCCATTAAAGTCCGAGTCATGGAGCGAGTGTGCCCTATTGGTACTAACACCTTCTTATGGAACACTATGAACTCTCTAGTTAACGGTGGCGAAGGAGGAGACGACCCAGCAACTTCGAGCGAAGAACCAGCAGCTAATGGCAACAGTAATGGTACCAGTGTCAATGGAGCGTGGGAAGGAGACACTTCAGATTGGGAAGCTGCGTCATCAGCTGCAGGTCTGAGCAATGTGTTTGCATCGAAAGTACTACAGCAATATCTTGTCAAGTGTGTGGCGCTGTTGCCGTCGTCGATCGAGGAGGTTGTGGATCTGCTCGTGCGTTCCGACAAAGAAGACATGGAGTTACCTATGCAGCATCTTGTGGGTGTTCGAGCGAGCTCCTCAGCTTTTGTTTATCGGCGCAAGAAGAAACGTCAACGACGTAGCAACAATAACAATAACAACGGCAATGCTAGCGACGGCACTTCGCAGCGCATGGCCTCTCAGGCGTCGACTCAAGATTGTGATAGCGAGTCTTCATACTCCGACTCGGATTTGGAAGTCGAAGATGATTTACAACCTTTCACGAGTTTTGGCCGGGAATCCGCACGTGCTCGCGCCACACGCGGCGAATCGCTAGAACTCGATAAATCTGGAGGCAATGCAACACCAACAGCGAGAGCTACAAATGCAGGACTGTATCTGTCCCCTACTTACATGGAAGATTACCGTACAGCAATGGCCACTTCTGGCAATCAAGGAAATCTCAGCATCAAGTGGGTTGTCGGAGAAAAGTCAAGCCGAATGTTTGCGTCTCGGACTACATATTGTCTCCTGGATTACGAGTGCATCTTGGTTAACGACTGGGACGAGAATGCAGATCCGTCTCCAATGTACGTGCGCACGATGCAATCATGTTACAGCTCGCACTGTCAGCCGTGGCTGGACGAGGTAGGGTCGAAGCCTACAGACCTGCAGCCGACGGGCTTTATGGTACGACAGGCACGTAACCGTGATGGATATGTGGAAATCCAGTTCGTTGCGTCGATTTTGGAGAAAGCACAGCTGCCGATGGCCTCTCGTCGTGCAAAGCTTCGTGCGCTATGTGCTAAAATTGCGCGATTGGAGGAAGTACTCACGAGCCGACGTCTATCGCAGTCTTTACTCGTCAATGCTCCGCACTGGGTGCACAACCGTGAGCGCTTGGGATGCCGAATCTGTGATGCAAAGTTTGGGTTATCACGTCGTCGCCATCATTGTCGTCTATGCGGTGAAGTTTGCTGCTCGGAGTGCTGCCCCAAGATGGATGTAGCGCTTCCTGACGTGGGATCTACAAGTGTGCGAGTATGTATCGGATGCGTACAAAAGCGGCGAAAAAGCTGCGAGTCATCGGCCTCTTCTTCAAGCACGGCAGTGTTGGCATCTACATTGTCGCCAACAAAGGGGCCTTGCGCTAACACCCCACCGCCACCTATCCACCCAACGTTACGCTCAGCCGTATCGTCGCCATCGGACTACTACTTATCATCTTCGTCAAGTTACGGTTCCACTCCAAACAGCTTTACTACAGCCAGTAGCTTAGGGGAACGCAAGCACTCTTTGGCGTCCTCAGTATTCCAGAAAATGAAGAGCAGTTCGCTGAGTTAGAGCGGACTAAGGAATGGAGATACCATTACCAACTAATTTTACACTTTGCTTTGACAACTTTAAAATAATTGCGCCGAAATCGTGGTTTCCCAACAACTACCCGGCCGACCTCAATCCATGACGACTGAAAAGAGAAGAGCCAGCAACAGCAAGCAAGCTCCACCGTCTTCACTTATCCAGCCAGCACAGTTTAATCAGAATTTGAAGAATGAGGTCACCTATCGTATGTGTGTTGCTGTCTTCATTCTCGTTCTCGTGGGGACGACCTTAATTCCCTTCAAAGAATACTACCTGGGGCGATACCAGATCAAGGCGCTTGATGAAGTTCGAGACGAAGTCGTAGCGCGGCAACTCAAAGGTCTAGGCGTTGTTATGAGTGGTGTTCACTACTTCGACACGTTTGACCGCAAGCTTCTTCCATTGATCGACCTCAATACTAAGAAAGAGCTTGCACGCTCAACTGCATCCACTCTTTCGCTAACAGACTTCCTTGTTCGAGCTAATCTGCGCCGTGTTGATCTTTTAGCTGGTTTGCCGGGGAACATTTTGACGCTTCGTGTTAACGTCATGGAAGATGTGTATGCACCACTTTGTGGGCCGGTGACTCCCTCATCGGCATCTTGGGCAACAGAGCCACAATTACTCTTCGGAAACTGGTTTCCAGCAATTCGACATGAATTTTGTGAGGACTTCTATGCCAAGTTCCCGTTGTACCGATTCTTTAATCATCGAGACAAAACACCAATTGATGCACACTTGGAGGATATTAGCAACGTCACACTTGGCCTCATCGCGGTTGTCAATATGTCCGAGGTATATTTACGCCACTTTGACGATGCACTTGTAGTCCGTGGGATTATGAAGAGCGTGCAAGAGGGATACATGGGCTTTGAGTTACCAGAATATACAAATGACGTTGCAGACGCTATTGTGGAGTTATATGGGAAAGGGATTTCGCTTGCAGAGGTTGTGGCACTGCTGCCAGGGTCGTTTGATGTGGAGCACGTGGCACTTGTTGATGTGCTAGGCATTAGCAAGATTCTCAAATATTACCTTGATTCGCAACAACTCTCGGTTGGGATCAACGTGAATGGAGAACCAGCTATTTCAGCGGAGGTGACGCATGCGACGACTTCGTTTTTTACTTCAGATTTCCTCGTAAACACGGTTGGGATGCATTTGGTATCTACAATGCACCTAGCGCCGTTCTGGAACTGTGCAATTCAGCACACGACAATGAATAAATCGCTTACAGTTGACGACGTCGACCCAGCGGCAATGAGGCAGTGTGGAAGTGATTTGGCACGGATAATTCCAACTTTTGCTGTCAACTTGATGTTTCTGTTCCAGAAAGACGAACGAGACTATTCTGAATTGGACAACACAACAACGTACACGCTCGGACGAAGACGAGAATCTGCTGCTGACTTTACTGTACTCAACATCCCTGAAATACTTGAGGGCTCAGCACTGTACATGATGGACGGCATGAAATGGGCAAAATCTCGCTCAACATCTCAGACACCACTGCCAACGCCTTACGGCTATTTGTACACACCAGATTGTCGGGGCATTGTCGATCTCGTGATGCAGCAAAGCGGACGCAATGTGCAAAAGTACCAAGCCTACATGGGTGACGGTCTCGGCAACTGCGCGTTTCGAGATTCCCAGGAGACGGAGCTACAAACGCTTTGCCGTTTATTCATGACTTCCAACGAAGTTTTGTTCCGCACTTTAAATGGGGACCTCATCAAGCTCCCTACTTGCATATCATTGATCGATGCCGATTCCGGCATAAACTCTCAAGCATTTGAGAATAATCTGCGCCAGATTGAGTGGTTCATGGTTGACTCCACGATGCTAACGCGACGCATCCGTATTCAAGACAACACGAGCAGACAGATTCGCAAATTTCTGCTGATTCTGAACTTGATTGGTGCATCTCACTACGCCATCGAGTACATTTTCACGCTGCGAAGTGTTTGGCTTTTCCTACGTTGCAGTGTATATCAACCAGCCGCGGATGTCAAAAGACTTTCACGAGTCAGGAATTTGGATATTTTCAAAAACGCACCCCCACTTGTACGTATCGGAATTTCCGAGTTGCTTCAGTGTGATCCAGCTGATGGAGCCTTGGGACACCCAGGAACAATGGTACTGTTGTATCTTGGAGCAATTGGCGCTCTGAGCAATATTTTTTCGCTCAGTTGCACGGCCCAACTTTCAACTGAAGAAGGCAATATCGTCATTTACTGCGTACCAGCCATCGCTATGCACAGCCTCACACTAATACTCACAACGCTCAATAGTAGCTACTGGATCATCAGAGTCACACTCCGGACGCGTTCACTGGCGATACGTCTCGACCGTGCTGCTCGAAATGATGCTGTGCGGTTTTGGTCACTAAATGCAGTCGCAGTGTTGGTGATTCACTTTACGTGCAAGGCAAGTGCTGATCTATACTTCCGTGACGCTGAGTTGCATTCAGATCCGCACCTCTACGCCATGTTCGGAGGATCATTGGTAACAGTACTCATCTCGATGGGGTTTGTTCTCCTGCATGTAGCGTCTGCTGATTCGAGGAGGCTTCGAAGTATGATGTCGACAAAGTCTCTGTGGCAAGAGGCTTCAGTTAAAGACTCAAGTGGCCGTGAATTTGTGGTCAAATGGACCACGCGAGGTCTGGACTCGGTCTTGTATCATTGCGCCAGTCCGCAAATTGCTCGGCAGGTGGAGGCATTCGGTATCCGGCAACAATTTGGCTCGATCATGAGCAAGAAGTCGAATAAAGTGGCGATTACGAGCGCCAATCCGATTGGTATACAAATGCACCAATTCGTTGCGGTGCATTGTGCTGCTGGAGCTCATGCACACCTGCAAACAGTGAAATGGTACCTTGAGCCAACTGGAAATGGAGGTGTTGTGAGTATTAATTTGATTCTAGGGACCTCTCGAGTACAACCCCTAGAGTCACACAGGTTTTCTCGCGAAAGACACTCATGGGCAGGAACAAACGTTCTCGATGAGGAGGCAACTCAACAATGACGTTTGGCCTCCGATCAAATAAACTTGATGGTACTGTACATAGCAATTGATCGTCGATTCCTAGTATAAGATGTACGGAGGTGCGAATCAATTGTGACGAAGAATAAGACAACACAACTAATATCTCACTCCACCTTGTTTTTATTTTTTTTATCCTGCAGGCTCTATTACTTTACTGTAGCGTGTAATCCGTCCACAATTTTCTCGAGGGCTGAGTTTCCTCCGAGCGAAGCTATTTCGTTGCGGATTTCCTCCACTGTGGCGTTCATTTTGGCCAGAGTCAATTCCACAGCCCCCGTTTCTCGCAGATACTGGACTGCGTACTGCTTGAGCTGCACACTTTTAGTGCGTTGCTTTAGGATGCTCAGCAGTCTCGTGTCCTGTGGGTTCTCTCGAATCGCCACAATGAGCGGGAACGAGAACTTCCCCTCCGTGAGATCTTCACAAAAGCTTTTGTTCTCCATATACGCCTCGTCCAGCAGGTTCACGTAGTCGTCGCGGATCTGGAAGTAGACAGCTAGAGCGTTCGCAAGTGGCGTAAAGTCCAAAGTGCAGTCACTGAAGGCTTGCATGAGTCCCACCGCAAGTCGAAAGAGTCCCCCAGTTTCTAAATCATAGAAAAACGTTAGTTAAACTGGTCACACAAAATTGTCTTCCTTCCACTCAACTGTTCTGCACCATCTCCAGATACTCGTCCACCGTAGGGCACTGCAAATGATCCCTCCAGAAGATATCAAGGCCTTGGCCTTGGTGAAGTCGGAGCATTTCGTCTGTGTAAACCTGCATAGCTTTAGGGTTTCCCAACGCCTGACACTTCTGCAGTGACAAGAAGTACACGTAATTCGCGCAGTTGATGGTGGCTGGTACACCAAAGATATGGTGAGCCACAGGCTGTCCACGTCGCATCTCCGAGTCGTCCTCAATGTCGTCAATTAACAGACTGGCGTTGTGCAATTGGTCCACAATGCTCTGAATACTCTCAACTGCCTCGGACGGCGCGTGCAGCCACGACTGGAAGGCACCGATCATCTTACTGCGGACTTTCTTGCCCGGCAGCTCACTAATGTACGCGTAGGGCTCCAGCAGCTTGGATTCATTCTCCTGCACTGTGCTCATTGTTGATGACGTATGTGGATATTCGAGAAGTGGAGAAGAAAGAAACGAGAAGTGAACGCTGATTGGACAAAATATAATTTTCTTCTTCTCCTCTTGGGTTACTTCACTGAAGATTACAGGTATCCTTGCTTACACTTCGAAATATTTTACTGAGCGTTTGTTTGAGAGCAACCTCTTGTGGTCGTATCGAACAAGAGCACTGCGTTTTTTTTTGCAGTGGAAAAAAACTGGATGTACGAGTCTCCAAATTGGCAATTCACTCGCTTCGTTATTCCTCAATTCATCTGAGCATTAGATGCTGTTTTTCTCGCCCTTGAAAACGAGATGTAACTGCTGATCGATCTGATCGATCCGGATAGTACTACTGAGCAAACTAAAGGAGTGAAGTATGTTGAAATGATGGGCTTTGAGGAAACACAAGCACGTTCTACATGAACCAGTAGAATGCAGCACGTAGATCAAAGCAAACAAACGGCTATGATTTGGCCCGTAGAACGAATAGGCTTGTTCCGTCAGATCTATCTACACAGGAATCCAATAAATCAAGCTCTATCTAGCTTTATCAGGAAAACAGTTTCCCAGCTTGAACATCCCTAGCACAGAGCTTTAAGAGCCGCAGGACTCCTGCCAGGAGCCCGGATTTGACACACGACCAACGCCAACTTCAAGATTGCCTTTTACCGTGAGCACATTTTGGTCGTGGTCCTTCAGCGGGCGACTGCAATGCAATGCAGACACTACATACAAGCAAATACATGCACTATGCTAAAGCAAGCTAACCTCTCCCATCTGAGGAGGGCTTCATTACACTTAGGAGTAGTAAAGTGAATTCTCGACGATGGTTGGGTTTAGTGTAGCCACCCCAGACTGAAGATACTGTACGCCATTATTATTGCGCCCAACCTTGTTAAAGCGAACACAGGCCGCTCAAATTGTGGTGAGAGCTCACCTTGACGCCACGTTCTCGGTTGCTCCTGTGGGATAAAAGACCGTCACCTCAGTGACAGGAGAAGGGGTGATAGAGTCCTACCGGGCGTAGTATCGGCGGAACAGTGGGTGATCTTCTTCGCTGCAGCTCAACCGCAAGAACCGGCACGACACCACTCGAACCATTTGGACTGCGACGGGCCACAGATGGTCAGTGCCTAGAATAGGCGCTTGTGTAGACGAACCCCCTGTCGCTTTGGGAGATCCCAAAGCGACAGGGGCAAAGCTGCCCCCGGCAGCACATATGCCTGGCTTGTGCGCCGTACACACGCGCTGTCGCCCTGTCAATATGACACGAGCTGCATCAAATGGTCTTACATGCTCGTACCAAGCTTCGGCCCCGAAAGCGCATTGTGGAGAGAGCTGTGGCGTTTTGGGATTTCCCAAATCGTCAATCAACCTCCCTCTTCCCTATTAGTGGACTCAAACTCCTATTAGTGGACCCTAAACCAATAGTGTCTGTCTATTGCGATGGACCACAGCCGCCTCTCAAGTCGCGATGATCGACGGTCCGCGGACTTTGTTGGCCTCACGCAGCGCCCTACCTATCGCCGGCCTGGTATAATACTCGACGTATTGGTGCGGAGATGACTGAGGTTGTGGATTGGCTGACTGTGCTTCGTACGTGTCCGAATTTACAGCGACTTGATCTCTCCAAGATGGCGTATCTTACACGACGAGAAAGTACTTGAAGCAGCTTCTCAGTATTGCTTGAAGATGAAGGTGGTGGTGTTGCCGATGTCGATGCGGTGGAGTAAGCGGGCACCGAAGAATGTTGGAGCTTACAGGAACAATATCGACGATGACGCTCTTGTGATTCACCTGTCAGCAGCATTAGAACGGTGGTTTGTTCGTGGTGATTGTGGAGGGCTCCGACAGCTTGTGATACCGCATATTCAGCTCTTTCGAGCCAATATGCAGTGACTCGATTCTGTCCAAATGCGGAAGTTTTAGACGGCTGGAAACTCACGTACGTTAGCGATGAATGGGGTGCTGTCCTCTGAAATGTAGAGTGGAGAGTCTCACTGGAGGTCTGGGAGAACTTTTGCAAACAATGTGTAGATCTACGCGAGTTTGATTTACGCTTTCTTCGAGCCTTTTGGATCTACACAAAGGTCCCGATTAACCGATCTCTCGTTTGACTTTACGAGCGCATTGCTCAGCAGAAAATGAGCTTCTGTAAGCGCTAGCTCGTACTAGAGACTACCATTGGTTTAATGACAAGAGCTGAACAGTTGATTCGAGCGTGGACCCTCCAAGCTGCAGCTCCGGTGAAATCTGTGATTAATCCTGAAATTCTCGTGATGCTACTTCACTTCATCTGGTCTCTGCTTTTTGGTGCGAGGCATTCCTGCGTTCGTTCAAGGATTTTCTCCACCCTCAACATCGAATCGATCTCGACGTGATCGACAACGATTTCCTCACTCAATTGCCCAAGTCATCGCCGTATTTGTCCCAATTCAGTTTCTCCGAAGCTGGAATATACGCTGGCCCACAATCTCTCGAGTGTGTCAGTGACCAAGGGCTATTATCCCTTGCAAGCACGACTCATCTTTCGGATATTTCCACCGCTGCAGTGTCCTGTACGACGCTGTGGGGAGCTTCACGGAGGAAAATCTTAAAGCTTTGACTGGCGAAGCAGCAGCGAGTGACTCAGCACAGGCTTCACAGATGAAGGACGTGTACGTGATCGACCAGGACATCATGTACGTGACACTATTCTACACGTCACACCCGGACGACCTCGCCCCAAGAAACGTGGTGGGGCACAAGAACGAGAGAATCACGCGCGAGATAGCACTGCTGCGAGAGTTGGCAGTTCACTTCGTGCCGATCCGCATGGTCCCTGTGAAGGTGGTTCTGGCTTCGTCAGGTGCGATCCTAATGCTCTTCCAGTGCGTACTGAAGGAAGATGAAGGGAGCATTCTCGCCGATTTGAAGGTGAAGAATGCTGGAAGACGTGCCGAGTTCGGCTTCGACTTGCTGCTGGGCGAAGGAGTTTTCCCGATGCATCTCGCCGAATATCCAACAACGCTACGTCAAGATCAGTATCATGCATGACTTCGACAGGATCATGGAGCCATTGCTAGAGCTTGTGACTCAGGAACCTGCCGGTACCGACCACCGAGCGAAGAACAGCGAGAACCCACACCTCCTCCACTTCAGCACGCTCTCCTGCCACCTACAGATAGATCCACCATGGCACCGAAGGATGCGGTAGACGTCTACAACGAGGACAATGTCCTCATCAACCAGCAGTCTCCGAAGTGCTCCACTGACAGTGAAGTAACTACTACCGGTAGTTGCTTCCACTTCTCCCGCCTCACCCGATCAACGCAGGAAACGTCAACGCAGTGCGTCAAAGAAGACGAAGAAGCGTTTGCGCAGGTCCACCATCACTGTCCACGAGTTCGGCGTCGGACCGGGTTGCAGCTCAGTGCCTGGCAAGTGTGGCCCCTCCATCGGTCTGAGCGACAAGCTGGAGTTCACGTGGGCGACCAACGTCGGCGAGATGGCTGAGTGCGTTGAGGGAGTACACCGCTTCTCGTCAGATGATCGTGTGCAGCTTCTCCAGTGTGCAGGTCTACAGTGTGCAGGCGTGTGTGAAGGAATGACCCTCCGGTTCTCTCGAGAAGCCAACACCATCAACTGTTCACGACGCAGAACACTTGTAGAGTTGCCAGTAGCACGAGAAGAGGTGCCAGTAGGCAGCGTGGAGTCGCCCCTATAAAACATGTACTGTAGGCTGCCATTGTCATCCACGTGCACCCATGCCTAAGTGGCGTCACTTTCACTTATCACCCATGGAGCACTACACTAATTCTCAACGTGATTTCGGCACCTGGGTGTTTCCTGCCATGGTTCCTCATGAACAACTTAGACACTACGAGAGGGCATTTCCAAGCGTACATTTCCACGACGGAATGCCGTACGAACCTTGGACTGACTTGCAGTCAAAGATACCGAAAACAAAGACAAGAAAGCTGGCAGACGCGGTAGAGCACTTTAACGCCGAACGACTGATTGTGAATGGGCACAACTCCATATTAACTACAGATCCTGGTCATAATGGTGCTGTCTATCTAAGCCTAGAACGAGCTCTGGATGATTCCGAAATGAAAAAATGCGTGAAGAAAGTTTACTTTGACTGGGATAACGATGAACCTGTTGATATCCAGCCCCCGGAATATGAACAAAAGCCTGGTTTACTGTACTCGCCTGCGGCTACACCTGGACTGTATGCGGTAAAATGCGGTACGACCCAGTCGTACACCAACGGAAAGGTGGTGTTAGGAAAAGAGACGTTCGTGATGAAAGCTGGCCGGTCTTTAAACATCGCCAGAAGATTTGAAGACCATAGAACCGGGACCGATTTCTTTTCGGCAGGAGGAGTAGAGTTCTTGTTCGGCATGGCACTGGCTATCGAGGACGTTCCAAGGGCGGAGGGTATGCTACACGCTAAGATGACTCAATTTGGATTTGCGTGGCCCATGGTGACTTCTTTCCCGAGGCGAACCTGCGAAACCTACAAGTATAACTCAATCTCGCTACCATTAATTCACGACATCTTCTGCAAACTACACTGCGTGGTCCCGCCACCACCGACTGCACCGCTTCCACCGCTGTCTTACTTCTTGACTCTGGATCCAGTACGTGCATTTCCATTGGAGCAAAAATTTCGGTCTCCATCTAGAGACCATGATGTCTTGTAACTCTCCTTAGGATATTAATATACTACATTTATCAGGTACTTAATCAGGTACTATGGATCAATTTGCCATACGTACGACGTTGGGGGGTTAACTGGCAAGGACGAAGCAGCTAAAACACTGGGGGACATCTAAGAAGAAAAGTGGTGCATTTATGACTGCTGCGCGCGCGTTTTTCTGTCGTTAAAGCACGGGGGTCCTTGCTTGCATGTCAAAAAGCTGCTTGACGGCACGGGGAAATCGACACTCGATATCCCCGCGCTTTGTTGCTCGAGGTTTATCACCGAGGCTGCCGTGTAGTCCAAGCTCTCTGAAATCGCTTTTTAACGACAGCTCAGAAACTCGATCGGCCCGTACGTGGGCTCGGAGCGACAGCTTTTGGTGCGATAGAGGATACCCTGCTCTTCGCTGGGCCTGGAGCCCATTCTCGCGGTTGGCTCGCTCGATTTCCGCAATTGACAAAGCTCGTTGAAGCTCGAAGGACCATATGAACCAAGTTTTAGGCTGCTCGGTTCTTCTTGGTGACAGCTTGAGTCAAAGTGCTTGATAACACGCTCGCGAAACTTGCTCGAAGCAAGCCGATGCTTTCCAACCAACCTTCAGTGAAGCGACTTCCTTCCGAAAGAAACCAGCGATAATGATTTTGCGTTGTAAAAAGGAATAGCATTGGAGAGGATTCAGGAGCTACCAATGTTTACACCAACTTTCAATGGAGACGTGTGCTCTTGCGCATTCTGTCTTCAGCACTAAATATCTGCACGAATACATGAAAAATGAAAGAACCATTCGTTGCGATCGAGATTCCTGACAGCACACTGCGAGCCACCAAAGAAAAGAAAGCAGCCCAATTTTGTAGCGCAATCTTCCCCTCTCTACGCTTCCGTCGTCTCCTCCGTCTCCTGGACAGGTTGTTCATTCGGTTGCTCTTCCATCGGTTCCTCCCTGTCCCCGTCGTCCTCCCGATGACGGAATCTCGGGTTCTCCTCCTCTTTATTCTCCTCACTAGGTGAGTCAGGACGTCGTTGACGACTCGCCGGTGGTTCATCCGCCGCCACACTGTCGTCTCTAGGTCTCTTGACATGAGCCGAACGACGGAAGTGATGTCCATCAGCCGTTGCGTCGTCCCCGCGTCCATAACCGCCTCTTCCAGCGTCGTAGTCGTCCTTAGAGCGTCTGTCATCACGTACTTGGCCTCCAGACAGCCCTCGGCCGAACTGACGCCCCTCACGGAAGCCTCCATCCATCTCACAGCGAACCACACGGTTATCCAGCTTGGTCTCACTCAGGAACTGGGCACAAGCTTCAGCTTCCGAGTGGGTACTGTACTCAACGAAACAGAAGCCGCACGGGGTCTTCTTGAAGCGGTCCAGGCCCATAATGACACGCTTCACGTGGCCCACACGGCTGAACAGCTCGTAGATAGATCTGCGCCTCGGACGTGAAGAACGATAGGTTGCCAATGTACAGCGTACTGGAGCGCGCCATGGCGCGCTGCTGCTCGGCAAAAGACGAGAACGTCTTGCGGTCCCAGTACTGGCGCTGCGACGGCCCGCGCGCCAGTCGCTGCTCCTCCTCCGCCACTTCAGCGTACAGCTCGGCCATTATGAGTTGGTGGTGATTGCTTTTATGCTTTTATGAGATTGAGTGGTGATTGCTTTTATAAATAATACCTCCCTCGTTAGGGATTTAACTGGCTAGGTGAAGTCAAACATGGCACACACTGTACAGACTGGTATTATAGTCTGACTGACCTAACAGCGTTGCGCATTATGGCATTGCGTTGCATGAAAAACTTGCGCGCTCCTCACACCGCATTGAAATGAGTAAGTTCTGTAATTTCCGGTGGCAGCAGACAATGTTTGTCCAATCTCGAAATACCCCCATCCCCCTTTTCTCTCCATATTTGAATCCAACCATGAATATGCATAAATGCGTTTTCCATGCTTCAGAATAGGTCGGTGAAGTTTCTTTCGGCTCACCTGGATAAAATGCAGTTGACACATCTAAGAATATCACAACCCAATAAATACGCAGCTGTGAAGGAGCCTTGCACCAACGAGTTGAATCCATTTGCAATTTACACCACAACAACCACAAAGTATCATATTCCGACGGTCCATGCAGCACCTTTCAGAACAGATCCGGGCAATATTATTCCAGTGTCTAAAGCCGGGGCACATAGTGACAAAGTCCCGCGTTTGGGGACGGAATAAAATCTCTGGGGACGTTTTTATCCAACGATTTATTGCACCTTTGAAAACCATTATCTGCAAAATATGATCAAGCTTACTTTTAGTATTACTATTATCCTGATAACACATATCCTGCCATTCCCGCAAATATGGATGGTTCCGTGTTTTACACAACAGATGAGCATTCACTTCAGGTCTCACCCGACGTTTGAGCTTCTGCTTCGCTTCAGCCTCTGTCATTCCTCAATTTGCTCGCTCGCGCGCACTCGCCCAGGCTCAGAAGCGAAACCGACCAACACTTTGCACCCTTCATCTCCTGGACTCTACAACGTGCAAATGCAGTCTGTCCTGCGTCAGCGCTTGACTCTCTCCGCCCGTTCGGCCTCTCTTCTCCGCTGTGAGTTCTCCAAGGCTGCCACTGAGCCTGTGTACGCCAAGCGCGACGGATCCCAGGGTGAAATCAACAGCGCGAGGGCCTTCATCGAGTTCAAGCGCGAGGCTGATCCGTACCGCAATGTGGAAGAGCGCGTGCACGACTGGAACGAGATCAACTCGGGCAGTCGCGACCCTACGGAGCGCATGATCCAGGCGGCGCGTTGTATGGACTGTGGCACTCCTTTTTGCCAAACGAACACTGGTTGCCCAGTGAACAACCTCATCCCGGAATGGAATGAGCTCGTCTTCCGTGATGAGTGGAAGGAGGCGATCGACCGTCTTCACAAGACCAACAACTTCCCAGAGTTCACTGGGCGAGTTTGCCCTGCTCCTTGTGAAGCTGCTTGCGTCGCAGGTCTCGTTGACGACCCTATCACCATCAAAAACACGGAGTACGCCATTGTCGACAGAGCCTTTGAGGAGGGCTGGATCGTACCTCGTATTCCCCGTCGTAACGGCCTTCGAGTGGCCGTTGTAGGCTCTGGCCCTGCTGGTCTTGCCGCCGCTGACCAGTTGAACCAAAAGGGATACCATGTCACAGTCTACGAGAGAGAGGACTGTGTTGGTGGTCTTCTCATGTACGGCATCCCTAACATGAAGCTGGAGAAGAAGACGGTGAACCGTCGCGTGGATCTTCTGCATGAAGAAGGCATTGAGTTTGTCACCAATGCGGAGATTGGTGTCAACTTGCCAGTGGAGAAGCTTCAGGCAGAAAACGATGCGGTTGTGCTGGCTTTGGGCTCCACTGTTCCACGTGACGTGGACATCCCCGGACGACACCTTAAGGGTGTCCACTTTGCCATGGAGTTCCTGACCAAGAACCAGAAACGGTTACTGCTCACTGTGGACGGCAAGCTGCAGAGTGGCTGGGACCGCAATTTTGTCACGGCTGAAGGCAGAGATGTTGTTGTTATTGGAGGCGGAGACACTGGCACTGATTGCATTGCTACATCCATGAGACAGCGATGCAAGTCCGTTGTGAACCTGGAACACAACCCCCAGCCCCCAGCTCAGCGTGCTCCGGAGAACCCGTGGCCAGAGTACCCCCGTATCTACGGCGTGGACTACGGCCATGCTGAGGTGCGCTCCGTGTTCGGCGAAGACCCTCGTAAATACGCTCGTGTCACGAAGGCGTTCAAGGGAAACGACAAGGACGAGATCACCCACGTGGTGACGATCAAGGGCAACAAGGACCCCAAGACAAACTTCATCACGGAGATCCCCGGCACTGAGGAGGAGATTCCGTGCGACTTGGTGCTGTTCGCCATGGGTTTCATGCACCCAGAGCAAAAGATCGCGGAGGCACTAGGCCTGGAGGTGGACCAGCGCCGAAACATCCGTGCTGCTTACGGCGACTACCAGACGTCCGCGGAGGGCGTGTTTGCTGCTGGAGACTGCCGCCGTGGCCAGTCTCTAGTTGTGTGGGCTATTAATGAGGGCCGTGGTGTTGCGGATGCTGTGGAGAAGTATTTCCTGAGGGAGGGATTCCAACCTGAGGTGTCCCAGAACCAGCGCTTCGGTTAAATCTCAAGACAGAATGTATCGGTAGAAGTATCTCGGTAGCCAGAGAGAATAATGATGAGGGATAATTATTGTACGACTGACTGCGCGTCCTCCATCAGTGTTTAAAAACGATTAAAATATCGCGATTCCACCGACGGAATATCCATGTGGTAGTCACTACACATAAGTAGTGGTGTCCTGTGGGCTCACGTACCAAGACTGCAGTATGAACTTCTGGGTCGATGGAGTTAGAGCCTGTGATTCCACAGCTTATTCTCTGGCGTTGTAGTCCAAAAGCTACGACGAGGTTTCCTCTGTTTTTGGCAATCAACCTCAGGTATCCACTGGCAATGGACTTGAACTCCGTTGGCTTGTTAACCATGAGAGACATTTGTATTCATTTTCCCTAAAAAGTTTTCCCAGCGTAACCTAGTTCAATAGCTCGCAGACTGTGAATCGCAGTCAATATCTTGGCAGTCAGCAGCTCCCAAATCTAGTCACTATTTTGCGGCGAGTCTTGGCCACACTTGAGGTCCGAGTTACAGTTACGCGGATACAGTGTCGCAGTCTTCTCGATCTGGATCGTGGTGTGCGTGATGCCCTTGGACATGAGGTAGCGCTGAGCAGCATGCAATGCCGTTTCAGCGTCGTCCGAGATCAGGTGCACACTCAGCGACGGCAGACCGGCGCTGAGCGACCAGATGTGCAGGTCGTGCACGGCCACGACGGACGCGCAGTGACGCAGGCCGCGCTCAATCTCGTCCGCGTGGATACCGTCAGGAGTGCCTTCCATCAGCACATGGATACTGTCTCGCACAATGCCGATGGTCGTGCCCAGCACCAGTACGGAGAAGACGAAAGTGGCAATGGGATCAGCGATCTGCCATTCAGGCTTGTACCAAATGAGGGCGCCAGCCACACACACACCCACACTCTGAATGAAGTCGCCAAGTGCGTGGATGTAGGCAGCCTGAATGTTCAGATTCTCGAGCTTCTTCTTAGACGTCTTGGGGGCCTCTCCATTCTCCAGGTCGTGTCCACCGTGGGAGTGGCCATGGCCGTGGTCTCCGTGGGAGTGACCGTGCCCCTCCTTTTCACTACTGGAACTGGAGCTACCGCCATGGGCGTGGCCGTGACTGCCTCCGTGCGAATGGCCATGGCTGCCGCCTCCTCCGTGACTGTGGCCATGGCCCAAGATTTGCATCAAAATCAGGTTCACGAACAGGCCGATGCAGGCCACGATGAACATGAGCTTGCCGTTCACGTGCTCCTTCGGGTTCGGCTCCAGACACTCCATGAAGCGCTCTACAGCGGCATAGACCAACACTCCTGTGAGCACCCAGATAACTAGCACACTAGTGATTGCACCGATGACTTCAGCGCGCTGGAAGCCGAAGCTCAGGCGGTTGGAGGCCGGCAGTGTGCTGACCCAGATGGCGAAGAGCGAGATGCAGAAGCCTGCCACGTCCGAGAGCAAGTGCGCGGCGTCCGTCATGATGGCCAGACTGCCGGCCAGGAAGCCACCCACGATCTCCGCGCACATGAAGAGCAGCGAACAGACGCAGGCGAGCTGCAGCTTGCGTTGCGCGCGCTTGGCGCCCTCAGTCAGCGGGATACGGCGCGAGGCCTTGCGCTCGAGGGAGGGCGGTGCGCCCTTCAGCGGGATCGTTTCGTCCATGCTGTTGTAGTTGCGGACTACCATATCCGAAGGGCGAGGCGAAATCCTTTGTGGGGACGCGTCGTTTTCTATGATGACCACTCGCCAGCGTCAGTCCTACCTCATCCAGTGCGAAGATCGGATGAGAGCCGACAAACAAGGGTATTGATAATGTTGGATATACCAAAATAGGGTAGTATCTTGTTTATCATGACAAAATAGGGTACATAAACCTTAGTAACTTTAAGTGAAAGAACACTTGCTTTCGAGTTTTACAAATTTGTCTGATTGATCGACTCGTGTTTTGATAATGCACAAGATGAACTAGTATTCAGCATAATTACCAGCATTCTAAAGGACAGGCTAAATTCGAGTCGGAGGACAACTTGACCCAGACACGGGCCTCCGTCCAATAACTGGCGCTTTTGGTGTTGCTCAGCATTGTCCATGTTGCGGCCGGACAGTTCTTGCCGGTGACACCTTCACTACCAGTCGTTGCGTCAAGTGTTTTTGCAGCATTGTTGACGCGGCATCGTGCATGATTTAAAGGCTGAGCCGAAGTATCTCGAGGCACTCCCTCTGCGTTCCCTGCCACCGGACGTACAGGTATCTCTCTGGCCTGCCCTAGCTCCATGCTCTGCATGTGCTTGGCGCGTTGGACGAAGCATCTGCGCTTGGTGCGGCGTCGGACTGGCTGCAGATCTCTCCGATGGCGGCGATGTCACTGGTGGGACCTCACACAGTTCAATTGACATTCCGGTGATCTTTCATTGCTCGAAAAGGTCCATCTTGTCCGACGGCGGCGCAAGTTGAAAAAGCTACAAACACATGCAGAAATTGTTACGAACAGTAACCGTGATGCCAAGCCCTGGTGCTATACTACAGCAGGCCTTGCTGTAGTATCTCCTCGCACACCCTGCTGAATGGTGTGCGAGGCGCAATCGGCCAGGTAGCTGCCACGAGCAACCTGGAAGAAGTCGTTCATACTTGGACCTCGCCACCCCCGACACTCTTCTGCATTTGCCCTCTTCATTGACGAGTCATAAATTAGTTGTTTGGTGACAGTAGAGCCTCTACTATCCCGAAATCGGAACAGGGACTGAACTAGCCAAGAGCGAACGTGGACGATCTCGCTCGCTTCGATGAGGTATTGTCCGTCTTGTCAGGAGACGGTGGATGGACAACCACTGGATGGCCTAAGTACTAAAGTAAGGCACACACTACCGTATGAAGATTGTTTTCAAACTCCAGCTCACATGTAGATCTTCGCGCATGTAGTATATTAATTAAGGTTGCAATCCGGGCTGAAGTACGCTTTAGCTTCCATTAAAAAAATGACATGTATTATGGCTTAAAACTTCTTTGTGCCTAGATAACAATGCCTTATTTCGCTAGTTTGTTAGCCTTGGTGGGGTGTTTTGCATTCCAGTAAGCTGTGTACTGCCTAAGGAGTACTTTGAAATCGTCGCCATTATTGTCGCCGTCCAATTGCTTCATCCTCGCTCCCTATCAAAGCCATTATATATGCCATTGTTGCGGTGGAGTAAGAACTTCTCATTACCCTCAAGAGCCTTGATGTAATAGGCGTCGTCAAGTTTCGAGAGCTCCTTCATTGACTTGCTTCTCGTCAGCTTCGATGAAACTTTCGTGGCCGCCTTTTTGAGAAACTTCTCCAAAAGAGACTTGGCGAGTTGAGGTGCGGCCCTCTCCTCCTCCTCCTCCTCCTCCTCCTCTTCTTCTTCTTCGGCAGCTTCTTGGTGGACTCTCAGGGACTGATTGTTGATGAACTGGGTCTGCACTTGACTCGGAGGCACTGCGGGACGTTTGGAATCACTCATTGCGGAAGATCCGTCACAGCAAGCCAAGATCGCGGCTGTAGCACGATGCAGGTCAGTCGCATAATGTTGCCTGGAGAATCGACGTGCTCGAGCCTTGGTGTGTACGTTGTGAAGTGAGGTTGCAAAATGGAGCTGCGGTGGGAAGTGGGCAACCACAGGAGACAGTCTCCGAGACTCGACGGTATGCTATACGTGTGAGCAGTCAGAAACCGTAATAGGAACAACGTAATCTGCACTAAGCTTGGTATTTGGTTGCGGACCGCAACTTGCGGTGGCACAGCCATCAGTACATGTACTATTTGATACATCTTGGGATGAGATGCGCAGTACTAAATGTATGTGGTTTGCCATAAGGAAGTAGGTAGCAAAGATCTTGGCCCAGATTCTGGGATCTGCTAGTTACTGTGAACACCTTTTCATCATTATCACGTAGTGGACCACGATCATATCGCAATATATGTACCCCCGCTTCCGAGTCGTAGACTTCCTCAACGGTATCGGCAACTGCAGTCTCTTAAGGTCCTTCCTCAAACACTACTCTCATGTTCCCCGTCGAAATCGGTGGCACGTCGTGCAATATCGAATTCATCACGTTCTCGCACGTTGTCGCAAGCAGTTCGGCATCTTAATTCTCAGGCTAACACAGTGGATCAGCTTCCGCACTCCCGCATCAAACGCTGGTGTAGCCACCGCAGATCCTGTGAGTCGACGACCTCGAAACGAAGGATCATTGACGTGATCTGTCAGGCCTCAACCTGCTCGACGGAATGCTGGGTTTTGAATCAACGACGAATGCTCTTCCTGAAAGGGCAAGCAATACTTGATCTTTGCAAGTTTTCTAGTGGAGATTGGTGTTGATCAGGCTGTAGTTGTCGACACCCTTCGACAACTCGGTTGTGATCCACCTACTGATGAAGCTTTACCTGGCCAGGCGATTTCAAGTTTGATAGGCGAGTCAAGTGACGGCCGAGTAGAATAATTACATGGCATGGTTCACGCCTGGAAGAGTAGAGTATTTAGCTCGTTTTCAGCGTGCGATGCGATGTTCACTATGTATTTGGTTCACCTGCGTATTGAGCTGAACTTACTCTCTTGCCTGGTAGTGATATTCGAAGTTAGGTCAATCTCGAACAACTTCTATAATACGTAGGAGATTTCATGCACCCACCTCCTCAGCAAAAGCGTGCTATGGCAGACTAGTGCCTCCACCTCCGTGGCATTCAGCTATAGCCGACGCGTCTTGTGCATGCCAGAGCGCAGCAGCGTTCTCGAAGTCCACTCGACCGACTAGTGAAAGATATCTCAAGCTGCACCAGGCAGTCAAATGTCGTCTGGTGGTCCATGCGATCTGCCCCTCCCTCCGATCTCATAGGACAGAGCGAGTTTTTCCAAACTGATACTTCAGTAAGTTCCTCCTAGAGGAGCTAGATCTTCATTGAAGATTCTTCAAACAAGACGTCCAGTAGCTTAAAGCTAAGTGAGCTATACGAATCCCTCCAGAGGTCAGATCCATGACGCGGCAGCGATCCCTCAACACTACCATTTGAGCCAGGCCATCTGTACACTACTGCTACAGACGCAAACAATGCAATGTAGACGACATTTTGAGCCGTGCGGACTTTAATGCGTCGTGTGTGTCCACGCATCGGACGGAGGGAGGAGCTAGGGAGTCTTCTGGTCGAAACCACAGACGGCCCTCTCAGAAGCCCTTTCACTTCAACACCTTCTTACAGTGCACTCCTGGTAGTTGTACCCGTACATTTCCGCTTTCATCAGTCGCAACGCGTATCTTTTACAGCAATTACCTTAGCGAGGCCAATTCAAACTGACGGGCGTCGATCCCCCACATATGTCCACTAGATAACCAACACGTGAAATCCGGCACATCTTGCACGAACTCGAGTCCGTGAACCTCGTGTCTGTAAGTGTAGGATTTCAAGCCTGGCAGTTCAGCTTGCGTTGAAGCGGTCCGACGCGCCGATGTTGGCGACCTTAAGCACCCTCAGTGTGTTGTGTCATACCCTGGCACAGCACAGCACACGGCCGCGCAGATCTGAGGAGCATACATGTACAGGAAGACCTACATCCCATGATATGGCATATGAAATATGCTAATCAATGGTGGTCGCAGCGTCTGGAAACCGCTCGAATCATCCCAACTTCTGGAATCCCTCGATGTTAGTTTCTCCAGCTCGAAGAAACCCCACGCCCCTGTTGGTATCGGTGTCATTAAAACGTCGACAAGTGGAATCAACAGCCAGTTAGACAGCTGCAGGCCACGATGGGGGTGCTCGTCCGTTTCGACCCCGTTGCTGTGTCGAAGAGGGAAACCCCCATTGAGAATCCTGTCACTGGAATGGACGAACTCACCCTGGTTGCTAGTCGACGCTAACTTCCAGGCGTTGCGCATGAAGAGTCATGCAGTTTCAAGTGAATGAGTGTGGAAGTCTCTTCAGTCACGCCCAAGTGCTTGAAACGGATGCAACCGACGAAAGTGATTGTCTCTCAAGGCCACAACTAGAGGAAGAAGGACGTTGCCTATCACGATACTTGCACCTGCAAGCTTTTCATTTTTCAATTCGCCTGCATCTGCAAAGAGCGACTTACCCAGTTACCTGTTTCCTAAGCTCCGAATGGTCAAGTTCAGCGTTTCTCTTCTCTTAGCTGCCATCATCGCAGACCCAGTCCTTGCTGGCCCCGGCAAGGAAAGCGTCGTGTACACGTTCGATTCCAGTGCCAGTGCCAGCGACAGTGGAAGTGGAAGTGCCACCACTGTCCCTCCGACTTCGGCACCAGATACTAGTCCTCCGATCGTCGAAGCTGTATTCTGTCAGCATGACGCCGATATGCCCGACGAGTGCGATGGTAGCGACGGCTGGTATCCTGTGTCTGTGGTAGAACAGGAGGGATACTTCTGCGCGAAGGGCCCAATCTGCGCCGGTGAGATCGGAAACTGCCCTGGCGTGCACAATAACCTCCTCTACGGATCCAAGTGTGTCAGCCTCAGTGAAGGAACGTACGGTTGCGTCGTTAACACCGAATGTCCCGCAGTAGTTGGCAATGCTGAGTCCGCAGAAATTACTCAAACGGAAGCTCCAGCCCCCATCGGTTGTGAGGTTACCACTGACACTCCAGTGCCAGACACATCAGCACCGCCTACGGAAACACCCACACCGCATACACCTGGTGATGCCGAGGAAACTCCGTTCACCACTGCTCCACCGGAGACTACCACCCCACCAACGGAGACACCACCGCCGTACGTTCCGCCGGTGGAAACTACGGTCCCACCGTACACGCCACCCGAGACGACCTCCCCGCCGTACGTCCAGACGAAGCCTCCGACTACTCCTGGTGATACCGAGGAAACTCCGTTCACCACTGCTCCACCGGAGACTACCGCCCCACCAACGGAGACACCGCCGCCGTACGTTCCGCCGGTGGAAACTACGGTCCCACCGTACACGCCACCCGAGACGACCTCCCCGCCGTACGTCCAGACGAAGCCTCCGACTACTCCTGGTGATACCGAGGAAACTCCGTTCACCACTGCTCCACCGGAGACTACCGCCCCACCAACGGAGACACCACCGCCGTACGTTCCGCCGGTGGAAACTACGGTCCCACCGTACACGCCACCCGAGACGACCTCCCCGCCGTACGTCCAGACGAAGCCTCCGACTACTCCTGGTGATACCGAGGAAACTCCGTTCACCACTGCTCCACCGGAGACTACCGCCCCACCAACGGAGACACCACCGCCGTACGTTCCGCCGGTGGAAACTACGGTCCCACCGTACACGCCACCCGAGACGACCTCCCCGCCGTACGTCCAGACGAAGCCTCCGACTACTCCTGGTGATACCGAGGAAACTCCGTTCACCACTGCTCCACCGGAGACTACCGCCCCACCAACGGAGACACCACCGCCGTACGTTCCGCCGGTGGAAACTACGGTCCCACCGTACACGCCACCCGAGACGACCTCCCCGCCGTACGTCCAGACGAAGCCTCCGACTACTCCTGGTGATACCGAGGAAACTCCGTTCACCACTGCTCCACCGGAGACTACCGCCCCACCAACGGAGACACCGCCGCCGTACGTTCCGCCGGTGGAAACTACGGTCCCACCGTACACGCCACCCGAGACGACCTCCCCGCCGTACGTCCAGACGAAGCCTCCGACTACTCCTGGTGATACCGAGGAAACTCCGTTCACCACTGCTCCACCGGAGACTACCGCCCCACCAACGGAGACACCACCGCCGTACGTTCCGCCGGTGGAAACTACGGTCCCACCGTACACGCCACCCGAGACGACCTCCCCGCCGTACGTCCAGACGAAGCCTCCGACTACTCCTGGTGATACCGAGGAAACTCCGTTCACCACTGCTCCACCGGAGACTACCGCCCCACCAACGGAGACACCGCCGCCGTACGTTCCGCCGGTGGAAACTACGGTCCCACCGTACACGCCACCCGAGACGACCTCCCCGCCGTACGTCCAGACGAAGCCTCCGACTACTCCTGGTGATACCGAGGAAACTCCGTTCACCACTGCTCCACCGGAGACTACCGCCCCACCAACGGAGACACCGCCGCCGTACGTTCCGCCGGTGGAAACTACGGTCCCACCGTACACGCCACCCGAGACGACCTCCCCGCCGTACGTCCAGACGAAGCCTCCGACTACTCCTGGTGATACCGAGGAAACTCCGTTCACCACTGCTCCACCGGAGACTACCGCCCCACCAACGGAGACACCACCGCCGTACGTTCCGCCGGTGGAAACTACGGTCCCACCGTACACGCCACCCGAGACGACCTCCCCGCCGTACGTCCAGACGAAGCCTCCGACTACTCCTGGTGATACCGAGGAAACTCCGTTCACCACTGCTCCACCGGAGACTACCGCCCCACCAACGGAGACACCGCCGCCGTACGTTCCGCCGGTGGAAACTACGGTCCCACCGTACACGCCACCCGAGACGACCTCCCCGCCGTACGTCCAGACGAAGCCTCCGACTACTCCTGGTGATACCGAGGAAACTCCGTTCACCACTGCTCCACCGACGCTATGGGTTGAGACGGATGCCCCTGAGACCGAACCCCCAACGACGGTGGTCTACACTCCTCCTCCTGTGTACACCCCTCCTCCGACCACCGATGGCTCTGAGACCCAGTCCCAAAGCGAAGATTGCTCGAAGGATCAGCCGTCGGAAGATGCTAGTGCTCCATGCGATGACACCGAGTCGCCAAGCCAGAGCAATGAAGATGCATCAGCATCGGCATCAACCGAGCCTCCAGTTTACCCCACTGAGCCCCCATACGGCAACTCTGGTTCAAGCACCAGCCAGAGCAATGAAGATGCATCAGCATCGGCATCAACCGAGCCTCCAGTTTACCCCACTGAGCCCCCATACGGCAACTCTGGTTCAAGCACCAGCCAGAGCAATGAAGATGCATCAGCATCGGCATCAACCGAGCCTCCAGTTTACCCCACTGAGCCCCCATACGGCAACTCTGGTTCAAGCACCAGCCAGAGCAATGAAGATGCATCAGCATCGGCATCAACCGAGCCTCCAGTTTACCCCACTGAGCCCCCATACGGCGACTCTGGTTCAAGCACCAGCCAGAGCAATGAAGATGCATCAGCATCGGCATCAACCGAGCCTCCAGTTTACCCCACTGAGCCCCCATACGGCAACTCTGGTTCAAGCACCAGCCAGAGCAATGAAGATGCATCAGCATCGGCATCAACCGAGCCTCCAGTTTACCCCACTGAGCCTCCGTGCAGTTCAAGCGCCAGCCAGAGTAATGAAGATGCCTCGGCCTCTGCTTCGACCGATCCTCCGGTCTACTACACTGAGGCCCCCGGTTCAAGCGCCAGCCAGAGTAATGAAGATGCTTCTGCCTCTGCTTCGACCGATCCTCCGGTCTACTACACTGAGGCCCCCGGTTCAAGCGCCAGCCAGAGTAATGAAGATGCCTCGGCCTCTGCTTCGACCGATCCTCCGGTCTACTACACTGAGGCCCCCGGTTCAAGCGCCAGCCAGAGTAATGAAGATGCTTCTGCCTCTGCTTCGACCGATCCTCCGGTCTACTACACTGAGGCCCCCGGTTCAAGCGCTAGCCAGAGTAATGAAGATGCTTCTGCCTCTGCTTCGACCGATCCTCCGGTCTACTACACTGAGGCTCCGTACGGCACGTCTGAGCCTGACACGCTCGAGCCAGGCTCTGAAGAAGCAGAGACGGCCGAGCCCGAGACGACTGAGCCGCCATACTACACGACTGAGCCGCCATACTACACGCCTGAGCCAGATACCGATCCAGTGATTACCGATCCTGTTATTGAGACACGAGGCCGCCTTCGCCGTGTCTAAATGGCTTTTCGAGGTCGTGAGTCATGACCATTCCGTCCTTAATATTTCGTGATTCATATCATTCATCCGCAGCTTATGTTATATCTGTCACTTGTTAGTAGACTTGAAGACGGCTGTAAAACACATTCTATAACAATTCTATTCAATTTACATGTAAACTGCATATGCGATACCTAAGGATTTATCCAGTTACATTTGGGGGTCGTAAATTGCATGCTGAGCGGAGCCCCGCGATGCGGAGCTCAACAGTAACGTTAAGCCGAGTCATTAGCATAGGCCACCGAGCTTCGATCAGCGGTAAACCTTCCAAAGTCTGTTACCGATTACAAGTATAAGCATGTATCTTATAACCCAGAGGAAAGCTGTTCACTAAGAGCATCTCCAGCGGTCGGTTAGAACCTCTTTAAGATAAACCTGTGTCGAGAAGTGTAGCTCCCACTCAATTGGAGTTAAATCCCTCTCTGCTACGAGCTCTTAGTCTTCTATTGAATCTAAGCCCGTTACTTTTAAGATAAAACCGCAGACAGCAGTAATGCTCACACCTATGACGATAGCGGCAGTGAGGCTCTCCAGCAAAACACGCCCACTGTTTAGAACGTTCTAAATTTAGAAATGAGAGAAAATATACAGAGGACTCAAAACATATGTTTTCAGCCGTAATTTATAATAGATTGCACTCATCGTCATCACAAGAGACATAGATTACATTGAAAAATCTAGGCTCCGTAGCCCCCGCATCGTCGGATCAACCGACCACTGAGTATTTTCTGGGCTTCAAGCCCCCAGCGATTTAAGGAGTGTATAGTTAGGAATTCTAACACAAATACATGACCTCTTAACCACCCACAAGAGACATAGATTACATTGAATGCTCTAAAAATAGAGAAATGTGTACCACACAGTAGTGTGTGCTACACTCCATGTCCATGTGTGTCACATATTTTTCACACTTCTCGTTTTTCAACTACACACAAGGGTCTCACGACGATGGATAGAAGATCGCTATCACACGAACTGGTACGAGCAAGACGCGAAGAGCTCACGGACACAAGACGCAAGCTGGAGGAGATCGGGGAGATACTTGAACAAATACTCAGGGTTCAGATGGCCCGGATCGAGGAGAATGAGGAATGCTTGTACGCTATGGACTCTGATTTGGGCAGTGATGACGTGGTTCAAGACGGTATGATGTCATTTGGAGTGCTGCTAGAGATGGCAGTAAATAGATTAAGAAACTAGGCAGTGAAGTAGAGCTGTATTAATTGTTTACACAGATTCACTTGACTACCTGAGCTGATCCTGGAGCTTCTGATCAATTTCAGCTGCTGTAGAAGCATCAACTTTCGGTATTCGGCGCTCGCGGGACCACAACAGCATCAACCATAGCATCCGCAAGCGCATTACGTCGACGTCTATCTTGCTAACATTGTAGCAATGCAGGTCTGCGCTCCCCGTAACGACGCTATGCGCGTGAGCGACGATCAAAACACCACAACTAGAATTATCAGGTTGTTGTCGGGCATCTACCCCGGTAACTGGATCGACATTCATTTTACTCCCTGGATTTGATGACTTGTGCCAGCGATCAATAAATCCTCGCAGCCCCTCTCGCTTGACGCCGTTCCAAATTGTCTCCATTTCTTCGTGATAGCAGTCGATAATAAGTGGTTCATACATGTGAGGCCGTACATGAAGCTGGCCACCAGAAAGCTCGAGCTGAATGATAATAATACCCCATTGACTGCCACTCAGACTAACTGGATGCACGACGAACTTATAATTGCCCAGCTGGTCCCGTGGAGTTGCTGGCCAACCAATTTGCCATAAAAGCGAAGACACCACGCAACAACTGTTTGAGGCCTTCGAGACGATGAGTGAAGCTGCCCAATCTCCAAGACTATTTGCTGGATAATGGTCATCAGGTGCTGGAGTAACCCCGCGATAGTTTGGTCAATCCGAGTCTTCAGGCCAAGCAGCATCTTCAGTTGATTCCAGTTTGACTCGATTCTGTTTGTAGTCGTATTACCCGCTGTAAAATATTTCCCGCGAGCAAAGTTTGACCACATTTCGTTACAAGAGTTCCAGTTTTTGTCGAAATCCGCGAAGAAACCCTGCTTCTTGTTGCGGTGACAGAAATCCTTCAAGTTCCTGTAGTGCGAGTCATAGGCGTCATGTGTTGGGCTGAAACAAAGCCGACGTTTGTGATTTTATATGTTAAGTGAGCGAAGGTGACATACCTGTAAAGTAGTTTTATCATCAAGCACAGCAGTTCTTCGCCCTGAGCTATCTTGATTCCGTAGATAGAACGCTTAATGACCTTTTTCCAATTTGAGATGGCGTGAAATTGGCAAAGCAAGATCTTTGCCTTCGGGAAACACTCTTCAAGCACTTTCCATTCTGTAAAATCTTTGTCGATCACCACACTCACGACATTTTCCCAGAGCGGATTCTTCTCCTTGAAGTACTCCAGAATTGTTGAGATCGTAGTAGCTTGCTCATTTAAGCAAATGAAATCGACCGCAGGAAATCCACGACCTGTACATGTGGTGACTACCAAACTCCCTGCAACAAGACTGAAGAAAGAAGTGTTCAGCAGGGTTGCAATAGTGGGTAAGGTTTCTGAAAGGGTTGCTTTAAAAGAAAGGTTAAGAAAGGTTGCTGGAAGACGCACCCAAATGATAACCCAGATTGTTCGTCCCATGAGTAAAGTCCATTGCCAACGTATCGCCCCAACGCTCGAACATCATCTTCTGGACCTTAGTCTGCATAACCACCCCACATGTTACGTCAAACTGGTCTTGGATAACTAGAACATCGCTTCCATCCAACTGCCGTAGTGCGTGAAGCATATTCTTCATATGGTCTTCGCCAGAATCCTGCCCGGCGATGCTACGAAGAAGGTTTCGCGTCGGCTGTGGAGTCACTTTGCAACCTAATCATACACATAAACCCATGAGTATGAATATATATATCCTCAAGCACCTGTTTCACGTACCAAGACGATCGTTCAAGAAGTTCGTGATGTGCGTATAAGACACACGGGCATCAGCCAAAGTCTTCACGTCTTCGCGATCTTCGTCATCAAGTGGCAGAGTCTTGGTTGTAAGGTAGGATGGCGCCTCGGTTCCGGTAGTTGGATGTGAGCGCGTGTGATTCTACAAAACAAGCAAATGTTAGACAGCCACAACCAAATATAAGCGCCTCATCACATACCTCATTCCTGACCATGATCTTAAAAGTATTGTCAGCACACCGGTTGACTGCGGCCGTTAACCTCGCTTTGCACTTGCAATAGCGAGTCTTGCGGTTGTGGTGGACTTTGGATCTGGATGCCTGGGATACTCCGTGTGTGCACCGGTAGATTCTCTGGTAGAACTCGAACTCGCCTGGAATTTAGTCTTCATGAGTGCTACAATATCACGTGAGTTAGTTAATCGGTAATAAATATAAGTATATCAACCATACCTGTTGTATAGAGCCGTTTTCTCTGAACTCCACACTCGAAACTTGAGTTTGTTCTTCTTCTTGTACTTGGAGTACACCTCTTCAAATTCCTCCCAGGTTTCATACGACTTATATGACCCTAATGCTGGCACCATATTTACGATCCCATCACCACCTGGGTTGATCGAATCCAGTTCTTCGAGGTGCTTGCTTGTGCGTTTTTTTTTAGAGTATTCCGAAGTAGTCAATGGCTTCTCCCCACTGTCATTATCATGCGTGTCTCTTTGTACATCCAGCATCCTGCGCTTGGGGAAAGAGGGTTGTGCTTCGTGAGGTGAGTGACGCTTTAGCGAGATACCGGAGCCTGTCAAACAAACCCCAATCATTAGCAATGCATTAATTTTAGTAAAAATACACGGCTTTTTATTGCAACCATGGATCTGTAAAAGCAACCATACAACGTAACGTGACTTTACAAGCATGACGACAAACATACCTGAAGCTTTCCTGCTTTGAACTCTCGACTTCCCTGCTAATATGCAAAAGTAACACAATAAATCAGCAATTAATGTTATGAATAAAAGCATTAAACAGTATCAGCTTACCGGCATTTGGCGCATCTTCCTCGCACGATTCATCCACGGAAGAGGCGTCGCCTTTTTCACCTTCGTCTACCACCTCGTAGTCCTCGTCGCTGATGTCGTCGTCTTCAATTCCCAGCGCATTATACGCGATTCAACTTTGCATTGACGCTTCGCGTTCTCCGACCTACCAAAGCCCAGCTTAATATCAAATGGACAGTCTCTATTGGTGTCGCAGCATGTAACGTACCAGTTGACGTCATTTCCAGCTCTTGAACGGTCAGTGGGGCGCCGGTGTCGCTTGATTCCTGCTCCAACTGGCGCGATGTAGGCAGGTTCTTTTTTCAACGCGATTTACAAAATGAGCAGCTAGCATTGATCGTACTTACTGAAATCGTACTTAATATATGATGTTCTGTACCCTATTTTTCTGGAACGAAATATACTTTTCAGAAATATGGATGAATATACACGTCTTTCCGACAGATAAGTGAGCAAGATTGTTTCCTGGCCGTCCTATACAATCAACAGCCAATGAAAATTCGACTGAAAGACATTTTATCCAATCAAATCAGACAGTGGTAGGGGAAACTGTTCCGACAGTTCCCTGCATATATTTGTCGGAATTGTTGTCAAAATATGGATATTATCATAATAAAACCCAGCACAACAAAGTATTTTACAAATATTTTAGTGGTTCAGACAACTAGGCGTATTCCTACAGTAGGAATACACTATTCTAGGTAACAAGACACTGGTGGACAGTCACCAGTGCATTACGAAAGAGTCCTTGTGGTCAGTATGAGCCTCTCAGCGTTTGTGCCTACAAACACCCAGAAGGCGCGAACGACTGCGATCAGCGCGTTCGATAGAATGCTGGAGCTCGAGGGTGTCAGTATGGAATTGTTTCGTGCTAGCATGCTTACGGACCCCTCAGGAAAACGCTTAGCTGCCACAATGGACCGGTTCGGCTATTATCTTGCCACAAATAACGGTAAGAAAGGTAAGCTAGCTCGTAACACTGCTACATCGTACTACAGAAATGTGAAGCTGTGGCTATTTGATGAGTTCCCGCATCTGCGTTTACCCACGGAAATGAACTTGTTAAAACAAGGAAAAACTCTAGATAAACATTGCTTAAAACGTGAGAAAGGAGGGCTTGTTAACAAAGCACCACCGTGTACTAAAGAGGACTTAGGTTCTCTAATTCGTTATGTGTATAGTAATGCGCGTGTCACTTCGGACTACCAAGATGCTGCGCTAGCCTGCCTCATGTGGCACTGCTTCGGGCGCTCCTCAGATCTAGGCTACCTACGCAAGCAACATGTGTCAGTATCAGCGGATGGTGTCTTCTACCTGCGGCTCCTCCGCGTTAAAACGGCTGAGGAACAAGGGTTAACGCTCATACCTGATAAGGGGGACTTCCTTACATGCCCAATCCACACGCTCGCAGTAGCTCTCGTGATGCAGACTGCGCCCTGCCCGGCTCTGCTTAGCCAGCTCCCAGAGCTTGCGGCGGAAAGTGAGGAGCCGCTAGTCTCCGGTGTGGCATTGCAGGACTTGCTCGAAGCCGATCCAGCGTTACTCAGGGTCGGATCGATGGCGCACTCGTCTACGATCGCCGCTCCTGCGCCCAGCTGTCGCCCAAGCCCCGGACCTACAAGCATAGAAGCACAAGTGAGCAGCACAACAAAGTCGATCTCAGGGGAGAAAGCCCGTGGAGAGGATGGTGTTCAGGCGTACGTTAACCGCCTCCTCAAGCGCGTTGCTGAGCCTGCAGGAGCCAACACCTCCTTGACATCCCACTCCTTCAGGCGCGGAGGCGCCCAGCATGCTAACGGAGACGATCGCCTTGCCGCCCAGTGGATCTTCGACCGCGGCGCGTGGGACATGAGCAAGGTCAACAAAGGCTTTGCCTACGTGTACAACACGCCACGGGAGGACCGGAAGGTTGCGCGAGTGCTGAGCGGGTGGGAGGCCGACGCGGCTCCTATCGTTCTTGACACTGCAGCGCTGGACCATGGAGCTCAGGAGCGGCTGGCATGCTTGAGTCAATTCCTGTTTAGCACCTGTACAGGACTCAAGGAAAACAATCTCAACGTAAGCAGCAACGTCCTCACCGTCCTCACAGCGTACCTGGTCCGCTACTACCCGCAGTTGAAAGCGCTTGCTCCGGACGCCCCAGTCGTAGATCGCGTAGGAGAATGCCTGGGCTCAGCGGGGATCTCGGAGACCGACGCGCTAGCCTTGTCGGTGGCGCTAAATGAGCAAGCTTCGCCTGTCGAACCTGTTAAAGAACAAGAACAAGAAGACAAGACGCACACATGCCAAGTACATCATCACCTTCTCGCTGTCATTGATGAGCTTATCGCCTCGAACCGAGCCCTCTCTGCGCGCCTTACTATCGTCGAATCCGTGCTTCTAAAATCTAAACGAAAACAAGCACCCGAAGAACAACCACAAGAACAAACCACGTTAGATCAAGAGCCAAGACCCAAGCGCAGAAAGAAAGCGACTACAAACCTGTCCAGCGCATGGTTTGAATGGTACACGCGGGTGCCTCGTGTCTGGAACTCTGCCGACCGCCAGAAGAAGTCAGAGTATCGCCACATCATCGCCTTCATGAAGCTCTTCCTGACTGATGGCTTCGCGCTCGACCCCACCTCTCCGGACTACAAGGACCAAGTCTTGGACACCGGCCGTCGAGCTGAGCAAGCCGTGCTTTCCTTCCTGAAGTCGCGGAACGTCAATGCGAAGGGAGCTGGGAGCGTCTTACGCGCTTTGCGCCCTCTTCACAAGAGCGGCGTCTTCGACGATCGCATCGCCGCATACAGGACGCTAGTTGCTGTCGGAAGAATCGCTGATCCTGCACCTGCGGACACCCAAGACATCCTAGCCACTGTAGAACATGTCTAAACCGGTTAGATTACATCAGTAATTCGCTAAAACTATTATGCACTTCCACCACACAAGCCCACTGAGCCAAAAACTCACAGGACACAGGATTTCCAGTACTTGGGGCACGATGCCGATCCACGCAGATGCACGGCACTGAAGCGCCAGGCCGCTGCACCACAACCCCAGCGCCAAACTTGAATAATAACACCAGCCTGAATTGAACAGGCATCTCAGAGCCGAAGCTCTGCGCTCTTGCCATTGAGCTATGGTGTTGGAGTTGAGGGGGGGGGGGGGGGGGGGGGGGGGGCTGGGTCGACGTCTGCTGAGGCTTGATCGCGAGCTCTGAAAAAAGAAGACTGAGAGCGTGGGCCGCGTGTCGGCAACTGGCAGCCACTAACTTTTCGTTGGGACAGAAGGCGATTGGTTATTGGCTGATGGACTTACCAATCAAAACTTACCATTGACTATAGCTTCTGATTGGACCACGCACGAGCCAATAATATGCCTTGAAGGAGATAGCTGCCGCTGGACTGCTTCTAATTGTGGCCCCTATGCCTGGAAGCCGGTCTCATTAATGAATCTGCCGGCTCCTGTGCACATGTGCTCTGGGGCCAATATGCACGAATACACAAAATAGCGTTTTTCTCGGCCCAGAGGCCTCTAGAGGCGATTTCCTCGCGGTTATATGAAAGTATGAAAGCTGACTAGAACCGATAAATGTACCGTACATAATATTTAAGTTTCACTATTTCCGATTTGCCCTGGCTTTGGCGAGTTTCCTGCTTGTCGAAAAATGTAGGGATGTCGGAACGGCCGCGATATGGATGAATATCATCACGGTGCCAACAAGAGAATTTTGACTTCGTTTAACTATAGTGAATCAGCCTGCTTGATAGATTAATGACCAATCATGGCATGGATAATTTGATATTGACCAATTAATTCCGCTAGGGTTAGGGAAAAATGTGGCTGACGTCGTGCCGACATATAATGTAGGCATGAGGGGGAAAATATGCTGCGAGTCAATACCAACCACCAGCTTAGCTCGTATCATTCACATATTTTCGATTGTGCCAACAGAAGAATTGAAAACAGTATGAGCCTCCAAGACCTCACTCCAGTAAACTCACAGCGCGCGCTGAAGACAGCTATCAACACCTTCAGCCGCTTCCTCGCCAGTGAAAGGGTCACCATGGATTTCATCGCCGCCTCTCTTGTTGGTGACGCGAGTGGGTCGGTATTTGTGAAGCTCATGGATCGCTTCGGTGTGTATTTGGCCTTTGTAGAAGGCCGAGGGGGGAAGCCGCTAGCACGGAATTCTGTAATGAGTTACTACCGGCACGTAAAGAACTGATTGCTCGATACCTACCCAAGACACAGGGCAAGCATCGAAAAGAAGCTGCTGAAGATGGCCCAGACTCTCGAGCGCCATTGCCTCAAGCGTGTAGAGGGAGGGATTATCAAAAGGCACCTGCATGTACGAAGGAAGACCTGCGCATACTCATGGACGGACTCTACTACGACGCCTCAAGCGCTAAGGACTACCAGGATGCGGCTCTGCTAGCCCTCATGTGGTACGCGTTCGGCCGTGCTTCCGACCTGGGCTTTGTCATGAAAGGAAACTTGTCTGTCAGTGCCGATGGAGTGGTTTTCATGTGGTTGATTCGAGTGAAGACAGCTGAAGAGCAAGGTATTTCGCTTTTCCCTGACAAGGACAGCTTCATCACATGCCCTCTTCACTCAACCGCGATGGCGTTAGCTATGCAAGATCGTCCCTGCACACAATTGCTCGACCACCCTCATCTTGCTGCTGGTAGCGACGAAGATATGACAGCTCCGATCGACATTCCGCTTACTGAAGCACTAGCTACATGTGATGACGTCGCGTACGCAAGTGAACCACCGCAGAAAAAGCGCAAGCAGACGGAAGATAACATGAAGATACACGCGTACGTCAACCGAGTTGTCAAACGTGCATCTGGAGCCCAAACAAAAACCAAGCCAACTGCAAGTTTGACATCTCATTCATTTTGGCGAGGAGGAGCTCAGCATGCAAACCGTGATCCACTGTTAAGCGCGCAACGGATCTTTGATCGTGGTTCGTGGAATATGACGGCAACCAACAAGGCATTCGCGTACGTGTTCAACACAACTAGTGAAGACCAGAAGGTGTCAAGGGTTCTCAGTAGGTGGGACTCAAGCAAAAAACCAGCGGTGCCAAGCCTGTCGTGGTTTGACTCTACAAGTCGGCAGCTAGCGTTAGAACTGGGCAATCTCCTCTTTCAGTCAAGCGTTTGTATCCGAGACAACGAGAAAAGGCTAAATGGGCGTGTAGCTGAAGTTCTCGTTGCCTCGTTGATTCAACACTTTCCAGAAATACTTGAGCGCTACCCAATGTGCCTCTACGCAACAAGAATGAGGGAGTGTTTGATGACACTTGGGCTATCAAGATCTCAAGAGTTGGCGTGGAGTTCCAAATTGCAGATTAAGACCACGGAAAAAGAACTGGAGGCTGCTGAAGAAACCGAAGAGAAGTTTTCGAGGGAGGTCAAGCTCATAAACCACCAGAACTGTATCATCAGTGAGCTGGTGTCGATGAACAAAGCTTTGACGGAACGTGTGAGACTACTGGAAACCAAGCAAAGCACATGTCAAGATGTCAACCAGAGCCCAGCATCTTCTTTAGAGCCAGATGCAGAAGCATCGGCAGTTGGACGTAGCGACAGCAACAATGCGAATAATTGTGGAACTAAGCGCTTCTTAAGAGCCCTGCCGCGATGTGGTTTGAGTGGTACGCCAAGACGCCATGCATGTGGGATGTGTGTGGCGATCGGCAAAAAAAATCAGCTTACAAGCAAACTGTGAACTCTTTTACCTGAAGGATTCGTGCTGGATCCGTCAGCGCCAGGATACTGCGACGAAGTCCTTCGTTACGGAACAGAAGCCGAAGCTCACCTTTTCAAGTTTTTTTTGCGGCCATGGTATCAAGCGTAGGAATAGATCCTCGGTGCTGAAGATACTCCGTTCGTTCTACCGCGAGGGCAAGCTTGATACACTCGTCGCCGCTTATCGAGCACGTGTCGCTATCGGAGGCATAACAGATCCAGCTCCACACGAAACCCAAGAGTTATTCGCGCGTGTTAGCACAGATAGCATAGCACAACAACTATGTCTGTGAACCGATACGTCTGTAAACGTCTAATATATTTTCTTTTACGCAGAGCCTTTATTAATTTTATGGTTAGCGTTGGTAGCACAACAATATTTAACGTCACTAACCACACGGACCGGCAGTATAAAGATCTAGTGCCCTACATGTTGCAGAGATTTCTCTAGAATACATTGTCACTAGAGGTTAATTTGATGTGCATGCGACAGAGGAAATAAACCTCCACGAAGTTATAATATACAAGAATGCGAAGGGTTGGTAATAGCTAAAACGTAGAGTAAAACAAGGGTTTATTCTGAGGATTTAATCGCTTCGACCGCGTAAATACCTGACACCTCTGCAAAAAGTGGCGCAATCCAGCTTCAGTGCTTGGCTTGTAGTCAAACTCATCTGAGTCGATGAAGTAGAACTTTTCGCTCACTTCAGCACGAGCAATGCAGTGCCAGGTGCCCTCTTTCTGCCCAGAGGCTCTACCAATAATGATTAAGTGCTTAACCTTAGACAGAGCTAGCTTCTTAAACCGCTTCTTAGCACTACAGTTAAAAGTACTAGTTTATTCAAATACCTAAGCTGGTAGCCCTTGGCGCGTAGCGCTTCATGCAGCGCAGCAGTCGAGTAGCCGCCATACTTGACATCTCCATGGGAATCAGTTCCCTGCTCCTCTGCAGTCGCGTTTAGACGGTGCACAATGGGAGCTAGCCCTTCGACTGATAGGAAGTCGCGGCTTTGAACAGCGTTGTTGACTGAATACAGCTCACAGAGGGAATATTTCTCGCTCGTTCCGCTCTGGTTCTGACAAACTGGACCGCCCCTTGTCCTCCGTTTTCTCTTTTCAGTGGATTGCATCTCTGTCCGGTGTTTCTAGCAGATCGCCGGAAGTGGAGAGAGACGCGCACCCAGGCACCCAACTTAAGCTTTGCACCGACACGTTCCCGCAGAGCGGTAGCTAGCAGGACGCCGGCTCGAGTGAACGCAAAAGTAAAAGTGAGAAGGAAAGAGGTCTAGCTAAAGCAGTCAATGAATGCTGTCCATTAATGTCTTTAAGGTTGCAGTTGATGTGCATGTAACTACGCGAAAAACGGTTGTGCCTTGGCAATCAACTGCGAGATTGATTGCTCCCCATCTGGGCACCTAAAGGGATGTGCAGCCAGATCGGGAGCAATCAATAGGACGCACAGTTTTTTGCCAATCAGAGTGCGTAGGCACGGTGTCGGCCCGTGTCGGCACCGTCATGGTATGGATTTATATTACTCGCGTAATTTTTGAAATGTGTTAGAGCATCCACAATCGCTACCATAAATGTCGCATAATAAGGTTGTAGTAACGACTCCACGTTGAGGTAAAACATACAGGACGGAAAGCTGCGACGGACACCCCTCTTCGTCGGACAAAATCTCTTTCGCATCGTTGTCTTTATAGCCAATGGCATCATTCAGCTTGCCCCCCCCCCCCCCCCCCCCCCCCCCCCCCCCCTCCCCCCCCCTCCCCCCCCCCTGTAGGCCGCCGCAACGATCCAAGTGTCCTTTCGTTCCATCTCTTTAATCTCCTCCCGAAAGCACTGGAATAACCATAATGGACTTGCCGATACCTAGGAGTATACAGCATAACCAAGTGAGCACAACTCGAAAAACCACCTCATCATGTAGACGCCCCACCTGGTGTTCCCGTCACGGTCACCAACTTCTTCCCCTTGTCCAACATCTCCATCACAAGGTCGTAGTACTCATCGTCCACTCTCGAATGTAGTACGAAGCCCGTAATCATTCACGAACGGCAACGAAGGCAGCATTTTCACTCTACAATCTGCCAAGAGATGCTCACGTCCACAGCGACGTGTGTCAAAGTTGAGAGCGGCGGCAACACACCTCCACCGGGATCCCCAGAACGTCGACGTCAGGCTCTCACAAAATCTGCTCCGGTTCCTTGAGATGCCCTTCGTCGATGATTCCAACCTCTACTACCATGATGGTGTTCCCTTCGTTTCGTGGTCGGCCTTACAATCGAAACTTGACAAGCCTAGAGGATTGGAGCAGTTTGCCTCACATTTCGGAGGCGAAGGTCTGGTTGTCACTTCGGGCTCTGGAGAGTTAAAGAAACTCTGTACCTACGGTGAAGTCCAGCGAACCTACCTGAGGTTTGCGGACGTTTTAAAGCACAGGCGCCTTATTGTTGCTGTGGACAATCTTCTTCGCGACTGGATGGTTGGGCCTCTTTTCGAAGGGATCACAAGCAACCCCAAGAGATCCTACGCGGTGTATCCTGGGCCGTACATCAGCGGAATTATCTACGAGGAACCAAAGGAAGGATCTGCAGGGATATACCTTCTTCATTGCGGTTCTACCTACTCATTTAATAATGAGGACGGACCCTACTTCATATTAAAGGTGGGGCAGTCCCAGGACATACTGCGGCGACTAGGCGAGCACCGAGCCAGTAGCTCATCCGTAAACAGAGGCGCAGTGAAGTTTTTGTTCGGGGCAGAATTAAAGGACTATGACCGCGTCGATGCAGAGTCCGAGCTGAAGACCAAGCTGACGGCACTTGGCCTCTCTCGTCCTGTTTGTAGCGGTGGAAAGCTATATGTAGAGACGTTCGTCTTTCACAAAGCGTCTCTACCGTTGATCCATCACGTCGTATGAGGGATCGTGTACGAAAGAGCCTCGACCATGCAGACGCCATTGAAAACCCGTTCGGGCAGGAGCCTCGTCCTACATCATTGTAATTGGAGCTGGGGCTGAACGTATAGGAAAGCGAAGGCACAGCTGGCCACGTTCCGAAGCGTACCGCCCGTTGCCTGGGCATTACAACCAGAGGTCGCAAGTAGCAAATGACGGATGTCTATACCCGACCGAATCTGTTGGGTGCCGACCAAAACAAACTGTGGAATGCGGTCGAACAATCATGGCTACCCAGAAAAATGTTTTCGGTTAACCATGAATTCATTAAGCTACGTGATGCTTTTTTTTTTTCTACAATAAATCTGCGTTCGATCGAGCTACAAGTATGTCGTGCGAGGACTGCTCGACCCAGCCTCGTTCGTTTTATCCCGAATGCGTTCCTGCATCTGATTGCTTTTAGACATTGCACTAGATGCCGGTATCGCCAACACCGATCTGGCAACCATCCCTGACATTGGAAAGAGAGCTTCTCCTCCATACTAACTTGTGTTAGAAACCTGTTTTCACCATTTAAGTAGATCAAAGTTTGCCTTCTCAGTTTCACTGAGTCTTGATGCGAAATAGCTGTCAAGGTCACGTGCTGCTGGAGACACTTCCGACGCTGCGTGAACGATTACTTCCTCGCCGGATGAGTCTTAGCTGGTAAGGCCGCTTATGCGTTTGCGCTTCTTCTTTGGAGGAGCTTCTTGGAGCTGCTCATGCCGTGCTCTCGAGGAATGCATAACCTCTCGCATGGAAGCAAGAAGAATGTTGTGACTTCTGTCGTGGGTCAAGCATTGCTGCTTTCCCGTTCCACTTTGATAATGCATGTTCTACCAGTAGTTGCTTGAATGCAAAACCAGTGAGATTGAGTCAGGCGGTATAACTTCTGGTGGCATATCATCTTGGAGCACACGGTTGGAGACCGTGCATATACTGAAAAATAACACGGTTTGAGGCCGTACATTTTGGGAAGAAGGAATGGAGAAGATGAAGACATTGTGTAATGAAGAAAATATTATTAAAGCTTAAGCAAGGAACGCTAAGGTACCGTTCCGAAGACATGAAGAACGCTATGTGGTGCTGTTTCCCGTCGAGGACCTTCTGCTTCTTGGCGCGCGGGGGAGGGGGGCAAGGTCGGGCTGGTACTCGTCGTCAGGGTCGCTGTTCTCGTCGTTGCTGCGGCGGCGGTGGTCGTCCTTAGGCTTGTTCGACGGGCGTCCTCAACCTCCGAGTCGCTAGAGCCTTCTGTCTTGGTCTTCTCGGGAGAGTTGGGCTTGGACGCCGACTTGGTAGGCGAGGGGCTACGCGATTCGGACTTAGGTGACGAAGGCGACATCGACTTGGGCGATGACGGGGGCTTGGACTTGTCCTTGGCGGGAGAAACGGTCGTAGAAGGCGTTGAGCCGCTGGCCTTGGTCGTCGCCGGCGAAATGTTTTCGGACTTGGACTTTTGCGGTGATTCGACGTTGGACGCCAAAAGGAGAAGCAGTACCCGAAGCATCTGGAGCCACTGAGATGTTACTTGGATGAGTCTTCGGTGACGAACCCGGCTTGGATTTCAACTTCTTGAAGTGCGGGACAAGAAGCTTGGGGTCAAGTCGAGCAGAACCGTACACCGTCGGAAGTCCCTTGGGCTTGAAACGGTCGTAGCCACCGACGGCTTCCGTGGGATCGAACGCTGGAACCGTAGTGGCCACTTTGTACGAACTATTCTGGAGCTGCTTCACCATGGCCTTGACATGATCCACAACACGAAAACTCTTGCGAATGCACACCCACGCGCTTGGTGCGAGTCAGTCGCCCATCCCTTACGGTGGGTGCGATTAGTCTCGATGTTGATCAGGCAACGAGCGAGGGCTTCATCTGAAACGCGATTCTCGACCTTGGAGTTGTCGGGGTCCAGCACGTTCGTCCAGAGGAGCAGATCCGTGATGCGCGAGAAGCAGTCGTCGAACACGCTGAACGGTCTCAAAGCGTTCTTGATCTTCCTCTCATACGATGCCGAGTCGCGACGACGAAGGGCGATGAGACTATCGATGACGGGGCCGTGGTAACCAGGGCCACGGGGCTGGTTGCAACCGGGTTGGCCTCACCACTACGTCGGCGATCGTGATTCCACTTGTAACGGGGTTACACGTACAAGTGGCTACACCACTTGTAACTCTAACAGTTGCGATAACTGTTAGAGGTTGGAAATGGACCTCAGACCTTGGTGTGCTGTACACACCAATGGCTACATGGGCGAGCCACATCATTGTGTGGTTCGCGTGCATTTGTGCATGTTATTGGTAGAAAGCAACGGATTTCTACCAATCAATGCCCTTCACGGAAGCAGAGATTCTGCCAACCACACGTTGGCAGATCCTTTAGAAATAGATTAAACAGTTTTAGGAGGTTCCATAATGGCTTTGTGCCAATTCAATAACAGTTCTCATTTTACGGTATTTTAGCAGTTTAGATTAATTGTATTTGATTTAAATATACTTATCAGATTAAGTATATTTAAATTAAGTCTATCTTAATTGCACGCTTCCTCATACACGTAAGCGCACGTGTACGCCACCTAGTGGGTCTAAGTAGACCCATTACACCTGGTAGCACTTTGTAGTCCGTCCTACGACCGACTGCTGTTCGTTCGTATGGAGTCATACGAACGCGGGGTAGAGAACTCCCCAATGGATCAGGGATCCACTGGGACCCCACACATGTCCGTGACGCGCACGGACTGTGCCCACCTGTCAGACCCAGAGTGGGAAGCTCTCCAAAGACTCTCGCAAGTCATTGGAGAGGCGGCGGTAGCGACGATGCTTCGTACGCTATCGCCGACAGAGCAACATGGTGTTGCTCTGGGGTACATTGTTAAGGAGCAACGAGATGTTGCTGCCTCGGTGGCTTCCCCGAAGCCACGCGTGGAGTCGTTGAAACTCCACGTGAGTACCTACACGGGGAAGGAGGACGAGACCCTCCTTCGTTGGCTTGTCGAACTCGACACAGCCGTTGCGGCTCGACGTATCGTCGATCCGATGTCGAAGGTCGCGTTCGCCATGTCATGTCTTGGCGGACGTGCGAGGAGTTGGGCCTATGGGCGCCGACTCTCGGATCCTACGTGCTTCAGCACGTACGAAGTGTTCAAGGAGGAACTCAAACTCGCGTTTGAGCCTCCGAAGAACGAGTTCAGATCGAGAGCGGAGTTTCTCGATCTGCAGCAGGGCAAGGATGATGTTCACACCTTTGCCCAGCGTGCTCGATACTTGGTATCGAACATAGTGGCCAACCCGATCGACGAGGCGACCAAGGTCGTCACGTTCATGAAGGGACTGAGAGATGGTCCCGTCAAGACGTATCTCTTCCGAGAGTATCCGAATACTCTCGAGGAGGCGATCAGCCTTGCGATGCAAGAGGAGTTTAGCCGGCGTCAAGCTAAACTCCATGCGAACGCGCCGAGGCCGGCGCGTTCTGTTGCGAAGACGGGAGGTCCGGAGCCTATGGACCTCTCGAGTGCTACGACTGCTGGTCAACAGCAGCGTAGGTACGGCAAGGTTCGATGTTACAAGTGTAGTAACATCGGTCACTATGCACGCGAGTGCATGGCGGGCGGGCGTTCAAAAAACGCCAAGAACCAGTAGGCGCGGGGCGTCCTACTGGTGATGCAGTCTCGCGTGTCGAGCTTGGACACGCGACGTTGAGGACTGCTGCCCCCAGCGAGAAGGTTTCTCGCTGCGATATGCAAGATGACAAGCCAAACCTTGTCATCCTGAACGTGATGTCGAAGAGAGTTAACTCTCTTCGTGCCCTAGTGGACTCGGGCGCGTCGAACAACTTTGTTCGACAGGAAAGTCTTCGAAGCCTTGACTTCGAAGAGGCCGACACGCCTCGCGGCGTGTTGGAGGTGCGGTTGGCAACAGGTGCCACCGTGAGGACTGAGAAGCGCGTAGTCCGTGTGCGCTTCTCTTACAAACGAAGGACGTTTGTGGAAGACCTTATCGTCTTGGATCTAGACGATAAGTTCGACTTGGTATTAGGCATGCCGTGGCTTGCACGGCATGACCCGGTGATCAACTGGGAGAAGCGTACGCTCGTACGCTTCAACAACACACGCGCGACAGAGAGCGATGGCCCTGTCAGTGCTACACATGCACCGGACGGTGCATGTGGCGTCCCAGTTGAGGCAGCAGCGGCCGCCGCTGCCTCCGATCACCGCAGGCGACCATCAACGACTCCGGGAGTCGTTGAGAGAAAATGTGTGTCGACTCAGAAATCTGAGCCGAAGGGTCGCGGTCACATGAGTGATGGTCAGGTGAATGCGATTCACCTGAGAGAAGGTATCATACCGGTATTACCGGTATTACCGGTATCCTTGGAGGTACTTCAAGCCCCCAAGGGTCGCGCCGACGACGTCGCGTCAACTCCGGGAGTTGACGCAAATAAAATTCGGGGAACCGAAAGACGTGCGTCAGCTCCGGGAGCTGACGCCACTGGCGCTTCGCTGCTAGTTCCGGGAACTAGCGATCGTGCATCAGCTCTGGGAGCTGATGATACGTGTACAAGCGAACACTCGCTAGCGCTGAAAGCTAGCGAGAGCACGTCGACTCCGGGAGTCGACGATGCGGATACTCCATCAACTCCGGGAGTTGATGGAGGCGCAGCGGTTCTGGGAACCGACTGCGCGGCAGGAGGTGCTGGCGGTTGCAAACGTCCAGCACCCGAACAACCTGCGTGCTCACGTGCAGCAGCGCTGCACGCGATGAGCGGCACTCAAGCCGGGCTTGAATGTGCGAGTCAGCGGAAGGAATCCGCTGACGACTATTGCGATAACGTCCCGTCCAAGGTGAGATGCCTTGGACGTGGAGCACCTGGAGCCGGGCTCCAAGGTAGACCTTCGCGGCGCAAGCTCAGGGAGCTGCGCGAGTCTCAGTCCGGGACTGAGACGGGTGTATCTGCAGTGCAGACACCGAGTGTCGAGACGTTGAACGTCTTGACACGTACTGGTACTGGATTACAGTACCAGAGGATGCGGTTGGAGAATCCGCCGACGAGTACGTCGGCGTTGACCGCACTTCCAACGATGAGTTGGAAGCGCTTCACGCGGGACTTGTACGATGGACGCATCGAACAAATTTGCATTCTCTCGGATGTCGAGAGAGTGGATCGTGAAGCCGAAGAGCTGAAGCAGCTCGTCGTCGATGGCATCACTGAGGGCGATGACCCCCTCAGTGCGAAGACCAAGAAGCAGCGCTTCGAGGAGCAGAGTTGGGACTCGTTGAGGTCGAGTCCCTATTACGAGATTCTGCGGGAGTACAAGGATGTACTCCCGGACGAGATTCCTTCGGAGCTTCCGAAGGATAAGGGCGTACAGCACGAGATTGATCTCGTGCCGGGCACGAAGTACTGTGTTACACGGCAGTGGCCACTGCCGCGTGAACAAGTGCAAGCGATCGACGACTTCTTTGAAAGTCGTCGTCTTGCAGGTCAAGTGCGGGAATCGAAGTCCCCGCACAGTGCCCCAACGTTCTGTGTTAAGAAACCACAGGGCGGCTGGCGCATCGTTCATGCGTACAACAAGCTGAACGATGCGACGATACCGGCGCAGACGCCGATACCGCGAAAAGATGTTATCATCGATTCGATGGCCTTGAGCACTATCTTCAGTGCTCTAGATCTGCGTGATGGATTCTATCAAATCCTCATGCGTGAGAGGGACATCCCTCTCACAGCGGTAAGCACTCCAAGCGGAATGCTTTGGGAGTGGCTCGTCATGCCACAGGGGCTTAAGAATTCCCCTGCGACGTTCAATAGATGCGTGACACATCTATTGCGCTCGGTGCGCGACTTCGCACCGAGCTACTTCGACGACGTGTTCGTCCACAGCCGGGCTGTGAACGGGAAGACGGACATTGAGATGCACAAGGTGCATCTCCGGAAGCTGCTAGAGCTTATGAGGAAACATAAGCTCTTTGCGAACCTGAAGAAGTGTATCTTCGGGGCGAGCGAGATACCCGTGCTGGGGTGTCTCGTGGGGAAAGACGGCGTGCGCCCTGACCCAGAGAAGGTCAGAGTGATCAATGAGTGGCCCACGCCATCCAATGTGAAGGAACTGAGGCAGTTCCTTGGGCTTGCCACGTACTTGTGCAAGTACGTGGAGAACTATGCGGGCAAAATTCGCCCGTTGTCACAGCTTCTTAAGAAAGAAGCTGAGTGGATTTGGACGACCGAGTGCGAGGAGGCATTCGGTGCAGTCAAGCAGGGCTTGACTGAAGCGCCGATCTTGGCCGTGGCGGACCAAGATCGTCCATTCCACGTAGTGTGCGATGCATCCGATTTTGCAATCGGATGTGCATTGATGCAGCACGATCACGAAGGGCGTGATCGTGTGGTCTACTATCAATCGCGTCAGCTGAAGCCAGCTGAGCGCAACTACCCCGTACATGACAAGGAACTCCTTGCCATGAAGTATGCACTCGCAAAGTTCCGAGTGTATCTACTTGGGAGTAGACCGTTCGTGGTCTATACAGACCACGCATCATTGCGGACGGCGATTAAGTCGCCGCACATCTCGCAACGTATGGCGAGATGGTTGTCCTTCTTCGCGGAGTACAACTTCCGGGTGGAGTACAAACCCGGAAGACTCAACGTAGTGGCCGACGCGTTATCGCGTCGACCTGACTATGCGGAGACGGTCGACGCCAACACAGTTGGCGTCGTGAGGACAAGTGTGCCGTCGTCAACGCTGGTTGACGACGTGAAGAACGCGTATGCAAGAGATGCAGACGCGAAGGGGCTGCTGGAGTTCCTCGCAGCACCTTCCGACATGGCACGTCGGAAGCTAACCCCTCATCTTCGAGCTCGTGTACACCGCTATCGTGTACACGAAGGCCTACTGTTGTACAGTGCAGTAGACGACAATGCGGATCGCATTGTCGTTCCGAATGATCATGACCTCCGGTTGAGGATCATGTTCGAGTATCACGATGCCCCTACGGCAGGGCATCCGGGTCGTGAGAAGACATACACTCTTCTCACGCGTGACTTCTACTGGCACCACCAGTACAAGTGGGTGCGCAAGTACGTACGTGCTTGCGAGGTTTGTCAACGCGTGAAGCCTGCGCGGTTCTCGCAGGCTCCTCTTCAATCACTTCCGACTCCGTCGGAGTGTTGGCAGTCCATGTCCATGGACTTTGTCTTCGGTCTTCCGCCTGACAACAAGCGGAGGACGGGCATCGTTGTCTTTGTGGACCGATTCAGCAAGATGGTCCATCTTGCTGCCGTCCCGGCTACTGTTACAGCCGCGCAGACTGCGCGACTGTTTGTTGACATGGTGTTCAAACACCATGGCATGCCGCTCGACATTGTGTCGGACCGTGATCCACGCTTCACAGCGCGGTTCTGGCAAGAAGTGTTTACACTTCTTGGTTCACAGTTGTCAATGTCGACTGCGGATCATCCGCAGACGGACGGACAGACCGAACGCGTCAACCGTGTACTGGGTGACGCGCTGAAGAGCTACGCTCACTCGTTCCCGCATTGGAGCGAGTGCTTGCCGATGGCAGAGTTTGCCATCAACAACTCGGTGCATGCCTCGACTGGGCATACACCGTTCTACGTGAATGCCATGCGGCATCCACGATTGCCGAGCATGCTCGGTGGGGTAGCTTCCTCCTTAAGTGGGGGAGGATCTACGGTTGCGTCCGAACAACCGCAGAATACAACTGATAGCAGCACACTATCAGCTGCGGTGACGCGTGCGACGTCTCGTTCGAGCAGGAACGAGCGCGCGATGTCTGTGCCGGGCACAGACATGAGAGATGATAGCGAGCAGGCAGGGCCTGCTGCTGACAAAGGCGACAAGCTGAAAGGATTCAGCTCGGGTGCGCTAGACTTTGTCCAGCGAAGACAAGCCGTAATACGGTTTGTCCAGGATGCTATCGCAGCTTCTGTCGATCGACAGAAGCTGAACGCTGATACTGTTGGTAGAGGCAACATCAATGAATTCGAGAAGGGTTCATTAGTTTTGTTAGCTACACAAAACCTACCTAGACATGCAGTGTCTGACTTTGGAGCAAGCAAGCTTGCTCCAAGATTCATTGGGCCGTTCAAGGTACTTGAACGGCATGGTAACGCGTACCGGCTGGACATACCGTCCAGCATGAGGCTCCACCCGACCTTCTACGTCGGGCGGTTGAAGCCGTACGTGGAGCACGGATTACCTAGGGTTGGTAATCCGAGAGAGGAGTGCGAGAAGCCTGGAAGGCCTTCTCGAGACCGTCAACACGGTCGATCAGCCGGTTCACTCTCGTCCCGAGACCGGACGAGAGGTTCGAGGCAGTCTGAGCTGCCTGGCCAACCTCAGCACGGAGGACACGGACCTCCTGCTTCAGAGCCGCTATCTCAGCGCTCTGTGACTGCTCCAACGCAGCAACTCGATCGTGCAGGGCACGATCGTCATGGTCATAGCGTTGACCATACGGAGGGAGTGTTTCCGCCCCCTCCGCCGCCGTTGCGCGACGCGCGTGGAGCGATCCGCTGGATTGTGGAGCGGATCGTGGCTCATAAGAGAACGAACTCTCAAGGGGTTCGTTTTCGTATTCGTTGGAGAGGATTTCCTCCCCAGCGAGATACGTGGGAGCCGCGGAACGTCCTGATGGAGGACGTTCCGGAAATGGTGAGGGCGTACGAAGCCCACCATAACTTGCAGGATTAAGTCCTGCACGAGGAGTGCTGCGGTCAACCACAGCACTCGGAGCTTCGCGTGACTCGAGACGAGCACGGAGCTCCTTGATGTGATCGGGTACACGGGTGAGCGTGTACCCCGTAAGATCACTTTCAGAGAGACGTGCTGCCCCGCCCGGGGCAGCACGGGCAGAATGTGCCGAAGGGAACGGCACATGGGATCCCCGCTTCCATGGATTGATCATGGAGGCGTTCACACTTACCACGGCTGGTGTAAGTGTAGAAGCGATCGCGAGTCGCGACAACGCGCTCGCGATATGCCTTCGGGTCTTTGTTGAAGTTATCAACAAAGGCGTTCCACGACTGACAAAGTGCCTGCCACTCTGGCACTTTGCTTTTGCGCGAAGTCTTCTTCGCTGCAAAATATCGGAGCTCATGGAAGAGTCCGATATAGTAGTCGCGTCTTTGAGTCTCAGACTCAAAGACAACCTCTTTGGCGACATCGTCGTCGTTGATACTGTTGCATGAGTACAACAGTATCGGGTTCGGTGGAGAACTAGCACCGAACCGGTCATGGATCTGTGCCTCAGTAGGCATCCATGGTGCGCGCACTGGCGGATCAGTGCGCGGAGCAGTGAGCGCCCTCAACATGGGGGACGCTTCTTCATCACTGCGCGGACGCTTCGAGCTGGAAGCGTCCGGGACCTCATCACGAGGTCGTCGTGACCCCAAGGGTGGGTCTGGCGTGTCTTCAGATGAAGACACGGGAGCAGGAGTCTTGCCCTCAAGCTCTCCCTCCTCGACATCGTCGTAGTCGACGATGTCTTCTTCGAAGTCCTCTCCAAAGAGTTCTTTGAGAGAGACAACAGGGTGTTTGATCCCTGCTAGGGAAGAAGACTTCTTCTTCGCATGCTTCTCCTGGTGGAGAGCATGGTACTTGGCGACAGAGAGCTTCTCTGTCGAACCGCTGGAAACAGCAGTGCTAGTGAGCACTGCTGAGGTTGTTGTTCCTGCTGCAGAGGCAGCAGGTGAGGCTTGCGCGTCCGCAAGAGCGGACGGAGACGTGGGCGTTGGCGAGTTCATCGTAGAATGAACTCGAGTTCTCTCGGGAACTTGACGGTCTTGTCAAGTTCTGTTGATAGACGTATCGGGACCGATACGTCGAATCTTAACGGGGGGATGGTGTAACGGGGTTACACGTACAAGTGGCTACACCACTTGTAACTCTAACAGTTGCGATAACTGTTAGAGGTTGGAAATGGACCTCAGACCTTGGTGTGCTGTACACACCAATGGCTACATGGGCGAGCCACATCATTGTGTGGTTCGCGTGCATTTGTGCATGTTATTGGTAGAAAGCAACGGATTTCTACCAATCAATGCCCTTCACGGAAGCAGAGATTCTGCCAACCACACGTTGGCAGATCCTTTAGAAATAGATTAAACAGTTTTAGGAGGTTCCATAATGGCTTTGTGCCAATTCAATAACAGTTCTCATTTTACGGTATTTTAGCAGTTTAGATTAATTGTATTTGATTTAAATATACTTATCAGCTTAAGTATATTTAAATTAAGTCTATTCTAATTGCACGCTTCCTCATACACGTAAGCGCACGTGTACGCCACCTAGTGGGTCTAAGTAGGCCCATTACACCACTAGCCCCAGTTAGCCAGGTAAACGTCGGGGTACGCTGCAGGGTCGTACCAGAGGTGCAAGCCTTCCGATGGGTACGCTAGCTCGAACGGTGTCTTGTTGGCGGCCGCCGCTCGGTGATAAACTTCTCAAGGTCGTTGTGAATCTCTTGGGGGTCGTCAAGGCGAGCTCCACCGTGAAGAATAGTTTCTTGCGCTTTGAAGATGACGGTGGAGAGGATTTTGCTGGAGCGTTCCTTATGCTTCTTGGGCTTGGAAGAGGTAGTGCTCCTGGAGGAGGAGTCCTCAGAAGAAGCGTTCTTGGGTGAAGGATCAGTGAAGCGTGGATGCAGCTCAGCCCTCTTGCTGGCACGTTGACGAGTTGGCTTGATAACGATGTGCACAGGACCTCGAAACGCATCCGAAGCGTAGACAGTCTGATCGATAACAGCCTCTGCGATGTCATTAAGTATGTCGAGGCTGGTGGAGCTTCATTAACGCTCAACACCTCTCTCATGTCGGACCAGAACGCTACTTGGGCGTCCGTCGGAGCCATATCTTCCTCCTCTTTTTCCTCCTGCTCCTCCTCGGCGTAGCGGGCGACGAGCCGCTTCAGCAGCTCCGCGTGTTCTTCGGAGAGTCGAGACTTGCCCATGACGATGTCACCTACCCAGTAGGTTTTTTTTTTTTTTAAAAAAAACATTTATATCCAATGAAATCACTGCGCAAGCAAGCCACTCAAAATTAGAATCGAAATGGAGACTCTGTGGTTTCCATTTCGATTTCATTTAATACAAAGTCACTCACAATACTGCGTCTGTTTTGGCGCGCATGCTACGACGCAAGAAGTCCAATTGGGGTATGCGCGGGTGCGCGATACTTGGTATCTGTAGGTATCGTTGTGAAATCCTTGAACCATCATCGTCACACAGGACGGCAACGGGATGAGGTCTCTCAGAGATACGTTCTTCTGAGAGACTTTCTGCCAACCTTTAGGCACTCATCGTCGGGGAAAGCCCAGTGATCAGACTGAGTGTTTATGTCTCTCAGAGTTGTGCACTTCCGAGGAACACTTCTGATATCTTGGGCCCCTTTGCAGTTCAGGTGAAGGTTAATAGCAGCAGTAACTTTCTTCCACAGATCCATTATAGTGTCCCACGGGACATAACCACGTCCCACATATCCTTTCCTCCCAAATTTTCAACCTATATCCAATCACGTCATAGCGTAACGGTCACATTTCACTCGAAATCGTAATTAGCAGCATGTCACAGCCTCTTGCCGACAAATGTCGACAACTTCTTCCCCAACACGGCTGGTTCCTCACCGGAAGCCTGAGAGGAAAGCTCTTTCCGATCCTCTCCCCCACTTACGCTTGAAGCCTCGGTGCCCCCACCCAATGTGAGCGGCATCTGGGGGTTCCGAAACCCATTTAAGTAGAACGGCGTGAACCCCGTTGACGCGTGTACCGCGTTGTTGAGTGCAAACTCAACCATAGGCAGCTACACTGACCAAGAGTGCGGCGTCTCAGCGCAAACACTGCGCAGCACGTCCTCAACTACTCGGTTGACGCGCTCAGTTTGACCATCCGTCTGCGGATGGTTCTCTGTTGACATCTACCGTTAGCAGAAATTGGTGCAGATGATGAACGACATGGAACTTGAGAAGCAGTGTAGGAAAGAGAACAAGGACAAGAAACAAGTTGGTGCTAAGTCTGGCGGGAAGACACCGGTTGCGACGCCAAGCCGATTGAATTCAGTGTCTCGTGGTCGTCGTACAAGAGGCAGTGTTGCTAATGAGAACGAGCCCCAAGGATACGGTATGAATCAAGACAGAAACGATAGTGGAGCCTATGGACGTGGATGGGTGCAGAACATGCGAGTAAAGCTAAAAGAAAGAGTAAGATTTTGATTTTAGGTTATTGACTATTGGATTAGCATTTTGATTTTATGGTGGAAACCGGTCAAAATGTCATCTGCAAACATGTGTTAATCCGGCGATTTGAGGGATATGCAATCGGTGTATTTCACACTCGTGCGCAAATTAATAAGAGTGTAAAAATGAGTTGAGATCAGTAGTCTTATAAAGCTTTCGTGGCAGAGATGTCGTCATTTTGAAATAGTGGCGCAGTCTTCCAATCATGTATGCTGCAGAATCTCATTGGCGAGCAGTAGTATTGCACTACGCGTACGGAATTCCATGCGCTCGCGTCAGTCGGATTTTCGGAATCAGTGCGCGTGCAGTATTTGCATTTGATTCCTTTGCAACGAACTCAACTATTTCGAAACATAGAGGTCCGTCCGCCTTACGGCGTCGCTGATAATTACCTCGAGCTTTGTTCAGCACGTTCCTCCAATTCTCTACGTTTAAAGCCACGTGATCCTTTAGAGAAGCACCTAAACTTGGCTTTGCATAGAGATTCGTTCCCGAGCGAATTGTTTTCACTTCGTATGCAGCTATCTCATGCTCGACGAGCTCTTCAACCTGACCATAAAACACTGGGAAAGACCCTTCTGAGTCAAAGCAAAACTCTGGAAACTTTTCAACTTGAACGTTCTTCCTGCTTGTTTGAGCAGCTCCACCAATTTTGACCGACACACGAGCAAGTGTTTCCATCATCTACAGTTTCTAGCGGATTTACATACGTGTAAAGAGCTGGAATGCCGACTTCGAAGTCGGCTTATATCTTAATCAGCCACAATAGCCCTAGCACCTTTCAGACCATTCGGAGTCAATAATTTCCTAAAACAGAGCGTGACGTAAGTGTTCCCGACTCTAATTAAGGTTGTAAATCGGCCGAATAAGAGCCGGATTAGACATTCTGGTTGGTTTCCACAATATGATTATTAATAATAATATGCTTTCTTCGTGTTAACCCTTTGTTTGTTAATTTCATAGTTACAAATGATCTATAGCGCTTTTTACCGGTGGCTTAGACATCGTTACCTCACAAACGGTTCGTATGCTCTTGGAAAAACTGGAAATAGCTTCTCAGCAGTCGTACAAAACGAAATCACCTTGTATAAACTGGCTTTTTGCAAGCAAGAATTCTGGAGAACACGTATTCGTTAGCTGCGAGTGATTGCCACACGCGAACTACGAGAACCTCGAACAAGAGTCAGCGGTACGTGGTTGCAAGTGGGGATTCAGATTCTCCAAACCCAACCAAAGGAGACTCCGTCCGGCAAAATCTCTAGTTCGTGATCTAGTTAGGCTTCACGTCTTGTACCTGGTAAAAGTTAATAGACAAGTCCGTTCTCTCATATTTTTCGAATATTCTGTTCTGCATACTTTATCCTAATCCCATATTTTTTTGCTACTTCCGTATGTACATAGTTTTGTGTCAGGCCGAGCTGCTGCTTGTGCCAACGAATTTCACTCGTTAACGGAGTTCTCTCGTAGTATCTTCGAAGTAAACGTGTGTTCTTCATTCAAATTGACTACTCCAATTAGAAAATGAAGTACCAAGAACTATAGTACTACGTCCCAGTAATGGTAGTGCCATAGCCCTGTAAATAATCAGACACGCCTGTGTTTCTTGCACAGACCTTCGCCCCGTGACTCACTAGCTTCACGTTCAAAACGTGACACAAACTGTAAGGCTTCGTGTGCCGTCGGCCGAGCAATCGGCTCTGTGTTCATCAACCGATCTAGGAAAAGTGCTCTTTGGGGTTCCGCAATCCATTCCTCCTCAATCTTACTTTTCTTCACCAGGTATCCCACGGCCCATAAGTCAACCACAATCGTGTGGGTTCCACCTTCCACCAAAATTTCAGAAGCGTGTTCCTCGCGATTCAAGGGATCGCCGCTGGGATATTTCTGCGGACTTTGAGCTGCATCAGCAAAGTCGATCAAATGTCATTCAATGCAATCGATACGCTTGATCACATTAGACCAGCGGATGTCGCTGTGCATCCACCCGTTGCGATGGAGGACTGCAAGAGCCTCGTGAACGTTCCGGAGAGCGACGAAGAGCTCACTCAAACTGCATGGCTTCACCTCAGTGCCGCGGGGCTTAAGCGTCAATCTCATTCGGTCGGAATCCACCGTGACAACTGCATCGGCACTAGGAACCTTAAAAGGCTTCAAAGACTCGTAGATCAGCTTCACACGACGATACTCTTCTTTTGTAGGAAAAACCTTATCGACGAAAGTCGGACTCAATCGTATCTTGACGCCGTTGTCGCGATGGATGTCCATGAACTCGATCCCTGTTGAGGCCCGAGAGTTTCGCACAATTACCGGGGAAAGTAGACACAAATTTAAAAGTGCCAGTACAAGTCGAAAACGCTCCGACGATTGCTGCAAGTTAAAACCTCCAATAGGGTGGGTTTTAACGATGCTTTTTGTAAGCTTCTCCTCGACATCTCCCCCCATGTCGTCACGCATCTCCACATCTCGATAGATAGCAAATAATTCTAGCTCGAAGCCCGACGCAGCATAGCCAAACAAATACGGCACTCCACCGTAAGACTACACCAACTTTTCAGAGAGCTCCTCACGAGGCACAGTGACAGGAGTACGAGGTTCTTTCTCCTCACCACGAAAGACATAGACATCATTCAAAATAAACACAAAGTCGGGTCGCTTCAAACCTAACGAGGACTTCCTGCTCGAATCCCGGTTGACGTAAGTATGCGGAAACACAAACCTGAACACCACACGGATAATTGAATCCCAGAAATAATGGAATGCACTCTCTGTGGCGTCTCCATCCACCGCCGGGTGCAGGAACGCATGGCTAAACACCGCACCTTTTAAAAGTTCGCAAGGCGAAACGTCGTTTACCTCGAACAACTTATCTCGAAGGACTTGTCCTTGTATCAGTGGATTCGACCAATCTTGAAGCACGGATTTTGATAACCCAATCTTCACAGGGAGAGGTCGCCCGAAAAATTCATCTAGATTTCCGCGCGTCGGCATTAACTTGATTTCCGCAACTTCGTTATGTTGAAATCTCGACAACCATACGTCCGTCCCATCCGAAATTAGGAGCACTACTCGTCCCAGCAGGCACCACCAGCAGCACGTGAATTTGCTGTGTTTGAGGCGATGGCATTCCATTCATCTCCAACATTTCCCCAATCGAAAAGGTCCAGTACTCCACTTTCTATGTATCCACCAGTGATACCCTTTCGAAACCCGGTACATCCTCTCTTTTTCGTATCGCACCAAGTTCCGCACTTGATAGCCATCCTGCGTCCTTCTTCGCCAGAGAGAGCTGCAGGTCCTTGGCGTCGCACGTGATCTTTGACTTCTTCGCTTCTTTGATCGCATTCTTCAAGTGACCAACCAGCTGACTCTCTATATATATGATCTCGGCGATAGATATCTATCGCCAGGGTTTTCGGGCGCATTTCCGCCCCTTAGTTTAGACATCGCGGGTCCACTTTTCCCTCTATTGAAGGGTCCAGAAAACCCAAACTTAATATTCGGTACCTCTGGAAATTAACTTTGGGCGTTTCCGCGCCCTGGTCCGATGCAAGCATACACACATTTCGGCCTGTAGCGAAGCCAAAAATCGTTGTTTTCAACAACAACAAAAAAAGACACACATCAGTGATTTGTATGTAGCATGCGTGTAGCAGTCTAATGTGTATAAAAAGGACATTTGTGCATGGCCATTTATCGATAGCCATATCTCACCACATCGTGCTCTGGTGGACCTGAAATTTTGCAAGGGTGCACTTTTGGCCGCATTGCCTTTATTCGAGAGTATATACATCTGTTTTAGCATCACATTATAGCCAATCAGAGATCTTTATAACTCAGAATGCTGGTAAAGCCTACCTTACGAGTGAAACGATGTATGCGCCTATATGCGACGAAGTGACAAGTGTCTATATGGTTGTTCCATGACACCAACTTAAATGATAAATGGATGTATACATGAAAGTAGGAAATAGTTTAACTAACGAGGGAGTAAAGAAATGATGGAATGGATCAGCGAAAAATGGGAAATAGTGTAGAAACGAGGGAGTAAATGAATGTTATATATGAATGCGGATAGGAAAAAAAGAAATATAGAAGTGATGGTAGGAAGGAAACCGGAAGTGCGGGAATAATTGAGTGCGGGAAAAACGAAGTAAGGGTGGGAAGGAATGAAGAAGTAAGAGCGTAAAAGAAAGATAAGAGTAAATACGTGAACAGACAGAAGAGGTGAAAGAATAAGGAAGTGGAAAGGATTATGGTAGAATGGGAGAGGGGCAAGAAAGTGTAAAGACCAGTAGAGTAATTGGAGAGTGTAAAGTTTAGGATGATCGGGATGCAGAAATATAGTGTGTGTGATGTTAGTAATGTAAAGTAGGATGTAGAAAAAAAAGAGTAAGTAAAAAAAATGACGAAGATAGTGGATAAAACGAAATGGCGTGTTAGAAGTAAATTGTAGGAAATGCAGTGTAGGAAAACAGAGTATACAAAGTAGAACGTAAAAAATAGAGAGTAAGAAATAATGTGTAGAAAGTAAATTGTTGGAAAGTAGAAAATAAAGCGTTGGAGAGTTGAGCATGAAGAAGTTGAGCGTAGTACAGTAGTATGTAGTGTGTAGTGTATAGTGTGTAGTGTGTAGTGTGTAGTGTGTAGTGTGTAGTGTGTAGTGTAGGGTTTAGGGTTTAGGGTTTTAGGGTTTAGGGTTTAGGGTTTTAGGGTTTAGGGTTTAGGGTTTAGGGTTTAGGGTTTAGGGTTTAGGGTTTAGGGTTTAGGGTTTAGGGTTTAGGGTTTAGGGTTTAGGGTTTAGGGTTTAGGGTTTAGGGTTTAGGGTTTAGGGTTTAGGGTTTAGGGTTTAGGGTTTAGGGTTTAGGGTTTAGGGTTTAGGGTTTAGGGTTTAGGGTTTAGGGTTTAGGGTTTAGGGTTTAGGGTTTAGGGTTTAGGGTTTAGGGTTTAGGGTTTAGGG